>JARBWK010000011.1:27005573-27058810 GCA_030556195.1 Anolis apletophallus | reverse complement strand
TATGTCATCCATCTCTCCTCTTCTTCCTCAAAATCATAGCAACATCTTCAAAAGAAACCAAAAATTTCTCCACACTATCCCCTTTACATACTTCGGGAATCTCCTCAGGAGCTGGTCTATAGAACCTTCTGCCTGCACCTTCTTGAACTGGCCTGGCACGCTGAGAGGCATTCCCTCTCTCAGACTCTAACCTGGCTATTTCTCTTTGCAACTCTCTCTCCTTTTCTCTCTCTTCTCTTTCCTTCTCTTCTTCTCTTTGGCATCTCTCTCCTTTCTCTCTCTCTCTCTCTTCCTTCTCTTCTCTTCTCTTTGCATCTCAAGTTTCATCACCCCAAGCCTAAAACCGGTATTCTCCAGACATTTTACTTGACTCTGATTCTGAAAATTTCAGAGTCTTCTCCTTCCTGCAGAACCCTCAGGCTGCCCTGCTTCCTCCAAAGCCCCTCGTTTGTCTCCTGGTGGTCATTTTGCCGAACTTCAACACTTCAGAACTTTAAACTAAACTATTAAAGTTCCTACTACCACACACCCCTTTGTCAAAACTGAGAAATTAAACAAATTCCTTGGTAGCCTTGTTTTCTCGCACTGATCAGTTTTTCTACACGATCCCACCGCTCTGCCGCCAATATGCGGTGAAGCTACGTTCAAATCAACTGGCTGGACAAGGGTGGACCCTCTCTTAAAGATCCCACCGCTGCCGCCAATATGTGACCACTCCACTTTGACCGCCTCAGACTGGACAATCTTTCTATGTCCACACTGCTGACCTCCAATCAGGGAAACCTTGAAGTTACCTCAGCAACTTCACGTTTATTGGGTACTGTCTCACCCCTTCACCATTTAACTGACTGGAGTTTTAAAACTTCTCAGTGACCACTTGACCACGCCTGCCACCATTTATCCGCTGACCACTGACTTTGAGGGCCACCACCAATAAAAGAATCAGGAGAGGTGTTTTCCTTTAAGATGCAAACAATTTATTTTGACACAAATGGGTACAATCTTGGTTGGTTTCAAACTTCCTTAGAGGCACAACCTTTTCTGTTACATAACACAATGGGGACCTATTATAGGGTTTCCACTAAACCTCTATAAACCCCTGCAACTTTAACTAGGGTCTCTATACCCTTTAACTGGACTGCTCACTAGCAGACCTTAAGACACACACTAACACTGGACCGTTCTCTTTCAGTCCTTAGGACACTCTAAACTAGAACATAACTCCTCTCCCTCTCATTTGGCAGTTGGCTTCCCGCTCTTTTCCAACTGTAGAATCAAACCTGAACATTCTACTAGCCTCTAGCCCTGGTTGCCATGGCGACAGCTCTTCTAAGCTTCTGCCATGCCTCCCTTCTATTTCACCCACAGAAACAAACCATAGAACATTCAAAACAACATACATTTTAACACATGTCACACAACATTTACACACAAATAATCAACATCATTACACCATCCTTCTTCATTAAGTTGATCAGCTTCTTGAGAGGAGGCAGCTGGTGTTTTGGATGGTGGTCCTGCAGGCCGGACACACTTTTTCTGAGAGAAAAGGGTCTCTTTTATGTAGCATTGTTGCTGTTGTTGTTCTACATTGATTGACAACTTATTATTCAGCTAAAACTTGATGAAACTCCATCAATTTTGGACAGATGTTGTTTTTCCCTGCATTCTGAGAACCTTCAAAGGCACTTTGCAATGTCTGTGAGTTTTTTTGGTATAAGGAGCAAGATTAACATAGTACACTGGATGCTGTTAGCACTGGAGTTGAACATAACTCAAGGAGCTGTCAGAATTAAGAATAATTTGCAGAAGGGAAATGTAAAGTTAGCTGCCCTGGAGACTTTGGAAAGAAAAACATCTCCAAAGCTTTAATATTCTTCTTATCCAGAATTTGTTATTATCTCTCCACAAACAAAAGCTCCTTGGAGACACATATTTAAGTAATGACTAATCTGTTAAGCCTATGGCTATCTCCTATTCACCAATCATAAAACAAAGGATACTAATAAATGCCAAGTGAGGGAAATTACAGTATTTACCATGGAAAAGCAAGCTAAAACTATTGGATTCACTCTTTGCCAGAAGTTATTCTGTTGCAATCCTCCAAATACAGGGATTCCAACAATCCCACCTGCAAACTCTCCCTTTCTGCTTGGCAAGCAATTTGGCAGAAACCTACAGTGACCTTGGCTTCTGGCTTTGGCACTCTTCCTTCTGTAAACAAGTGGGCTTCCCTAACAGACTTTTTCCTAGGAAGGGCAGTGACCTCTAAAAATAAATCCCTAAACTTTCACAGAAATCATGTGTTGTTTTGGAAGTAAAATTGATTTGGACCTTTTGATATAACTTATGGGGCTGCTTTACTGTAGAATTAATCTGGTTTGCGACCCCTTTCACTGCTACGGGCCAATGCAATAGAATCATGGAAGTTGTGATTTTACAATGGCTATAGCTTTCTTTGCCACAGTCTGGTACCTCACCAAACTACAACTCCCAAGATTCCATAGCATTTTAGACATGGCAGTTAAAGTGATGTCAAACTGCATTAATTGTGCAGTGTAGATGCACCCCTAGATTCTTACTTGCAGAGTCTGTAGCTCCATTACAGAGCATATGCTTTCCAACCTTCAAGCCCTAGCATTTTCAAGCATGGCAAAAGTTCTCAACCTGAAATCCAGAAAACTACTGTTTATCAATCCTAGGAATACTAAAGGAAATGGCTGGTTATAAGTCAGTTGCCTATGTATTTATGCAAGTGAATTTTCTATCACAGACCCTATTGTCTGTGTCAGACTCATGAGAATGATTATACTAGTAGGTAACCAAGACAAGAATACTCTGTTTCAGCAACCTAACTGTGACAATCCTCTCTCATGGAAAGTTGTATTGATTGCAGTCTTATTCCATTATATTCTTATCGAGAGAGAGAGAGAGAGAGAGAGAGAATGAATAA
This sequence comes from Anolis apletophallus, assembly GCA_030556195.1. Lineage (NCBI taxonomy): Eukaryota > Metazoa > Chordata > Lepidosauria > Squamata > Anolidae > Anolis > Anolis apletophallus. Next base: position 27,055,857 of record JARBWK010000011.1, on the reverse strand, counting down.
TTTCCATACCCATTTGTTGGGTCTTCAATGAAATAAGGACTATTGGAGAATATATTTTCAATAGGCTCCTTTCTTCGCCACTTTGCCATTGCCATTGTCATTAGCAGTAGCTCTTGCTACATTTCCCTTATCCTCATCATTGCTAAAATGTCCTCACTTGGCAGGTTGAAAGCGGATTGTGACATCTACATATTCTCCATCATTACACAGGTAAACACTGAGGAATACGTGGCCAAGCACATGTATCCAAAGAAATATATTTCCTTGGAATTTTGTAGGCTTTTAATGGTAACCTCTGGGGAAACATATAATTGCCTGTAGATAGTTTTAAAAAATCGAGAAACTATTTTCTGATGGACATGGGTGAGTGAAGCCATTTTGTCATAGAATTACAGAGTTGGAAGTGACCACAAAAGCCATACAGTTCAACCCCTGCCATGCAGGAACACACAGACAAAGCAATCCAAAGGACACTCCACCACTCTAGGGTAGGGTTGCCACTTTTTGATATAAGAAATAAGGGACATTTATGGATTTTTTCCACAAAAATAAGGGTTACTTCATTAAAAACTTGAAACTCAAATGTAAGCTATAAAATAGTTTTATTAACAGAATAAGATAATGATTGAAACTCACAAAAGAAACTGACTTACACCCTCTTAACAGTACATGGTATGTTTATGCATGTTTTGTCATGCAGAAAAAACATTATTAGAACTACCTTATTTTCTCCATCTGTATCATAAAATTCGGCAGGCATGTTAGTAAAATGCAACATGACTTTGCTGCTGATTAGACTTTAAAAACTCAAAGGGCGGTACTGGCTTCCAGAGTACCGAGCCGCCACAGACATTAAAAGGTACAGGCGTAAATCAAAGAACGTAGTGATTTTATAAGGTTCTCCATCCCTAGGCCGTAGACTTGACTTTGCTGACTTTAAAAGTGTACTGGCTTAACATTAAAATAAAATAAATTTTATAAGACAGTACATCTTCATGATTATTATGTCAATAGTTAATGGTATAGTATAGTATGGGATACACAGCATTGTATAGTATTGGGATACACAGCTAGGCCTATTTTAAGAGTATCTCTCAAGCAACCAGAAATTATCTTTATCCAACATGCTCCTTGGGTAACGGTTAATTAGTCTACTGTACTTTGAAAAAGTCCTGTATCGCCTCTTCCTTCCAACGGGGACGCAGGCAGGCACACACTCGCAAGCGCGCAACTATCAGCCTGCCCTGCGAGTTGGAATCCCCGGGCAGGCGTTGCCATGGAAACTGCAGCGCCCCTTCCTCTGGTCAACCCCGCCCAGTCCTGTTAGTCAATAATAAAGGACAGGTCATGAAAAAACAGGACACAAATTTTAGGGCCAAAATAAGGGACATCCCTTAGAATAAGGGACATATGGCAACCCTACTCTAGGGTGAAGAATCAAGTCATAATGATTTTGGGCAACGCAGGATGACTAAATTTGTTTCAATAATGTTATTAGAAACCTCTTTATTTAATTGATATCTTGCTAATTGCAAACATGCTTTCTTCTGTATATCACAACACTTAACTTGTTTTTAAAACCTTTTTAAAAAAACTCTGCATGCTGACATTATAGAAATTTGACACTGGTTTCTTACAGCCATAATCTTAAATTCCAAAATCCAAAACTCCAGCTGACTCCTTCTCCTAAGGGCTGTGATGAGCTGACTTCAAATCTCTTGCATTTGCCCTGCCAGTAAACTTAGCTTTTTGTGATTCTAGGGGATTCTCTGGAAGTTCTTTGGAAATGAAACCTCCGCCTTCTTTTCTATAAAAGGAGGAGCAAATGGAAAGGTAGAGGGAAACAGAGTGTTGTCTCCCTCTCATTCTGCTTTGCCAGCCGAAGACATATCTGAGTGGAAGGTAAGAGACTCCTTTACATTGTGCCTTATGATCTTGGTCAACCATCCCTGCAGTGGATCCCTGCAGGCAACACGTTGATGCAGAAAAGATAAGTCACATTGCTTTATCAAAAAGAAAAGTGCGGAAAGAGCCATACACATATAAGTTTGCTCATAAATAGGCAAAGACAGTGGCTAGCTGATAAGGGAATTCTAATAAAATAATAATATACTTTGTTTATATTCCGCTCTATCTCCCCAAGGAGACTCAGAGTGGATTACAGAATATATATATGGAAAATATTTAATGCTGTTATACACTTGCGTACTTACTTACTTAGGCTATCCCTCATATTCTGAGTAAGATTGCCAATCAAGTACGGTGTCCTGGCGGTGGGTACATAGGTGACTGTGGAGTCCTATTCCTGACCCGCATGTTCTCCTGCAGTGAGAGCATCAGTTTCTAGGTGGAGGGTGGTCCCAGTCGGGGTTGGCTTGATGCGCCTTCCTCTTGGCACATTTCTCTCTTTCGCCCTCCAGTTGTGCCTTTTCAAATTCTATAGCGCTGCTGATCATAGCTGACCTCCAGCTAGAGTGCTCAAGGGCCAGGGCTTTCCAGTTCTCAGTGTCTATGCCACAGTTTTTAATGTTGGCTTTGAACCCATCTTTAAATCTCTTTTCCTGTCCTCCATTTTCCAATCTTGAGTTCGGAGTACAGTAACTGCTTTGGGAGACAGTGATCGGGCGTTCGGATAACATGGCTGGTCCAGCGGAGTTGATGGCATCATACAATTAACAACAAAGACAGACAATACATAGACAGAGGCAAATGCTTCCCTCTTTTTCATCTTGGCATCTGGAGACTGCTCAGCTCCGACTATGGGGAGGTGCTGTTGTTCCATTTTCCATGCTGAGAAGCCTGTTGTCCATGGATGCCTTCCTGATTGAATTGCTTCATGAGTGCTTTTACCTTCCCACCAAAGTGGTACTGATTGATCTACTCACATTATTGTTTTTGAACTGCTAAGTAAGCAGAAGCTAGGGCTGACAGCAGGTGCTCACCCCAACCTGCGGCTTTGAACTGCCAACCTTCGAGTTGGCAATATTTTCTGCAACTGGGAGTTTCCTTGTAAGTAGTAACTTTTTAAAGGTCTAGGCTTAAACAATATATGATACTCAACACATTTATGTATGGTAGGGGAGGGTTCCCAAATCTCAAAGCCTTCTTCCCATTGTAAGAGTAAGGGGATATTTATTTATTTATCATATCAGAAGCGAACCAAGGGTACAGTTGTAATATATTTAAAAAACAGAAAGTTTTAAAAACTTGGCATTATACTAAATATCCTTTGACGAGAAGCTGACCACTTGGAGTACCTCTGGTGTTGCTATAAGAAGGTCCTCCATTGTGCGTGTGGCAGGGCTCAGACTGCATTGTAGTAGGTGGTCTGTGGTTTGCTCTTCTCCTCACTCACATGTCGTGGTCTCCACTTTGTGGCCACATTTCTTAAGGTTGGCTCTGCATCTCGTGATGCCAGAATGCAGTCTGAGAAGTTTCTGGATGAGAGTGCTGCCCTCAAAAGTCACTCTATGTGTACCTCTAACAGAGGGCTTAATTTTTTTCCACTTATGACCTCTTTTCACCTGATTTTTTTGCTTGACCTTAGATATATAGGTGTATAAAACTACTGTCAAAATCAAATGTTTACTGATAAGCCTGCATTTGCAAGCCTTGCTAAACAGACTCCCTTTTAGGAAGGACAGCATTTCCCCCAAAATCTACTGTAAATGCTGCACCTTATTGCTAACAAACCTATGTGAATTTGGTGGTATTCAGAAACCTTTTACAAAATTTGTGACCCTAACATTGCATTAAGGGTGTGTCATTTGGGGATTGGGACCCACAATTTAGGAAGTAATAATAATAAATAATAATAAACTTTATTTATACCCCACCACCATCTCCCCAAAGGGGACTCGGGGCAGCTTATATGAGGCCAAACCCCGAAGTACATTTCAATACAGTAACATAAAAACATTACAGTAAAATAAAGAAGAAGAAAAAATAAAGCGTAAAAGTATTGCTCTTACAGAGTTGGTGTTCTTTACCTGAATTGTATATTCTGTGCAGCTTGTATGTGTGTGTGTGTGTTTTATAACATCAATAAGGCCTTTTTATAAGTCTTGTGTTTTTGATTTGAAATAAAAGGGCCCAGGAATAATCTGACCTAGGAGAAGTGAGCCTTTAGATCATTATGTAATTTGTACGCAAGGACCAGAGTTAAAGAGTTATAGTCCAAAGATTCCTCTGGTTGTAATAGGATCAGTTCCAAATATGCTTAAAGTTGGTGAAGTGGTTTCCATTTTTAAAATGCAAATTGGTAAGCTGCTAGCCCCCAGTAGTGCAGCGGGTGAAACCTCTGAGCTGCTGAACTTGTTGACCGAAAGGTCAGCAGTTTGAATCTGGGAGGGGTGAGCTCCCACTGTCCGTTTCAAGAAGTTCCTTCTGGTGTGAGAGAATTGGCTGTCTGCAAGGACGTTGCCCAGGGAATGCCCAGATGTTTTACCAACCTGTGGGAGGCTTCTCTCATGTCCCCACATGGGAAGCAGATAGAGGAGTTCACCCCACTCCCTGGATTCCAACCGCTGACCTTTCAGTCCTGCTGGCACAAGAGTTTAAACCATTGCACCACCAGGGGCTCCTTTGAACAGGATTATATAAATCTACACTGCCAAATAATCCAGTTGAAAGCAGATAATCTGGATTTTTAATGGCAGTGTAGATGGGGCCCCTAACCAAAGCAAACCGTCATTGCAAAGCAAACCGTCATGGCTTCTCTTACTTGTCTGTTCTTCCTCCTTGATACCTTTTTGATCCTACTCTGATGGTGCTTAGCCACATGGGTACATATTTTTTATCTCTCAAATGTTGGCGGGTGTGTTACACTCCTGAAATTCTACTGTCAAAGCCAGAGAACAATTTGTATGACTTGTTGTTTTTTCTTGCAGCTGCCCTGCAAATAAACCTAACCTTTGGAATTGTAGGAAATTCTGCAGAATTTCATTGGAAATAGGGCTTTGACCTTTTTGCTAACAAAAAGGGAGAGGGCAAGTGAAAGGAGAGAAGGAGCACAGACTGAATCTCCCCAGTCATTCTGTTTTGTCCATTCATGGCAGTTCTACTAAAGTAAAGGTAAGGGACTCATCTGGGTTGTGTCTTCTGAGGCCAGTCAGCTGCTGCACTGCAAGTCAGTCAAAGGCAGGTTCTTGCAAAGTAGCATAGAGCAGTTGATAAGAGCACTCACCTGGGACAAGAGCAGTCCAGATTCTTGTAGCTGTTGAAATAGATACAGCGTGATATCACTCTAATTTAGACACGGGCAAACCTCACCCCTCCAAGTGTTTCAGACGTCAACTTCCAAAAATCCCAGACAGTTTACCGACTGTTAGGAATTATGGGAGGTGAAATCCAAAACACCCGGAGGGCCAAAGTTTGCCCATGTTTGCGCTAACTGACATGGCTTAATATTATAGAATCCTGGGAGTTGTAGTTTTAAAATATCTTTAGCTATCTCTGCCAAAGTGTGTTGTTGCCTCACCAAACTACAGCTCCTAGGATTCCATAGCATTGGGCCATAGCAATAAAAGTGGTGCACACTTCATTTACTCTACAGTGTAGTAGATGCATCTAAAGAGATCTAGGAACAATTATTTATTTATTTATTTATTTATTTATTTATTTATTTACGGTATTTGTAGCCTGCCTTTCTCAGCCTTACAGCAACTCAAGGCAGCTTACAGAATTGGCAGAATTTGATGCCATATATTCATAAAAGTACAGTTAGAAACATTCAACCTAATATTATAAAAACCACAGAAAACAATATAAAAACATATAATCACCAGTGTCCTGTTAAAATCATTATCCAGCAGCATTGTCTAGCCATTTCGTGTTCAATCTTCCTATTTCATAATTATTTATTCTGCTGTATTTCCAAATGCTTCTTCAAAAAGCCAAGTTTTTACTTTTTTTTCTGAAGGTCAAGATGGGAGGGGGCCAATCTAATATCCCTAGGGAAGGAGTTCCACATCTGAGGAGCCATCACTAAGAAGGCCCTGTCTCTCGTCCCCACCAGACATGCTTGCGAGGAATGTGGGAACGAGAGCAGGGTCTCCCCAGATGATCTTAAATTCCTAGATGGTTCATAAGGAGATATAGGTTCTGACAGGTACAAGCCCAAGAACAAGCCTGGCTCTTGGACATTAAAAGAAGGAGTTTGTTACAAGTAAAATTGTTATCGGTTTTTCAAGTCCAGGCTACCCAGATCTGAGTGGTCGAGGAGAGGCATCTTTCTCAGGACCTTATCACACACATGCACACATAGACACACATACACCGGTGCCATTTCGCCAAGCATGGCTGTGTCACTCCAGTGTGGTGACACTACCCCAATCACAATGGGGAAAAGTCACCTAATTGGGGCAGAAGTGTGTTGACTACATTGGAACCAGCACAGCACAGCACGGGGGCTTTCCTGTGTTGATGAGGATGCCAGTTGGGACATCATGTGAGATGGGCTACATGCCCATCAGTCCCTCAACTGGCTGACAGGCATCCTAGGATACTTACACTGGTAAGCGTGATGAGGTCCACAGTCCCACCACCTTCACATTTATGGTCAGTAGGAACATAGCAGAGGGGTTTCTCATGTCCTTCAGAAGGCCAGAAGGCCCTCTACTTGATGCCCTTCCTCAGCAGATAACTTCAAATCATTTTTAAAACAAACTTGCCCCAGTCTGACAGAAATCAGGTTTCTGCAGATGGATGGGGACCCTTCTACACAGCCCTGTATCTCACAATATCAGGGCAGAAAATCCCACGTTAACTGAGTGTGGACTCGGATAACCCAGTTCAAAGCAGGTATTGTGGGATTTTCTGCCTTGATATTCTAGGACATAGGACTGTGTGGAAGTGCCCTTAGTTGATTGTGAATGGCCTTCTGTTTTGTTCTAAGATACACTATAGGTCTAAAGAGTTGAGGAAAAATAACTGGATAGTCCTTAATATGGTATTTTCTTTTCTATTTTGATGTGCAGCCATGGCTACGAAGATTATTGTGTTCCTCTTGGTTGGTTTGACGCAGTTATGTGGTAAGTAAACTGAGCTAGGAGGTTCTATTTTGTTTTCAAAATGACTATCCAGCAAGTATATCTCTTTTCAAATGTGTATGCATAAAAATTCTGTATCTGCACAGAATTCATCAGTATTTACATGATGTATAAAAGGAGCGAAGTTTGGGACCCGATGCTCATTCAGTGTGATGCACATGCCCAAATGTTTCTAAAGTTAACATTCTCTGGACTTGTTCTCCTTTTTCACCATTGGAATCCTCCTCTTCACCTTCCTTCAGTAAATATAATTGTTGTTTTGCTCATTTTCTATCTGGGAAGATATTAAGTTGTTTCAATGATGGATTGGAGGAGGAGCTGGTAACAGTGAGAAGTCAAACTACGGAACTAATTTGGCGTCATTCCACTCCATCTCTGGAGAAACACACTTACTATGATACCACAGCTGCAGATGACAGCTAGTTCCACAAAATGAGGGGACAATAATGAACAAACAAACAAACATTAACCCCCACCAACGATATGTCCATTTTCTCTGTCCACATTCTGTAAAATCGGGATAAGGGAAATGTTGGCCTTTTGGCTATCAGTTTCAAGAAGTCCTAGTGATCATGATCAGTGATACAAAACTATGGCAAATTCTGAGTGATAGGGCTTTCTCATCTAGTATCGTATGTACTTGAGTATAAACTGAGTTTTTCATTCCTCTTTTTAGGCCGAAAAAGTCCCCTTCGGCTTATACTCAAGTTAAGGTTATTTATTATTTTACATTATTATTATTAATAATATGTCATTATTATTACATTGATTATTTTACTTGATTATTGTTATTACATTTATTATTAATGTAATTTTATTGGTATCTATTTTTATTTTGAAATTTACCAGTAGCTGTTGCATTTCCCATCCTCGGCTTATACTTGAGCCAATACATTTTCTCAGTTTTTGGGGTAAAATTGGCAGTCTCAGCTTATATTCAGGTTGGCTTATACTCGAGTATATACAGTAGGTAGGTACTCACATTCAGGTTCTCTCTGTCTTTTACCAAGCCATACAACATCCTTTTTGGAATGGAGTTATAAGAACACTACAGGGAGATCTTGATTTACATTAAACATGCATTCCAGAGACTAATGTAAAATGGGTTGTGGGAGAGTATCTGTAGGAAATCATTGGATACTAGAGACTAGAGCTGAAGAAAGTGATTTTACTCAACCTACCATCAGTTTTGAAGAGGTTAAATGCAGCAAATATGAGAGTTTACTTTTTCCAAGTTTGATAAAATGTATAGTACTTTCCAGAGGAACTAGGAGATGAAGAAACTTCTGATCCCATGATGGCTTGGCTAGGGTAAATGTCTTAATGTAGGCCTCCATCTACACTGCCCTATATTCCAGTTTATGAATCCAGATTATCTGCTTTGAACTGGATTATATGGCAGTGGAAACTCATATAATCCAGTTCAAAGAAGGTAATCTGGATTTTGAAACTGGATTCTAGAACTGTTTATATCCAGCCATAGATTATAGTTCCATTTCAGAGGAGGCCATAGGTGGAGAGCATCTGGCAAAAAAAATATGTTCTTCTACAGAGCCTTCTCCATCAGGCTCCTAAGGTGAAGAAAGAACACCATGAAAGAGAGAGGGGCAGCAAATCTCATTTATTTCTTTATTTCTGGAAAAACATTATAAATTAGGGCAATGCAGAGTGTTTCTCTCCTGTTTTTCAAACATAGCAATATCATTACTGAATGTGAAGTCTCATTGCTTTCTGAAAGATCTTTCTGTTCTTTCTCGCAGGGTCTCAGGTAACAGGTTCTCGTGGGAAAACATTTGTCACGGCTTTCATGCAAAACAATCAGAAAAACCACCCAATGGATCCCAGAGCTAAGCATGAGCTTGTTATTACTGGTTATTCTCCTAAAACCATGGTGAGAATAACAATAGGCAAATCCATGTACAGAAGAACTTTCCCTCTCAATGAAGGACAGGCAGTGACAATTAAGCTTCCAAATACCATTGAGTTAGTGGGGACCGATAGCTTTGATGGGACTGTGCTCATAGAAGCTGACAAGGATATCTCCATCTTGTCTCGCAGCCGTGATGGGACTTCTGTTGGTACTACAGTCCTATACCCAATCCAACAATTGGACACACTCTATTATGTGGTAACTCCAATGGGAAACAAGGAAAATACCTTCAAGGAATTTGTGATTATAGCCTATGACACTCCCACTAGAATCAATATTTCCTTGACGGGGACTGTGGCTTACAAAAGCAAGGTTTATCCTCCTGGAAGCAAGCTTGTTGCTGATCTTGAGGCCTTCCAAGCAATTCAGTTCCAAAGCTCAGATGATTTGACCGGCACCAAAGTTGAATCAAGTAAACCAGTGGCTGTTTTGACTGGACACAGCTGTGCTCAGAACAACATAGCATGTGACCATGTTGTTGAACAGATCTTGCCAGTTTCCAGTTGGGGTTCCTTCTTCATTGTCCCCCTGATGTCCTTTCAAAATAGACATGGCACTCTGTATGTAGTCGCTGACCAAAAGACTTCCATCAAATACCAGCATGGAAATATAGAGAAGTCCCTGGACATGGAGGCTGGGCAAGTTCTCAAGTTTGAGCAGCAGTCTTCTGAACCAATGTACATTTCTGCCAACAAAGGAATGCAGGTCCTTTTCTCACCCACTGGTGCTGAAGATCAAGACTATGGGCCTTCTCTCATAAACATTCCAGCAGTTACAGGTTACTGCACTTCCTATAGCACAGGTGAAATGAGTCAGTATGACAGAATTGCCGTCATCATAGCCAAAACCTCAGAATCCAATGGGATCACAGTAGAGAGGAAAGCCATAGAAACCCTCCAGTGGAGACCAATCCCAGGAACAGAATATTCTTGGGCTGAACACAGTTTCAACAAAACAGCAGGCGTGCTCTCCTTAGAACATCCCAGCACTCCTTTTGCCATCTTCATCCTTGGAGTCTCACAAAATGATGGCTCTGGTTCAATGGCTGTTTGCACCACTGGTAAGTCTTCTACATAGAAAACATTTTGACTTTTGTTCGTCAAAGGCTTTCGTGGCCAGAATGATTGAGTTGGTGGGTTTTTTGGGCTGTATGGCCATGTTCCAGCAGCATTGAAATCCACAAGCATAACAGAAAGGAGGAAACCATGAAAATTTGGTTAACAGATTATGTTTATGTTTTAATGGCTACTCTGTATGTTTTATGGTGTCTGTGGAAACTGCCCTGAGTCCCCTAGGGGAGATAGAGTTATATATATATATGTGTGTGTGTGTGTGTGTGTGTGTGTGTATGTATATATGTATATGTATGTATATGTATGTATAAATAATTATTATTATTATTATTATTAAATGAACATGATATGGCTACCAGTATTTAAAAAAACTCTAAAATCAGGATAAAGTAAACAACAAGGGAAATTGACATAAAACAATACAGTATGATTATAGTCAATACAGTATGATTGTATTGGCAAGTATATTTCTAGGATGTGTTATTTTACCTTTCCTTACAGCCCCCACTAGGTACTAACTTATTCATATACTGTATCACATGAAACAGTGTTCTTGTAGCCAGGATTACTTCTTGTTGTGTCATAATACCAGATATTTGGACTGTTTTCCTTTTCAGATTTATGTATGTTATGTTTCATGTGGTACAGTATATGAATAAGTTAGTATCCAGTGGGGCCTGCAAGGAAAGATAGAATAACACATCTTAGAAATATACTTACCAATACAAACATACTGTATTATGAATACATATATTTAAGTTTGCATGAGAACATATATATTTAAGTTTGTATGAGAACATTGACACCCTAGAATCACTTTAACATGGTAGTGAGAATTAAAAATTGTTTTTGAATTGTTTATTTCTATTGATACAATTTTCATAGTGTTTTGATATAGATATCTGTGCCATATTGATAAAACAATCAGGGTCAGATAACACCTCCCAACAAAGGATCCTCCAAGCAGGAATCAGCCAGTCTTTGAAGCTGCAAGGCCATTAAATGCTAATCAAGGTGGCCAATTACAACATTCACACTTGCCTCAAGCAGACAAGAGTTCTTTCTCCCATCCTGGACATTCCACAGATATATAAACCTCACTTGCCTAGTTTCCAACAGACTTCACAACCTCTGAGGATGTCTGCCATAGATGTGGGTAAAATGTCAGGAGAAAATCCTTCTGGAACATGGCCATACAGCCCGGAAAACTCACAGTAACCGAATTCTCTCCTAACTATCATAAAAGTCTTTAACTTCACTGAGTTTTTAAAAAAGTGAATGACACTATAATGTAGTGCAATGACAAGGCTGTCGTTCCATTCTAGGTACGCCAGTTGCGTCATGCAGCTTGATCCAGTGCAAGAAGGAAGAGTTATGTGAGATTCAAGAGGAGCGTCCAGTGTGTGTGGCAGGATCTGAATCCACTTGCTGGGCACAAGGAAATCGCCATTATCATACCTTTGATGGGAGGAACTATGACTTCAGAGGCAGCTGTACCTACACTATTGCCAAGACTTGCAGCCTGAATGCGGATGAGCCTTTCTTCAGCATTGAGGCCAAGAATGAAAACAAGAGGGATGCCCGTGCTTCTAATGTTGGTTTAGTGACTATAACTGTCTATAATATCACCATCTCTGTCATCAGAAATGAGAATGGATTTGTCAGGGTAAGACAGAAAGACAAAGATGTTTCTATTTCTTATGACTTCCCAGTTTTTGAAGAGTAACTGCATCAAAATGTCATCTTTCCCATTCTTTAAAAGTAATGGCATCACTGGTGGCTCTAATGGCATGCATGTTCTATTGAATTTGCAAACATTTCTCTTTCTTATGCTTTAGGATAAAACTCTTATTCAATATTCCTTTCAGAGTGTGAAACTAGGCATATTTCTATTTTATCATCCTAAACTTCCTATTTATGTCTTCTAAAATTGATTACATCTGAATCAAATGCATTTACTTCTGGTTTTTTGCGGCAATAACATCTGAAACTTGCAATCATTCTCTCTTTCATTAAATTGACATTCTGATATACTATCAGAAATGTTTTAAACTTGCATACTGATCCACATGCACTGTTTGGTTTGTGGTTTTTTGCTTTGTTTTGCTTTGGCCCCCTGGTGGCGCAGCGGGTTAAACCATTGAGCTGCTGAACTTGCTGACCGAAAGGTTGGCGGTTTGAATCCGGGGAGCAGGGTGAGCTTCTGCCAACCTATTAGTTTGAAAACATGCACATGTGAATAGATTAATAGGTACCGTTTCTGTGGGAAGGTAATGGCACTCCATGCAGTCATGCAGGCCACATGACCTTGGAGGTGTCTACGTACAATGCCAGTTCTGCGACTTAGAAATGGAGATGAGCACCAACCCCGAGAGTTGGACACAGCTAGACTTAATGTCAGGGGAAAACATTTCCTTCGCCTTGGTTTAGTTTTTTGTTTTGCAGATGGAAAATACTTCTACAACTCCATGTGCTGCCATTGTTCCTCTCTCCTGGACTTTCCTGCTAATAATTGTCCATTATTCCAGTGATTTTATGATAAGATAACTATTTAAGGCCAGAGGAACAAGAATTGGCATTCTGATTTTAACAGTGACCCTGGATATTGCTTTGGCTGACCCCATGCTAATGCTGGTCGTTAAATCCAGCTTGTAATTGTTCTCCACAGAGTTCTGGGTACTGTTACACCCAGTGCTCAAGCCAAAATAGTGGGAGACACACTTTGCCTCTGTTTTGGGCCCCAGCTGAATGCTGTGCCTCGTGAATCAGGAAAAGGACACCCAGGACACTCTTTTTCTGTCCGTAATGGTTGTAATGTTTTCAAAAAGTCCTGTACTTTCAAAATTTTTGTAAAAGTTGGTACCATTTGTAAATGTTAAAAATATACTGTTCCACTCAATTGCAGTCTAGAGGTGAAGGAGAATGAATCCCCCTTGATTTGCCTGTGCGTTTCACCTTTGTGGAGTTTTTTTTGTGCTTTGCACATGCGCAGGCGCCATTAACGAAATAACGAATATTGTTATGAAATACACAGCAATTTTGAAAAACGCCAAAAAAAATTCAGAAGAGTTCCTATTATGAAATGACAGCAGTCCCCCCCCCCAACGAGTTTAGAAACAAATCTTTTTTGGATCAACCAGCCCTACTAAACATATGAATTTGAAATAAAGAGAAGGTTGCCCTTAAAAACACCCCTACTGCAAATGTATCATTAGGATATATAACATTATTATTATTATTATTATTATTTTAAAAACCTCACGCACTGTCTTTCATTGTATGTGATCTCTCCTACAGATAGACAACCAACTATCCCACCTGCCCATTTCCTTGAACGAAGGGAAGCTCCGTTTCTACCAGAATGGGGATTTACTTTGTATTGAGACAGAATTCTCCCTGAAGGTCTTCTATGACTGGGGTAACTTTTTGCTGATCAAGATCCCCAGGAGGTTTTCGGAGAGTGTGTGTGGCCTTTGTGGAAACTACAACAATGACCCCACAGATGATTTCACCACCCCCAATGGAGATTTCGCCTACAGTCCCGTGGAGTTTGGGAGCAGCTGGGAGGTGGAGAATGATGACAAATTCTGCTGGAATGACTGTCCAGGGGATTGCAAAAGCTGCTCCTTCGCACAGACCAAAAATTATGAAGCAGAACCCTTCTGTGGCTGGATCAGCAAAGGAGGGAATGGCCCATTCAGCCAATGCCATTCTGTCATCAGCCCTGAAATCTTTCTGGAAAACTGTGCCTATGATGTATGTTTGAGTGACGGGCTGAAAGAAGTGTTGTGTGAATCCCTGAAGAACTATGCAGAAACCTGCCAGAAAGAAGGAATTGCTGTTTCTGACTGGAGAACACCCACTGGTTGCTGTGAGTATCCCAGGGGATGTCAGGAAGATGGATTCAGAACAAATAGAAATGCTAGGAATAGAGATTGCCCATGAGAGTTATTCCCTTATTTATTTATTTATTTATTACAGTATTTAAATTCTTCCCTTCTCAGCCCACAAGGGACTCAGGGCAGATTACAATGCGCATATACATGGCAAACATTCAATGCCATTATATACAACATACATAGACAGACACAGAGACAATTTAACATTCCAGCTTTCTGGTTTCATGAGAGTATGCTCGATTCCGGCCACAGGGGGAGCTGCCACTTCACAGTCCATTTGTGACACCGAGTCCTTGATGGAGTACTTCCTCATTGTTATGCATGCTGCTGGAAGGTTTTATGGCGTCATAAATTGGTTAAATTAGCCTCCCCGCATAAAGTGGTACCTAAATTTCCTACTTGACAGATGCAGCTGTCATTCTGGCTGCATAGGTCAACAGCAACCTAGACTATTAATGGTCGGGAACTCACTCTGGCCTGGGCTGGCTTCAAACTCATGACCTCTCGGTCAGAAGTGATTTAATGCAGCTGGCTACTAACAAGCTGTGCCACAACCTGCTCATGGCAGTGGTTCTCAACCTGTGGCTCTCCAGATGTTTTGGCCTTCATCTCCCTGGCATCCTAACAGCTGGTAAACTGGCTGGGATTTCTGGGAGTTGTAAGTTAAAACACCTGGGTACCCACAGGTTGAGAGCTACCACCTTATGGACTGGATTAAAGCAACAGCTATTCATCTTTGTAGCCTTATTCTCCATTAGATCTTTTATGTTTTTAACTCATGTCTTCTTCCTTCCACAGCCTCCTTAGTTTGCCCTGCAAACAGCCAATACAACGCCTGTGGACCTGTGTGTCCCATTACCTGCAACAATGAAGCTCTTCCCAGCAGCTGTGCCTCATTGCCTTGCATTGAGACCTGCCAGTGCAACGAAGGCTTTGTGTGGGATGCTGGGAAATGCATTCCCATGGGTGACTGTGGCTGCGTCTTTGAAGGAAAGATCTTCTCTCCAGGAGAGCAATTCTGGAGAGATTCCAGCTGCACAAGACACTGCACCTGTGACCCAGAGACCAAGCGTCTGACCTGCCAGACAACAGGCTGCAAGAGCGGAGAGCAGTGCAGGGTGGAGGGTGGCATCCAGAATTGCTATCCCACCAGTTATGCCACCTGTTCTGCTTCAAGAGGCACTCATTACAGTAGCTTTGATGGTCAGAAGTTTGACTTCCAGGGCACTTGTGTGTATCAGTTGACAGGGCTCTGTGAGAAGAGAAGAGATTTGGTGGATTTCCAGGTTCATGTCCAAAATGACCATCCAATCGGCTCTTCTGCACTCTCCCCTAAAGTGGTGGAGATCAGGGTGGAAGGAACAGTGATTGTGATTAGTAGAAAGCACCCAGGAAAAGTTAAGGTGAGTTACTTCCTTTTCAACAGTGATTTCATTTCATACATTCTTTTTTCCATGTTTTCTAAAACCACGCATTACAATCTATATAATAAAGGTAGCTGATCCCTATTCTAAACTTCAGTGAGGTGCCTTATAATAAGAGAGCAGGATCGTCTAGTGCATTGTTAGGGAAACATTTCACTTCCCAGATGTTGACCAGTCTGAATGTGGACATGTGAAGTTAAACATGCCTGAAGGGTCAGATGACCTATTATTGCTCCACTGCTTTGGTATCATACATAATAAGCTCCAAAAATAAATAAAGTAAAAACAAGAGTAAAATTGCTGTTTGAACCATAAAACAAAACAAAGCAGACTATTATCAGACATGCCCTGTTGACTAGGCCTGTCCTCGATTATTGGGAACATCCGATTATCGGAAATTTTCCCCAACTTCCAATATTTGAAACGCTTTCGAGAGAAGCGCCCCAACCAGGAAGTGGATTTGCTAATTCGAGAGCTCCGTCGCCATTTTCCAGATGTCTCGGATGTTGTCTCGGATGTAATTTCCGTCCTTTCTTGCTGCCTCTCTTCATTGGCTGATGGCAATCCAGATTGGATGCAGATCTGCTGGGGAGGGATGTTATCCCTGGAAGTAACCTAAACACTAAAAGTGACTGTTTACTAGAAAGCCACTGACAAACAGCTGGAAAAGAACACCAGAAAGAATGACTAGGGACTCTAGCTAAATGATCTAACGTAATATAAATCCAGACATCATATTTCCACAATGAACCATCTATATTGAAGAGAAATGTATATACTCAATATTGTGATGCTCAAAATGTAAAACATTCAAAGCAATGATAATAATATACAGTGGACAACATGTTATAGAATCCAATGCACATTGCTGCCCTGATGAAGTTCTGACTGTAGGAACGATCACACATTCCCATAGGCCTTGGGAATACATCCGAATATCGGAATACATCCGATTAAATTCCAATAACATCGCTATAAAACTCGGTAGTGATTCACATCCGAAACCAAAGCAAAATCAGCATCCGAATCGACTTCCGATAAGCATTTTTGCGTTCGAAAACAGGCCAACTGTTTACCAATACCCATAATTAAAAGTTAAAAATTATTACAGCTTTATGACATTATTCAATTTAAAAGTCTGGCATCCTTTCCATGGACAGATTTGGGGTCAACTATGTTGGGGTTGGTAAATGTAAATAAGCAGATAAGCAGATACTTTACCACAGTTTCTGAATCAATATAAACCCTGCAGTATAATAAAGTATCACTTAGGCTTGTGTAACAAGTAACAGTATCTTTACTTCAGTTCAAGACTTCAAACAGAGCAACAATATATACAACTGTCTTTTGAATTCACACAGTGAATAGAGGAAATAAAACAATCATTTTAAATAGTCTTTAAATATGCCTCATGCCTTAAAATGATCAAGTTTCAAGGGGGTTGGCAGCCAGGACCCTGACTGGCTGTTTCCAGTCATCACTCTCTTGACTGTCCAAGATAAGAATGACAGTTAAAACCCTTAGTCCCAGCAGCAAGCCAGAGCAAGAGCCAATCAGAATTCTGGCTCCTGGCATACTCAGCCAATTAGCTGCTGACACATCCCTCTCCAGCCAACCCATCACATCATAGCATCCTTTTCCAAATCCTCACAAACTAAACCATAATAAACTGTACCCCACTTTAAAAAAACAGTGCTCTGTGTGTGAATATTCGATTTTGTACTAAGCAAAAACATTACATGCCCATTCAATTTCATGATTAGCAAAAACATTCATTGCTCAGGGAGGGAAGTAAAAATATGTTTTGTTTTTATGCATCCAGAATTATTTCCCTGTTGCTCTCCTTTTCAATGTTCTCAGGTGAATGGCGTGTTGACACGTCTGCCTTACAACATCAGAAGCAATGAGATCCTCCTCTACCAGAAAGGGAAAGAGGCATTGGTCCAGACTGACTTCCATATGACTGTCACCTTCGACTGGCAAAACCGGGTCACTGTGACAGTGCCCAGCACTTATGCCAATGCCCTTTGTGGTCTCTGTGGAAACTTCAATGGCGACAAACTTGATGAGATGACCATGAAAGATGGGAAAGTGGCTGTGAGTCCATCCTCCTTTGGTGAGAGCTGGAAAGTGCAGGAGGTACCAGGCTGCACTGAGATGGACAAAGAAGAATGTTTTGGGCTGTCAGCCGTTGAGATCCACCAACGCCAACTTGGGACAGAATGTGGCCTCATCCTGGCCAAGAGGGGCCCTTTTCAACAGTGTCACAGCACAGTTGATCCTGAGGAATACTTCCAGGATTGTGTGTATGATTCTTGTTTCTTCGAAGGCCAAGAAGCTGTGATTTGCCAAGCCATCACCAACTATGCAGAAGCCTGTCAGGCATCTGGGGCAAGCCTTGAGGCATGGAGAACCAAAACCTTCTGCAGTAAGTGCAAACCATCTTAAATAGATTATCTGGGTGAAAGAAAGCATAATCTATGAGTGATAAAAAAGGAATACAATGTGTTTTGTGTTTAAACACAGGGTTTAAGTAGTATTCCTCTCTATATTGTTCCAATTTTAGTATATGTGCTGCCAAAGCGAGCACCGGCAGCACACATACTAAAATTGGAATGATACAGAGTAGATTAGCATGACCCCTGTGCAAAGATGACACGGAAATTTGTGAAGCGTTCTATATTTTTAAAGTTGTATTCCCATAGAAGAAAACCTTTTTTTAACAGCCTAGAACAGTCTTGCCCAACATTTGCCACATGGGCAAAATGTTTTGATGTGGCTCAGAGCCTAGGGACCTCTTCACATGGGGGGGGGGATATTACGACAGCAGGGCAAATCTGTTGTCCAGCACCCCGCAACACCCATACCATCCACTTGCCCATCACATGCTGAAAAGCACTATGATATGATTCCCAATGTGAACACAGGGAATCTCCCATGTTCAGGTTTCTCCCTCCTACCATGCGTCCTTGATGCAGTTGGCATGGAGCCTTGCCAGAAGTAGATGACCTCTGAGTGGAGAAGTGTCCTACAATGAGGAATTAAGGTAATGTGATGAGGTTGTAAAGCAGAGAGGGAGTAAATATGCAGCACTACAGCAGACTAGCAATCAGAACCTGCCATTCCCTTCTCCGTGTGTTTTACCTTTCCATATTTCCTTTCTCTCCACACCAATGTTACCAAACTAACCTGTGGGCACCACTCAATAGATCCAGTCATGATGCTGGAAGTGCTGGTTTCAGTTGGAAATGCAGTCTGGGGAGATTGTTGGACTCACATTGAAGTATCTGATCTTTATTCAGGGAGGTTGGAATCCTGAGTTCCAGGTTGTGTTAAAATTTAACATTAGATTGGCTGTTTTAGAGGAAGAAGGAGGCGGTAAAAAAGAAGGGCCTCAGTTCTTGCCTCTGCTGCTCTTCCTTTCCCCTTTCCTCTGTCATTTCAGTCTCATTTGGTCACAAACCCACAGATTCCACATTGTTCATTTCCTTAATTTATGACAGAGACACCAAGTTTCACCGTGAATTTTTGTGGGGTCTTCATGGCAAAACTATTTTTTCCCTCACAAGGAAGGGATATGAATGGTGCAAAGTTGGGACTTTTCCCTTTTGTAGGAGAAGGGCAAAACAGAGGCAACCACAGGAAAAGAGAAAGGAAGAGTGCTGAAGGCAAGAGCTGAGGCACTTCTTTCCCTCCGGAAAAGTGCCTCATGGTAGCAATTTGCCACCTTGCTGAGGGGAAGCAGAGAAAATGAGACTATTCTGCTTTGCTGCTTGTTCTGAGAGAAAGGCACCCCCAAGCAAACTGTGAGGGAGGTGATAAAAACTATTTGCTTCCCAAAGAGGTTAGCCTATTTGAATTTTAGCCCTTCATTACTATCGAGATTTGCCAGCAAGCCCTAGAGTGACAAAAGTTGGTCACCTGTCTTTGTACATATAGAATTATAGAGTTGGAAGAGACCTCATGGGCCATCCAGTCCAACCCCCTGCCAAGAAGCAGGAACATTGCATTCAAAGCAACCTTGACAGATGACCATCCAGCCTCTGTTTAAAAGCCTCCAAAGAAGGAGCCTCCACCACCCTTAGGTACTTTGGGGTCAGGCTGGCAGATGTAGAGGAAAGTAGGATTCTTTGCATTGTGTATAAGATATGAATTCAACACATAAAAATATATTCTACTGTTGAAAAAGGGAGTAAGAAGGATGATTTGAAATAATAATTTGAAATAAATTTGTTGACAAGCAACAAAAGAAGGTAAAACTATTGTTCTCCATTTAGTTGGGGTGAAAATAATATTGTCCTTCTAAACTTGTCGGACTGCAGTTCCCAGCATTGTACCTGTTGGTTAGGGCAGATATAGCTTATTGTTCAACAGCTTCTGTCAACCCTCATAATAACCAACTGGAGTTTCATATCACTTTTTCTTTTCTTACTGCCAGGTCTGCCTTGTGCGGCAAATAGCCACTATGAACTCTGTGCTCAGGACTGTACCCAGGCTACCTGTGGCATCATCTCTGTCCCTGTCCCTTGTTCATCCAAATGCCAAGAAGGCTGTGTGTGCAATGAAGGCTTTGTGCTGAGTGGTGATCAGTGCGTTCCCATGTCCCAATGTGGCTGCCTTTACGAGGATCACTATTATTTGGCAGAAGAAACATTCTACCCGACATGTGAGAAGCGTTGCGTATGTCAGCCTGGAGGGACCGTGAAGTGTGAAGCTGTCTCCTGTGGGCCCGATGAAGAATGCAGGCTACTTGATGGCATTCAGAAATGTCACTCAATTGGCAACGCTACCTGCTCAGTGTTTGGCATCCCTCACTATGTTTCTTTTGATGGACTATACTATCATTTCCAAGGCACATGTACATATACCTTGGCTCAAACTAAAACTGAAAACGGGAAACTGCCTCAGTTCACTGTGAATGTGGAGAATGAGGTTTATGGTGATGGGGACAGCCCAGATACCAAGGCAATCTCTCTCATGGTGTATGGACTTACAGTGACATTATTGCAGAACAAACCAGGACAAGTGAAAGTGAGTATGTTTTCAAAGGAAACCGTTAACACTGGATAAACCGTGTACTCAAAACACACAAGAAAACAGACAGTGTACTGTTTAAATGACAATATGCATGAATAAAAATGCCAAAGCTATTGTAAACGTGTGCATCAATGTATTAAATATAATGAAAATAGTATGTAATCTATCCGAGATAACCTGGATTATCCCTCTATAAAACCCGGATTATATACCAATACAAAATGCTGAGTTTACAAAGACAATTCAACTTATTGAACAGACAATGGTAAGACATACACAAGAGCAATAGCCAATAGCAAAAACTTCTAATAGTCATATATAAATAATTCAATGGATATATACCCCATACCATCAATTGGACGCTATCCGAGATAACCTGGATTATCCATCTATAAAACCTGGATTATATACCAATACAAAATGCTGAGTTTTCAAGGACCATTGTATGTTAAATAAGTTGAATTGTCCTTGTAAATTCAGCATTTTGTACTGGTATTAATTGGGTTTTATAGACGGATAATCCGGGTTATCTTGGATAGTGTCTAATTGATGATATTGGGTATATATCCATTGAATTATTAATATATGAGTACTAGATGCTTTTGCTATTAACTGTTGCTCTTGTGTATGTCTTACCATTGTCTGTTCAATAAGTTGAATTCTCCTTGTAAATTGAGCATTTTGTATTGGTATATAATCCAGATTTTATAAACTGATAATCCGGGTTATCTCAGATAGCGTCTAATTGATTACATACTATTTTCATTATATTTAAAACATTGATACACACGTTTTTATCAGCTTTGGCATCTTTATTCATGTATATTGTCATTTAAACAGTACCCTGTCTGTTTTCTTGAACAGTTAATTTTAGGCCATGTTGCAATTACCATTAATAAATTTTAAAAAGTTTGGAAAGTTTTAAAACTTACTAATGATGTAATTGATTAGAAGGCAGTCCCCCATTTCAATAATTATTGGTAAAGTGGCCTGCTGTGCATCCGTAACAATTTATCTTATTTGTTTTGCTATATGTTGTTGTTCTGTTGCATTTTTCTTCTAATTCTTCAAAATAATAAGAGAATGCATAAAAATGGAAAGTTCGAATTTAATTGATTTGTTGGAATCCCCTTAGCAAAAATAACTAGGAAGCGTTATCTGTCATTTTAAATCAAAAGGGTACCTTACCACTCAGTGCATTATTCCGAAAATTTGCCTGTGTTTTGCCCAAAAGTTAAATCATTGTTGATACTCCCATTGTTTGTGCCTAATTACTTCAAAGTCCCGGTTGTTTCCAAAAATGTGATGTCCTCAACTGCAGGGATACGCTTTTCCTCCAGTTGATTTTTGATGATCAGGCATGACTTTTGAAAACAAATGGACCTGACTTAATACAAATTGTTTTCCTCTTAGGTGAATGGTGTGTTCCAACCCCTTCCTATGACCCTTTCTGTTTCTGGAGGACAGCTTAGAGCCTACCAGCATGGCCTGAAAGTATTGATACAGACAGACTTTGGCCTCACTGTGGGTTATGACTTGATTTACCACATGATAGTCACTGTCCCGGGCATATACCGAGGTGAAATGCAAGGCCTATGTGGGAACTACAATGGAGTGAAGAACGATGAGTTTCTACTCCCTGACAGCAGGACAATCTCTGATGTAGCAACATTTGGGGCTGCCTGGAAAGTTCTGGTTCCTGGGAGAGAAACATCCTGTTCAGATGGATGCTCTGGGAGTAGCTGCCTGGTCTGTGAGGAGAGGAAGAAGGAGATGTTCAAGCAACGCAACTACTGTGGGATCCTCATTGCATCTGATGGTCCCTTGAGAGCTTGCCACAGCCAGGTGGATCCCAGTGTGTACTTCAACACCTGTGCTTATGATGTATGTCTGGCCAATGGGGACAGCTCCGCCTTGTGCCAGAGCATCCAGAGCTATGTGTCTGCCTGCCAAGAGTCCGGAGTGTCTGTCCAGCCTTGGAGAACTCCATCCTTTTGCCGTGAGTTACGTTTATGCAAACACCCTATATTAATATACTAGCTGTACCCGCCACGTGTTGCTGTGACCTACCTTCCTGCCCTTTCTCTCCTTCTTTCTCTCTCTCCTTCCCTTTTTTCTTCCCTTCTCTCCTTTCTTCCTTCTCTTCCTCTTCCCTTCCTCCCCTCCTTTTCCTTTCTTGCCCTTCCTCTTTCTCCTTCTCTACCTATTTTTAGACTGCAACTCCCACCAGTCCTCTTGATCAATCTATCTCCCTACATATCTCTATCTAATCTATCTGTCTGGAGAATTGCTGGGAGTTGCAGTCCAGGAATAGGAAATTGGAAGTATTCAGGGATTGGGATGCTCTAAAAGAAATCCAATGAGAAGAAATCTTTAATCTTGGATGCGGTGAATTTGGATCATCCTCCTCTCCTAAAGGGCCTGGTCTAGGGGATGCTGGGAGTTGTAGTCTCGAAGAGAGTGTGAATATGCTATTGTGTGTTTTGTTTGCTGGGTGAGTCATTTTTGCACATGCGCTGTAGCGTCCTTTTGCTATTTTGGCTTTTAAAGTCTCTTCCACTGCGTTTTACATTGTTTTTATGAGTGAATTGACCTGATAAGTGTATTGTTTCCAAATTTGGTGTCAATTCGTCTAGTGGTTTTGAGTTATGTTAATCCCACAAATTAACGTTGAATTTTTATTTATATAGATTTATTTGTTTGTCTTATATGTGAAAGACCTATTTATTTATTTATTTATTTGCTATGTTTGTATACCGCCCTTCTCAGCCCTCAGGCGACTCAGGGCGGTTTACAGAGGCAGCAATTCAATGCCAGCAACACTATAAGACATTTAAAAACATTGACATATAATACAAAACCATAGCAAGATCAATAAAACATAAATCATAAGCGTCTCTTAATTAAAAACATTGCTCAGACTTGTCATCCAGTCGTTCCATATTCCTATGTCTGTTACACTGCATTTTCAAATGCTTGCTCAAATGTTATTAGGTAGGGGGCTGATCTAATGTCCCTAGGAAGAGCGTTCCATAGCTAAGGCCACCACTGAGAAGGCCCTGTCTCTCGTCCCCGTTAAACATGTTTGTGACGCCAGCGGGATCGAGAATAGGTCCTCCCCAGATGATCTTAAAGCCCTATCTTAAAGCCCTATCTTAAAGCCCTAGATGATCTTAAAGTCCTATTGTCCAAGCATCAAATATACTAAACTGTATCCAACATAATCACAATATTCACCCATTCCCCACCTTCCTTGTCCTTTTGTGTAGATAATCTTTCCATCTAATCCAATTATTTTTCTAATTCAGCTCTCAGATGTCCGGCCAACAGTCACTATTCGATGTGTGCCAATCTGTGCTTAACCAGCTGTACCAATATTGTTGATGCCAGACCATGCCCAGAGGGCTGTGCAGAGGGCTGCCAGTGTAACAATGGTTACGTCTTTGATGGCCTTGGCTGTGTTCCTTTAGAAAGTTGTGGATGCTTCAAAAATGGACGCTACTACAAGGTAGGCTTATCTTGGCATCTGCAGTCATGATCTTAATGGGAAATGGGAAGATCTTGCAGTCATGATCTTAATGGGCAGACATCTCCACCAGTGCATGCCAGGTAGTCTCTGAAGTGAAGGCTATGTCTTCTTCAATATTAACTGGTGGCCTGGTTACCTTCACACATATTGGAGGATATATTCCTTCAAAGGGACTGCAATATAGCAATAATGCAGAATTTATTTACTCTTCCCACCTCCCATTTAATCCTAATCTCTTTATTACTCTTCTAGCCCAACGAGCAGGTTCTTCTGAACAGATGCCAGGAGCGCTGCCGCTGTCTCCTAGGCCAGGAATTGACCTGTGAGGCTCACAGCTGTGCCACTGATGAAACCTGCGAGATCCAGAGTGGAGTCATGGCTTGCGTTGAGAAAGGTAAATAACATTCTTTAATTCCTCTGGCTATGATGAATATTAAATGACTGCAATCTTTTCCCTCACCCTTGACAAGAAAAGGGGTCTTGACAAAAAGGAATATTTAAAAATCTATAAGCCATAACAAGATTGGGTCCTCCCCATAGAGAATTGGCATGTTTTTCTTTCCAGTAATGGTGATAGCTAACCCCTCTTAAACTCTTTCCTAAACTCTTAATGAAAATATAATTCTAATCCCTTGTGCTCTTGCTCACAGGGAGGAAGCTTCTCTAATTTTTGGTTCACACATGGAAACAAAATAATTCCAATTATATCCCAGCTTGCATATTTGCTGAGTCAGCCATCTCTTCAACTGTTGTGTATATGCAATAATAATCTGGTTGACCAGTGCACTCAAACATATTGCAGTGCAAACATTCAACAAAATACTTTCATGCAACTTTTACCAAAAAGGTCCCATATATGATAGACCCTTAATAAATATATATTCTTAAAAATCATATTGATTGAAGACTTTCCTTTTTATCTTTGCTTCTTCCATATGAGACATCCCAGCCTATATATATATATATATATACACACACACACACACACACACACACACACACACACACACACACACACACACACATATATACACACACATACACACACACACTTTGTGAGAGTTTGCCTACTCTGGGACATGCAACATATCATTGTCCTTCTTTAGGGGTCCCTTTCAAATATATGATACTATATCTGTGTGTTTGTGAATCATATAGATCAATCTATATCTTGCCCTTGGACTCAATGGCCTTAAGTATTTTCTGTTGTTCATGGGGGATCTGTGTAGAAAGTTTGCCCCAGTTCTCTCATTTCTGGGGTTCAGAATGCTCTTTGATTGTAGGTGAACTATAAATCCCAGTAACTACAACTCTCAATTTCAAGGTCTATTTCCTCCAAACTCCATCTGTGTTCATATTTGGGCATATGGAGTATTCGTGCCAAGTTTGGTCCAGATCCATCATTGTTTGAGTCGACAGCGCTCTCTGGATGTAGGTGAACTACAACTCCCAAACCCAAGGTCGACGCCCGAAAACCCCTTCCAGTATTTTTGGTTGGTCATGGGAAGCCTGTGTGCGAAAATAGGTTCAATTCCATCACTGGTGGAGTTCAGAATGCTCTTTGATTGTAGGTTAACTATCAATCCCAGCAACTACAACTCCCAATTTTTTGAGTCACTCCTTGGGTTAATAGGTGTCTTGTGGCCAAATTTGGCAGCAATTTGTCCAGTTGTTTATGAGTTATGTTAATCCCACAAACCACATTACATTTTTATTTATATAGATTACCCACTACATTTCTGTATTAAATTAAAGCACACGTTTTCCAGTGTGTACAACTTTGTTAATTTTTCTTGATCTATTTTCAATTGCCAATTGCTGTCAAACAACAAGCAGTAAGCAAAATTTCTTCATTTGTAATTAATTGTCATCCAGTCCCCAAAATAACAAGACCACACAACAATATGGGGTTATCTATGGCCAATTTTTATTAATGTTACCTAACTAACCTTCTGTGACTTGCAAAACCTTTCTAAAAGGGGCATGAACTTGGAGTGGATTAAGCTGAGGCCATCTAGGACCTACTCCTCGGCTAACTTGGGTGAAATACCTGGGTCCCCGGCTGTAATAAGCAGCACCCTTTTGAGGGGACTCAGGGAAATGAAACTGAGAATTATGCACCAACTCAAAAAGATTTATTAAGGCAAGAACTGTTTCTATTCCAAGGCCATTTCTGTTTGCCCTCACTGGTTTTTTGAACCATATGTAAGGGTTTCCATTCCTGCTTTAGGTGTACACCAAAATATCAACCCATCACTGTTTTCTGCCACAGATTTGAAATAAGCATCCGCTTTAACTCTATCCCACACCAAGTCCACCAAAGCAGTCTGAATGCTGCCTTGCAAGTCCTACAAAATTGGTGGTTGCCGGCATCCAGGAGATGAATACTATCAGCTTGGTAGAAATCCTATCTAAGGTGTATAGAAGCTACCAAATACATTTTATTCCATGCAATGCATCAACGATAAATTATAAACAAGGGAGCTTGTGCAAATCACACTCTCTTGCCCTCAGAGAAAGGCCATGGCAGACATCTGCTGGAAATATTCTTTAAAACCATCATAATATTGTAAGCCAGGCATATAAGAAGGAAGGAGGTTAAGGAGCATGAATAATGTTTGGTTTAAAAACAGAGGACAACAAGACACAAAGTTTGTTGTGATCACTTTTTCTACCTTGATCATTGTAAGATCAAGATAGTAACACAGTTGCATGGATGCTTGGATTAAACTTTTATGTTTAATGCTCAAAGGACACAATTGCCATAAAAGTTCTGTTTACATAGAGTCCTGATGACAGAATCTGCACTGAATGGCAATTCTAAGCCTCGGGACTGAGGGCCCATCCAGATAGTACCTTTATCCCAAGAGCAAAACAGGAGGATGGCCAGGTGCCATTCCCTGTAAATGCAGAAGCAATCGCTACAAATGGCAAAAGATGTGAGATTTCAGGTGCAGGAATATTGTAGTTTTGAGCCAAATATTGTGGTTTTGAGCCGAATATGTGGATCTTCGCATGTCTGTATATTCCTGCAATAGGAAATCACAGGATTTTTTAAATCTCAGTTTGTACCTGTGTTTTAGATGCTTGTCCCTGATTGGTCAGTTCCTAAAAAGGTGACAATTGAGTAAAAGGCAAAAACATTGTGTGCCAGAAACTTCATGAAACATGTGGAGTGCACAGTTTTGCTGACCAGGACAAAGAACTGAAGTTTTGCAGTGATTTGCTGCAGTGATTCTTTGCATATTCGAATATCTGCATCCTGAGGGGATTTTTAAAAAAACAACCCAGTGGAAGTCCCACGGCAGCCATCTTGGGAGCCTCTAAATCTCGCAGCAAAGCATCAAGTCTGGACAACAGAGGCAGAAATCCTGGGACCAACAGGTCTGTATGTGGACCTCTTCTAAAGTTCCAGGATTTTTTGGCCCTGTTTAAAACGCGTGATTTAGTGCTGTCTGGAAGTGCCCTGAGTGAGCAAGGAATATAATGGATTTGAGGATACAGTGGAGCAATTTACAAATGATGCTAAAAATCAGGAAAATTCAAAGGCAGCATACAAACACGAACATATTATCTTACAATATTCTGTGTATATTCTCATCAGTCACAATTGTAAAATTTCCAGAACCCCTGAAATGTTCAGCTCTCAAAATCCAGACTGAATAACCAACTAGAAAACTTGTCCACCCAAACAGCAAACATCACCACTTTATGTCTGCATTGATCTTACATATTATCATAGATTTCTATAACTGCTTTTTAACAATTAGCCATTTCTCTTTGTTTTATTTCTTTGCTTTACTTCAGGTCCTTGTGGAGCAAGTTCCCATGGGAGAGAATTTATCACAGCTTTCATGCAGAACAGCTTGCAAACCCCACCCAACCCTAAATTTGAGTTTCTTATCACTGGGCATCATCCTGCAACCAGTGTTACAGTGACGGTAAACAAGTCAGCGTTCCAGAGAATTGTCTCTGTCAATAAAGGAGAGACAGTGAGTGTAGAGGTTCCAACTTCGATAGGGATGATAGGAAGTGATATCTTTGAGAACACTGTAATTATCAGAGCTGACAAAGATATCTCTGTCTTGTCTCGCAACTACAAATTCGGAACCAGTGCCACGACTGTTGTGTACCCAGTTCAGCAGCTTGGCTCATTGTATTATACAATAACCCCAATGGGCATTACAGCCAACACATACAAAGAACTTGCAGTTGTAGCCTACCAGGTTCCCACCAAAGTTGATATTCTTCTAAAAGGAACTGTAGTATTCAACGGGCAAAGATATCCTAAAGGAAGTAGACTTGCTGTCGAACTAAGCGCCTTCCAAACAATCCAGCTACAAAGCTCATCTGATTTATCTGGCACTAGGATTGAATCAACTGAGCCTGTTGCTCTCTTGAGTGGACACAGCTGTGCCTGGAGAGTTACAAATTGTGATCATGTTGTTGAACAGCTCCTGCCTGTTTCCAGCTGGGGTACCACCTTCATTGTGCCTCCTCTGCCTTTGCAAAGTACACTTGACGTTGTGTATGTAGTTGTTTCCCAGAACACTTCCATCAAATATCAGTCTGGAAATACACAAACCACTCGTAATGTGTTGGCTGGGCAAGTTATCACATATGATGTGCCTCCTTCTCAGCCACAATACTTCACAGCCGATGCTGGTATCCAAGTCATATTCTTCTTTGCTGGGGCTAAGAGCGGAAGTGAATCCTATGATCCATTCATCATCAACATCCCAGCTGTGACAAGCTATTGCACATCCTACCACGTTGATGGAATGGCCAGCTTTTTAAATTATGCCATCCTCATTACCAACACCTCAGAAAGCAGTGGGATCAGAATACAGAATAAGGCCGATGAAGATATCCAATGGAAATCAATCCCGGGCACTCAGTATTCATGGGGTGAATATTATTTAGGCAAAGAAGCTAAAGCTCTTTCCATGACACATCTCAGCGCAACTTTTGGACTCCTCATCTTAGGTGTCTCACGATATGATGGTTATGGCTCTGTGGCCCTGTGCACCTGCAGTAAGTATCCTAAGTTGTGTATTAAAATCTAGGCTTTGCTACAGTGAATGAAAGGTGTATAAAGTGTGACAGAGGTCCACACAATTTCAGAAGATTACAAATGAAAAATTACAGAATTCAAAGGAAATCTACATTTGTTTTAACCTATGTGATTGCTTTTGGCTGCTGCAGTATTCCTACCTATTCCAGCTTTGCTCTGCCTGACACGTTTTGACTGAGGGCCCTTCCACACAGCCCTATATCCCAGAATATCAAAGCAGGAAATTCCACATTACATGAGTATGAACTCAGATAACCCACTTCAAAGCCGATATTGTGGGATTTTCTGCCTTGATATTCTGGGATATAGGGCTGTGTGGAAGGGCCCTGAAGGAAAGGTTTGAAGAACTTGTGAATGAGACCAGTTGGGAAAGCAATGCATGCCCCTCCATCAGGCTGAGTCTGGCAAGTTCACTAACCTCAGCCTGACGGAGGGGGATAGGAGTGTTTATGTACTTGATTCTAACAGGCCATCAAATCGAATGTGTACCTCACTTTTGGCTATGGCAAACAGAGAAGTAAGTATGATGTAGTGGTCTAAGTGTTGGAGTATGACTCCGAAGAATAGAATTTAATTTCCTGCTCAGCCATGGAAACCCACTCTGTGAGTATATGAATCATATACTCTCAGCCCCAGAAAGCTCCATCTTAGAGCCACTGTAAGTTGGAAACAAATTAAAGACATACAACAAAAACAACAACAGAGGTACTTATTTTCCTCTCTCAATTTATTTAGTTGCTATTTTTATATGCTGCCCTTCTCAACCCCGAACGGGACTCAATCAGATAACAACAACAACACTATATTTATATTCCACTCTCTCTCTCCCCAAGGGGACTCAGGGTGAATCACAGTACACATACACGGCAAACATTCAATGCCATTTTGGATAGACAATACAGAGACAGACAGAACAGAAAGGAGGTATCGGTATCTGGTGTCGAAATCCAGCTTTTTTGGTGGCTTGGAAGGTTGTGCTCAAATCCAGTCACAGTGGGGTGCTGTCGCTCCATCCTCTATGACGAAGAGCCATCAGGACTTCCTCCTTCCTTTTGGTTGATGGGCATTTCTGATATTTTTCTTTATGGTGTTGTAAAATACCTCCCCCACTTGTTTTAGTGGTATGTAATTTCTTTAATTACAGCTCAAGCTGTTTTCAAACTGCTTAGGCCAACAGTAAGCTGGGCTGACAGTCATGCCGACCCAGGGCTTCGAATTGGCAACCTTTTGGTTGGTAGATCTTATCATTGCTGGTGATTGCTGGTGATTGCAGATGACAAAGATTGTTTGGTTTTCCAAGTTTTCTTTAGTAATTTCTCTGCCTATGATCACCAAAATATCTAAAATATTCTAAAGCTGACTGACTTCTCTAGTAGATATGGATCTCAAAGGCCTCATTATTTCTTAAAAAATAATACTGGAGACCATGTAATGAACCCTATGAAGAAAAAGGACCAGATGTTTAATGTTAAAGGCCATTGTTTTCACATCCTGAAATGTACCTCCCTTTTTTCCATAGATTTCATTGTGTTTGGAGGCATTCCCTCTGATGGACACTTATTGTTCTTGCTTTTACTGAAATATTAGAATTATTTTGTTCCAGGCCAACCAGTGTCACCTTGCAGCATGGTCAACTGCAGGAAGAAGGAGCAGTGTAAGGTCATAGAAGG
This sequence comes from Anolis apletophallus, assembly GCA_030556195.1. NCBI lineage: Eukaryota > Metazoa > Chordata > Lepidosauria > Squamata > Anolidae > Anolis > Anolis apletophallus. Next base: position 27,025,172 of record JARBWK010000011.1, on the reverse strand, counting down.
AAACGCTGCGTGTGTGGCAGAGTCTGAAGCCGTCTGCTGGGCTCAGGGAGACTCCCACTATCACACCTTTGATGGAAAGAAATTTGACTTCATGGGCACCTGTACCTACACCATCGCTAAGACATGCAGCCATGATGCAACTCTTCCTATCTTCAGCGTTGAGGCCAAGAATGCAAACAGGGGAAATACCCGTGTTTCCTACGTTGGTTCAGTGACAGTAACTGCCTATAACATCACCATCTCAGTTGCAAGAAATGAGGTTGGACTTGTTCGGGTAAGACTACAAGACAGGCATCGTTTTTTACTCTTGCTTGCCCAAACATATATGCTCCATTTGCTTCATGATTGATTTGTTTACAAACCGTACATAACTTTTCTTCTCACAATTCATAATGGAAACTACATGATACTGAAAGCTCCTAATGTGGAAAGTACTGTTCTGATATGTTAGCAAGTACTTTCGTTTGATGTGTGAGTCATCAACACTAAGGATTGAATCCATTTGTTGTTTGAAGCAAAATAGACGTACTGATTCAATTGGATTTATCTAATTTTTTTTACATTTCCAACTAGAACGAACAATGGGATTCAGATTTTCATTAGAAAAGGGAGTCAAGATTCAAATAGAAACAGAATTTTCCCCTAAACAAATTTAAACACTAGAGTAAGTTTTCTGCTATAATGCAGTATTCTTTCTGGCTATGCTTTGAGAGAGAAGTTAATACTGTGGGGAAAATGCAGAAACTTGACCATATAGAAAGATATTTGATGAAACAAATTGCTCAATCTAAAGATCATAGTGCTGTGCTAAAATGTGATTTTGAATTGTAAGCTCATCTGGCATTCAAATGAGTAGGTAGTTCAGCATGCTGTAAATCAGGGGTGCTAAAGTAATCTATCGCGATAGACTAGTCGATCTTCAGGCCTGATCCAGTCGATCTTCGAACCTCACCAGCCTCCTGCCATGCGTGTGTTACTCCACTGCGCGCGCGCACTCCGGCAGCCACTTTTCACCCACGTGGGGCTTCTTCCGCAGGAAGGAGGGAGCACGAGGCAGTGCTTCCGATGGCGCCCTGCCCCTCTCTTGCCAATTGCTGCTTCCGGAAGCAGCTGCTGGAGAGAGAGGGGCAGGCCGCCGTCGGAAGCACCACCTCGCGCTCCCTCCTTCCTGCGGAAGAAGTGCGGCAGAAGAAGCATGGCACAGACGGAAGGCGGCGGCGGGACCACGCACACATGCGCACACGCGCCAGGTAGCTGTTCTCAACTTGTTTGTACTAACAGTAGCTCCCATGCTGAAAAAGCATGGGCACCCCTGCTGTAAATGGTAAGCTGTTGAGATCATTATATGGCGGGACAGCAGCAGCCCATTTCTTCACAATGCTCCAGAATGCCATTATGCCTAAGAGATTTTGGGAAAAACAAAATGGCTGTCAGACCAGCTCCACTATTGATTTTCTGCCAATCTCCAAAAGCATGTGGAAAGAGCATAGAAAGCTCTGAATTTCATGCCTGCTCTATCTGGCATTCAAACAGGGAATCCATCCAGACACTATCTTTATCCCAGGAGCTTCCGCAGCAAACAGGAGAGGGGCCAGATGCTGTTCTCTGTAAACATGGAAGCAATTGCTACAACAGTTAAGAAAACAAGCAAACAAAGAAAAGAAACCTGTGATTTCCAGGTGCAGGAATATTGTGGTTTTCAGCCGAATATGCAGATATTTGCATGTCTGTATGTCCATGCAATCTGAAATCACAGGATTTTTTTTTATCTGAGTTTGTTTCTGGGTTTTAGATATTTATTCCTGATTTATTGGTTCCTAAAAAGAAGCTGACACTTTAGAAGGCAAAAACATTGTCTGTGTGCCAGAAACTTCATGAAATGTGTGAAGGGCATAGTTTCTCTGGCCAGGGCAAAGACCTGAACTTTTGCAGTGATTCGCTGCAGAGATTCTCTGCATATCAGCATATCCGGATTTTGAGGTTTTTTTTAAAGCGAGGTTTCCAGCAGAAGTCCTGTGGTGGCCATCATGGTCGCCTCTAAATCTCGCAACAAAGCATCAAGTGATTTAGTGCTGTCTGGAGGCACTCTGAAATATCTGCTTGATATTCAGCTATACAAAACAGTCTGAAGTAAATTTGAAAAGCAATATTTGGGTAATATATCTGGAGAGTTTCATAAGACAAAAGAGCTTTGATATAACTTCTGAATCTTTTTGATGACAATCAGCACATCCATGACAAATCACTCTATCTTATATTTTAGTTTTACTACTACTACTAATAATTTATTTGTAACCTGTCCTGTCTCCCTGAGGGGACTCAGGGCGGTTTCCAACAGAAAAATGGCAAACATTCAATGCCAAAGATGATGATGATGATGACGACGATGATGATTTCAGTTGTTTTTTAAATGAGAGGAGGATGGAGCCATTTTTACCTCTTTGGGGAGGGAGTTCCAGAGGCGGGGAGCCATCACGGAGAAGCCCCCCCCCTCATTCCCACCAGCCTCGTTTGGGACAGGAGTGGGATCAAGAGCAGGGCTTCCTCCACAGACCACAGCACCCTCCCCTCTCCAAAGCCAGTTTGTAAATGGGGAAGCGGTTTGTCAAATAGTCTGCCTCAACCAAGAGCAGGAACCATTTTAACCAAAATGGGGAAAGCGGTTTGTCAAATAGTCAGCAACCAAATGGTACAAATAGCTCAATTCTGTATGTATTTTGAAATGGTGACTGATTTTGATGTTATTCTTCCTGTGTTTACAATAAAAACATCAATAAAAAAGAGAGAAAAGAAATAGCTCTCTGCTCAGCCTGCCGGCCTCAGTGGAGCATAAACTGCCTGAAGCCATTTGTTGTGCTTGACTTGCAGGTGAACAACCAGCGTTCCCGGCTCCCCATCTCCTTGAAGGAAGGAAAACTCCGTCTCTACCAGAGTGGGGGCTCTGTCTTTGTGGAGACTGATTTCTCACTGAAAGTCTCTTATGACTGGAATAGCTATCTGGTAGTAAAGATTTCCAGTAGTTTTTCAGAAAGTGTGTGCGGCCTTTGTGGTAACTACAATGAAAACCCTGCTGACGACTTCACTATTCGAATGGAGCCTTGGCTTCAATCCTGTGGAGTTTGGGCAGAGCTGGAAGGTGGAGGATGGGGACCGGTTCTGCTGGGATGACTGCCGCGGTGAATGCAAAATGTGTTCCTCAGAAATGGCCAACAAGTATCAAGCTGCACCTTTCTGTGGCTGGATCACCAAAGGAGGGGATGGCCCATTCAGCCAGTGCCATTCTGTGATTAACCCAGAGATCTTTTTGGAAAACTGTGTTTATGATGTCTGCTTGAATGACGGCCTCAAGGAAGTCCTATGTGAGGCTCTGAAAAACTATGCAGAAACTTGTCAGAGAGAAGGAGTTGCTATTTCTGACTGGAGAACACCCACTGGTTGCTGTGAGTATTCTTGGAGGATGAGGACAGAGCACATATTTATCCAAAATGTATTACATCACCAGACATCATGGGATCTGGGCCCCTTCTACACTGCCATATAAAATCCAGATTATATGCTTTGAACTGGATTATATAGGAGTGTAGACTCATATAATGCAGTTCAAAGCAGATAATGTGGATGGAGTGGAGGGATAGAATCATAGAGTAGGAAGAGACCTCATGGGCCATCCAGTCCAACCCCCTGCCAAGAAGCAGGAAAAATGCATTCAAAGCACCCAGACCCTTGAACATTTGAGTTGCCCTCCTCTGGACACATGCCAGCTTGTAAATATCTCTCTTCAATTGTGGGTGTGTTTTTTGTTATGTGTTGGGAAAAGCATTACATTTCACTGTACAGTGTACAGTAAAGTTATTATATTCTACACTATTCTATCTGCTTTGATAATCTGGATTATATGCAGCGTGGAAAGGGCCCCGTAGTGTTATCCTAGCTAGGATGTTTTCCTTGGCTACATGAAATTTTCCATTGAACCTGACATAGAAAGGGATTTTTTTAATTAAAAAAATTATTTCATTTTTCAATAAGATTCTTATTGTCTTTCGCACAGAAATGTTGTGGTAACAACTTTAGGATGAACAAATTTTTATTTTAGAATCCGCTTTTAAAATATAAAACCTATTTATTTGGATACCACAATTCTAGTATGCGAGAAGCCAGTGTGAGGCAACCAAAGACATTTTATTCCAGTGTTTCTCAACCTTCCTAATGCTGTGACCCCTTAATACACTTCCTCATGTTGTGGTGACCGCCAACCATAACATAATTTTTGTTGCTACTTCATAACTGTCATTTTGCTACTGTTATGAATCGTAATGTAAATATCTGATGGAACAAATTTGGCACAAATACCTAATACACCCAAATTTAAATACTGGTTGGGTTGGGGCAATTAATTTTGTCATTTGGAAGTTGCAGTTGCTGGGATTTATAGTTCACCTACAATCAAAGAGCATTCTGAACTGAACCAAACTTAGCGCACAGAACTCTCATGACCAAGAGAAAAAACTGGAAGGATCTGGTGGGCATTCACCTTGAGTTTGGGAATTGTAGTTCACCTACATCCAGCACTATGGACTCAAACAATGATGGATCTGGACCACATTTGGCACGAAGAATCAATATGGCCAAAGGTGAACACTGGTGGAGTTTGGAGGAAATAGACCTTGACACTTGGGAGTCATAGTTTCTGGAATTTCTAGTTCACCTACAATCAAAGAGCATTCTGAACCCTACCAATGATCTAATTGGGGCAAACTTCCCACATAGAACCCCATGACCAAGAGAAAAACTGGAAGGGTTTGGTGGACATTGACCTTGAGTTTGGGGGTTGTAGTTCACCTACATCCAGCACTATGGACTCAAACAATGATGGATCTGGACCACATTTGGCACGAAGAATCAATATGGCCAAAGGTGAACACTGGTGGAGTTTGGAGGAAATAGACCCTGACACTTGGGAGTCATAGTTTCTGGAATTTCTAGTTCACCTACAATCAAAGAGCATTCTGAACCCTACCAATGATCTAATTGGGGCAAACTTCCCACATAGAACCCCCATGACCAAGAGAAAATACTGGAAGGGTTTGGTGGACATTGACCTTGAGTTTGGGGGTTGTAGTTCACCTACATCCAGAGAGCCCTGTCGACTCAAACAAAGTTGAATCTGGACCAAATTTGGCACAAAGACTCAATATGCCCAAATGTGAACACTGGCGGAGTTTGGGGAAAATAGACCTTGACATTTGGGAGTTTTAGTTGCTTGGATTTATAGCTCACCTACAATCAAAGAGCATTCTGTATCCCACCAATGATAGAATTCGGCCAAACTTACCACACCCAACCCCCATGCCTTGAATGGACTTGCTGGCATGAACCACCCTCCAGCCTTGCACACTCTCCTTCGCCTGCATATGCGCAACACGCTGCCATGCACCAAGAATTGGGCCAAACTTCCCATGCAGAACACGTATGACTAAAGTACTGTCTTGCCGGAGCATAAATGGACTGACAAAGTTACTTGTGTAGAACACGTATGGCCAACAGAAAATACTGTGTAACTCAAGGCTCTCCCCTCCCAAGACGCCGCCTCTGGGCCCTTGGGGAAGGGGGGTCAAAAAAGGCCGCAAAAAAACGGGCCCTGGTTCCGCCCTGCGTATTCCCTGCCCTCGGGGCACCAATCCCAGGCCGCGCCAGGCCAGGGTCCCAGGCAGGGAGACAGCCCCAGGCGCCGAGAAAGCAGGGCCCCCTCCAGCCCCTCCTCCCCAGGAGAAGAAGGAAGCATCAGAGGGGGATCTCCTACCACTCCCAGGTGCTGTGGAGGCCACCACGATGGAGGCGGGGCCAGGGCCAAGTCTCAAGGGAGGCGGCAAAAACAGGGAGCGCTCCAGGCTCTCCTGGTGGGGAGGGAGGCTGAAGGGGCACTGCTGGCCCTCCTCCTCCCCACCCCCAAGGCCTCTGTGGGAACTGCAACAATGACCCCACATATGATTTCACCACCCCTAGAGGAGCTTTGGTCTCCAATCCCGTGGAGTTTGGGAGCAGCTGGAAGGTGGAGGATGAGGACAAATTCTGCTGGGATGACTGTCCAGGGGGTTGCAAAAGCTGTTCATTTGCACTGGCCAGAAAATATAAAGCAGAACGCTTCTGTGGCTGGATCAGCAAAGGATAGAATGGCCCATTCAGCCAATGCCATTCTGTATACCCATACGGACTGGATTAAAACAACAGCGCCTTATCTTTGTAGCTTTGTCTCCATTAGATCGTTTATGTTTTTAACTCGTGTCTTCTTCCTTCCACAGCCTCCTTAGTCTGCCCTGCAAACAGCCAATACAGTGCCTGTGGACCTGCGTGTCCCATTACCTGCAACAACGAAGCTCTTCCCAGCGACTGTGCCTCATTGCCTTGCATTGAGAACTGTCAGTGCAATGAAGGCTTTGTGTGGGGTGCTGGGAAATGCATTCCCAAGGGTGACTGTGGCTGTGTCTTTGAAGGAAAGCTCTTGTCTCCAGGAGAGCAATTCTGGGGAGATTCCAGCTGTACAAGACGCTGCACCTGTGACCCAGAGACCAGGCGTGTGATCTGCCAGACGACAGGCTGCAAGAGTGGAGAGCAGTGCAGGGTGGAGGGTGGCATCCAGAATTGCTATCCCACCAGTTATGCCTCCTGTTCTGCTTCAAAGGGCACTCATTACAATAGCTTTGATGGACAGAAGTTTGACTTCCAGGGCACTTGTGTGTATCAGTTGACAGGGCTCTGTGAGAAGAGGAGAGATTTGGTGGACTTCCAGCTTCATGTCCAAAATGATTATCCAATCGGCTCCTCTGCAATCCTCCCCAAAGTGGTGGAGATCAGGATGGCAGGAACAGTGATTGTGATTAGTAGAGAACACCCTGGAAAAGTCATGGTGAGTTACTTCCTTTTCAATGATGACTTCATTTCTTACGGTCTTTCCCCCATATTTCCCCATATTTTCTATTTAAAAAACACATTACAATTACAATGTATAATAAAGGCAGCTGATCCCTATTCTAAGCTTCAGTGAGATGTTTTCTAAATGGGAGAGCAGGATCCTCTAGTGCAGGATTAGGGAAACATTTCACTTCCCCAAATGTTGGACCTTTGTTCCTGTGAGTCTTGACCAGACTGAATGTGGACTATGACATATGAAGTTAAACACACCTGAAAGGTCAGATGACATATCATTGATCCACTGGCTTGGTACGAGGGCAGGTCAATAAGTCAGTGACTTTTTTAATGAAACATAGGTTTTTGGATAAAATATCATTTTATTTTTCAACGTAGTTGCCTTTGAGCTCTATACACTTTGTCCAACATTTCTCCAATTTCTTTATCCCTTCCAAAAAATAAGATTTGTCGAGCTCATCAAAATAGGAATTTGTGACATGATTTCATTGTTGGAGTCAAATCTCTTTCCGCCGAGCCATTTCTTCAGGTTTGGATACAAGAAATAGTCACTCAGGGCTCAATTCATGGATTGTTGCCATGGAAACTGCACATGTGTGCACCCTTGCATTGTCCTGGTGCAAAAGAACTTCTTTCTTGACCAAATGCGGTAGGTTTTTCCCCTCAAATCCTCATTAAATAGACCCAATAAGTTGGCATAATATTCGTCATTGATTGTTTTACCCTTTTGAAGGTAGTCAATGTGAATTATACTGCATGTATCCCAAAAAATGGTCGCCATGACTTTATTGGCTGACAAACCAACCTTGGCCTTCTTTGGCGGCAATTCACCCCAAGAAACCCACTGTTTTGACTGCTGTTTGGTCTCTGGTTTATTGTGGTGGATCCACGTTTTGTCCATATTGCAGTTGAACAACGCCAAACACTCCTGCGAAATTGTCACATGATTGTGTTTGTGGTCGATTGTGAGCAAACGTGGCACCCATTTTGCGGAAAGCTTTCTCATACCCAAGTAACCATTTAAAATTGAAACCATTGAGCCATGTGGGATGCCTATGGCTTCCATAATCTCTCGCACTTTCAATCTTCAATCTGCCAACACCATATCGTGAATTTTTTCAATTGTTTCGGGTGTAAAGACCTCAACTGGGTGTCCAGAACATTCGGCATCTTCCGTGCTTGTACAGCCACAACGAAATTCAGTAAACCACTTTTTTACCATTGAAATTGATGGTGCAGAGTCCCCATAGTAATTATCAAGCTTAGCCTTGGTTTGAGTGATGGTTTTTTCCATTTAATGCTTAATGAGCACCTGAAATTCACTTTTTTCCATTTTCTCCTCAAATCACGCGGTTGTCTGCTATCAATGGCTGTCAAACACAAACTAAATGATGCAGCTTGTTCAAATTTTGACAGGAGTCAACTGACAGGTGCCTATTGACAGGATCAGTGTTGCCCTTTCAGTTAAGAGGCGGGAAATTCAACAAGTCATGGACTTATTGACCCGTCCTTGTATCATACATAAATAACTCCCCAAAATAAATAAAAGTTTAAAAAAACCAAGAGTAAAATTGCTCTAGTATACTTTTCATGGACAGATTTGGGGTCAACTAAACCATAGAAAACCATACCCACTTTAAAAAAAACAATCCTCTGTGTGAAAAAATCATTCATTGTCCAAGGAGAGAAGTGAAAATATTATTTGTTTTTATGCATCCAGAATTATTTTCCTGTTGCTCTCTTTTTCAATGTGCCCAGGTGAATGGCTTGTTGACACGTCTGCCTTACAACATTAGAAGCAATGAGATCCTCCTCTACCGGAAAGGGAAAGAGGCAGTGGTCCAGACTGACTTCCACATGACTGTCACCTTCGACTGGCAAAACCGGGTCACTGTGACAGTGCCCAGCACTTATGCCAATGCCCTTTGTGGTCTCTGTGGGAACTTCAATGGCAACAAACTTGATGAGATGACCATGAAAGATGGGAAAGTGGCTGTGAGTCCATCCTCCTTTGGTGAGAGCTGGAAAGTGCAGGAGGTACCAGGCTGCACTGAGATGGACAGAGAAGAATGTTCTGGGCTGTCAGCCATTGAGATCCACCAACGCCAACTTGGGACAGAATGTGGCCTCATCCTGGCCAAGAGGGGCCCTTTTCAACGGTGTCACAGCACAATTGAGCCCGAGGAATACTTCCAGGATTGTGTGTATGAATCTTGCTTCTTCAAAGGCCAAGAAGCTGTGATTTGCCAAGCCATCACCAACTATGCAGAAGCCTGTCAGGCAGCTGGGGCAAGCCTTGAGGCATGGAGAACCAAAACCTTCTGCAGTAAGTGCAAACTTATCTGGGTGAAAGAAAGCATTTCTATAATGTGTGAGAAAAAGAAAAAGAAAATAATACTAAGTGACGTGTTTTGTGTTCAGGCACTGGTAAAAGTAAACCTTCCACAGAATAAAATATGTATTTTAACAGCCTAGAGTAACAAAACTTGGCTCCAACTGAATTTGTACTTAGTTACTTTGGTGCCAGACTGGCAGATACAGAAGGGAGCGGGATTCCTTATATTGTATATTAGGCATGCTAAAATTGAAACGGAAATCTAATTGATTCGTTAGAAATTCGTAATTAATGGGACTTTTGTTGTTTTACGGCTCGCTGTCGTGAACCAGGAAGTAGACTTCCTTTACGGTCCTTCAGGTCAACAATATGCGTTAAGTTCGTTAGAAGTTCTAAAGTATTAATTAATTAATTATTGTAGTACTCACTTCTCCCTGTCTTGTCTTCTCCCGCTCATTTCCTTCCCGCCTTCATTGCTTCTTCTTTTCCCGCATTTCTATGGGGAACTGGAAGTGACTCTGCTGCTAGGCAATGCATTCTGGGAACTGTAGTCCTCCAGGCTTCCCCCTCCTTCTCCTTCTCTTCCCTGTTGCTCTGCCTTCATGCATCGAGGCTAGAGAGAGGCGAGAGGGGGTGCGATGGTCTTTCCAGCTGAAATAGGGTCGACCCAACCCTGGGTCGGCTTATATTTCAGCTGGAAGGCGCCCCGCGCCTCTCTGCTTCTCAGCCTGATCCAGGCTAGAGAGCGGAGAGGCGCGGGCGCCTTTCCAGCTGAAATATGCCGACCCAGGCTGGGTCGGCTTATACTTTAGCTGGAAGGCGCCCGCGCGCTTCCGCCTCTAGCCTGGATCCAGGCCAGAGAGAGGCGGAGAGGCGCGCTGCGCTTTTTCCAGCTGAAATATGCCGACCCAGGCTGGGCCGGCTTATATTTCAGCTGGAAAGGGGCTTCGCGCCATGCCGCCTCTCTAGCCTTGATCCATGCATCGAGGCTAGAGAGAGGTGAGAGGGGGGTGAGCGAGGGCGCCGGCGAGCGCAGGGGGGATCCCAGTTTGGCCCAATTCTGTCATTGGTGGAGTTCAGAATGCTCTTTGATTGAAGGTGAACTATAAATCCCAGCAACTACAACTCCCAAATGTCAAGGTCTATTTTCCCAAACTCCATCTGCATTCACATTTGGGCATATTGAGTATTCATGCCAAGTTTGGTCCTGATCCAGGATTGTTTGGGTTCAGAGTTATCTCCCTAAATCACTGTCAATTCCTCCCAAACCCCTCCAGTATTTTCTGTGGGTCATGGGGGTTCTGTGTGCCAAGTTTAGTCCAGGCCTGTCATTCATGGGGTCTCAGCTGTGGAAGTCAGAGCTGAATTGGTCGAAGGTACTGCAAATCCCATCATCCGTTGTCCATCCTCCCCAAACATATTGTTTTTGTGATTAATCCCTGTGCTTTAACTTTGGTCAATTTGTAACAATGAAAATACATCCTGCATATTAGATATTTGCATTAGAATTCATAAGAGTAACAAAATTATGAAGTATCAACGAAAATATGGATGGGGGTCACCACAACATGAGGAACCACTGCATTAATACATATCTCTCTCTCGGCATTACTTCACGAACGAAGATTCAGGAAGGACTCATCCCACGCTTTTTAGAAGCGCGCTGATGACTAAAGAGGCCAATCTGAGATAGGCAAGTTCGGTTTTGCAGAGCACAGCAGAAAGTCTATATATTATACATATATCTTTCTGTTTAATTGCTATTAGGGAAATAAAACGTGAACAAAGGAAGGAAGGAGACAAAGGAAGAAGTAGAGAAGGGGGGAGGGAAGGAAGGAAAGAGAAAAGAAGGGATGGGGAACCAAAGAGCAAAGGAAGGAATGAAAGAGGAGGGTAGAGAAGGTCACAATTGTACTGAGAGCTAGTAGCTAGCTCTTATATTTATGTTATACATCTACAGTTTAAGGGGAATGTTCCCCATTGATTTTTGACTGTTTTGACTTTAGAACCAATTTAGAATTTCGGGAAGAATGCAAATTTGAAGAAAAAAATGATTTTTATTCTACCAAGGAAGAATGCAAATGATAAGAAATGTATTCTACCAAGGAAGAGGAGACGGGATCATAAAATCATGGAGTTGGAAGAGACCTCGTGGGCCGTCCAATCCAAAACCCTGCTAAGAAGCAGGAAAATCGCATTCAAAGCACCCCCGACAGATGGCCATCTAGTCTCTGCTTAAAAGCCTCCAAAGAAGGAGCCTCCACCACACCCCAGGGCAGAGAGTTCCACTGCTGAAAACTCAAAGTTAGGAAGATCAGGTGGAATCTCCTTTCCTATAGTTTAAAGCCATTTTTCCGTGTCCTAGTTTCTTGTTCCCTCCTCCCTATGACTTTCTCTCACATTTATACCTGTCCCTCATCATGACATTGTTGGGTCATGTTTAACTTGTTGTCCACGAGGGAGTAAGATTGGCTGACAAGCAACAAAAGAGGACAAGACTATTGTTCTCCATTTAGTTGGGAAGAGAATCATATTGTCCTCCTAACCTTGTTGAGCTGCAATTCCAAGCATTGCACCTGCTGGTTAGGTCAGATATAACTAATTGCCCATCTGTCAATCCTTCTAACTATATCAGCTAAAGCTATAGCATCTTTATACCTCTTTTAAAAAATCTGGAAAAATACAGAAATTTGGGGTGGAATGAAGAGTGGATTTGTGGAAAGATGGAACCAGATGAGGTAAGCAGGTGCCTTATTGTCTGCCTGAAAGAAGCTTTCATAATATGGCCATGGTATCAAAATAGAACAGTTTGTGTGCCACCCTGGATAGACTGAATTTAGCATGTCATTCTAGATTTATTATTGATTAGCCTGTTTCATGTTTTCTTTCACCTTTTCCTTTCCAACTACCAGGTCTGCCTTGTGCTGCAAATAGCCACTATGAACTCTGTGCTCAGGACTGTACCCAGGCTACCTGTGGCAGCATCTCTGTCCCCGTCCCTTGTTCATCCAAATGCCAAGAAGGCTGTGTGTGTGACAAAGGCTTTGTGCTGAGTGGCAATCAGTGCGTTCCCATGTCGCAATGTGGCTGCCTCTATGAAGATCGCTATTTCTTGGCAGAAGAAACGTTCTACCCAACATGCCAGAAGCGTTGCGTATGCCAGCCTGGAGGGACTGTGAAGTGTGAAGCTGTCTCCTGTGGGCCCGATGAAGAATGCAGGCTGCTTGATGGCATTCAGAAATGTCACTCAATTGGCAATGCTACCTGCTCAGTTTTTGGCATCCCTCACTATGTTTCCTTTGATGGACTATACTATCATTTCCAAGGCACATGCACATATACCTTGGCTAAAACTAATACTGAAAACAGGAAACTGCCTCAGTTCACTGTGAATGTGGAGAATGAGGTTTATGGTGATGGGAAGAGCCTAGATACCAAGGCAATCTCTCTCATGGTGTATGGACATACAGTGACATTAGTGCAGAACAAACCAGGACAAGTGAAGGTGAGTATGTTTTTAAAGGAAATGGTTAATTTAGATCATGTTGCAGTTACCATTAACAACTCAAAAATAAGTTACTTTTAAAACTTATTAATCACGTAATTGATTAGAAGGCAGTCCCCCATTTCAATCATTATTGGTAAAATGCCCTGCTGTGAATCCGCAACCATTTATTTATTTATTTGTTTGCATTATTTATATTCTGTCCTTCTCACCCATCAGAGGACTCAGGGCGGATTACAATGCACATATACATGGCCAACATTCAATACCAGGTAGACATACAACATATATAGACAGACACAGAAGCAATTTAATATTCCAGCTGTGCCCAAACTTTTCTGGCTTCATGAGGGTATGCTGGATTCTGACTCGACTCTGGTGACAAGGGGAGCTGCCACTTCACCATCCATTGTGAGGTTTTTTTGATGAAGTACTTCCTCATTCTTCTGCAAGCTGCTGGAAGTTTTTATGGTGTTGTAAATTAGTTAAATTAGCCTCCCCGTATAAGTGGTACCTAAATTTCCTACTTAACAGATGCAACTGTCTTTCGGGCTGCATAGGTTGACAGCAAGTGAGACAAATGGCCGGAAGCTCATTCCAACCTGGGCTGACTTCGAACTCATGACCCCTCGGTCAGTAGTGATTTAATGTAGCTAGCTCTCAGATAACTGCGCCACAGCCTGGCTGTATATTGTTGTTCTGTTTCATTTTTCTTTTCTTTTTTATCTCTTCAAAATAAGAAGAGAATGGCATAAAATGGATAGTTATTTAATTGTTGGAATTTCCTTAGAAAAAAATAACTAGAAAGTGTTATTTAGCATTTTAAATCAAAGGGATTGTTTCCCCACTCAATACTTTACTCCTGAAATTTTCCCAAAAGCTAGATCATTGCAGATGCTCCCATTGTTTGTGTCAAATTACTCCAAAGTCCCAGTTGTTTCTAAAAATGTGATATCCTCAAGTGCAGTGATATGCTTTCCTCCAGTTGATTTTTAGTTATTAGGCATAATTTTGAAAAACAAACAAACGTGAGTCAATACAAATTGTTTTCCTCTTAGGTGAATGGTGTATTCCAAGCCCTTCCTATGACTCTTTCTGCTTCTGGAGGACAACTTAAAGCCTACCAGCATGGCCTGAAAGTATTGATACAAACAGACTTTGGCCTCACTGTGGGTTACGACTTGATTTACCACATGGTAGTCACTGTCCCGGGCATATATCGAGGTGAAATGCAAGGCCTATGTGGGAACTACAATGGAGTGAAGAATGATGAGTTTCTACTCCCTGACAGCAGGACAACCGCTGACGTAGCTACATTTGGGGCTGCCTGGAAAGTTCTGATTCCTGGGAGAGAAACATCCTGTTCAGATGGATGCTCTGGGAGTAGCTGCCTGGTCTGTGAGGAGAGGAAGAAGGAGATGTTCAAGCAACGCAACTACTGTGGGATCCTCATTGCATCCGATGGCCCCTTCAGAGCTTGCCACAGCCAGGTGGATCCCAGTGTGTACTTTAACACCTGTGTTTATGATGTGTGTCTGGCCAATGGGGACAGCTCCGCCTTGTGCCAGAGCATCCAGAGCTATGTGTCTGCCTGCCAAGAGTCCGGTGCGTCTGTCCAGCTTTGGAGAACTCCATCCTTTTGCCGTGAGTTATGTTTATGCAAACACCGTATATTAATATACTAGCTGTGCCCGCCATGTGTTGCTGTGACCTACCTTTCTGCCCTCTTTCTCTCCTTCTTTCTTTCTCTCCTTCCTTCCCTTTTTTCCTTCCCTTCTCTCCTTTCTTCCTTCTCTTCCTCTTCCCTTCCTCTCCCTTTTCTTTTCTTTCCCTTCCTCTTTCTCCCTGTTCTTCCTTCTCTACCTATTCTTAGACTGCAACTCCCACCAGTCCTCTTGATCGATCTATCTACCTATATATCTCTATCTAATCTATCTGTCTGGAGAATTGCTGGGAGTTGCAGTCCAGGAATAAGAACTTGGAAATATTCAGGGATTGGGATGCTCTAATAGAAATCCAATGAGAAGAAAGCTTTCAACTTGGAAGCGGTTCATTTGGATCATCCTCCTCTCCTAAAGGGCCTGGTCTAGGGGATGCTGGGAGCTGTAGTCTCAAAGAGAGTGTGAATATGCTATTGTGTGTTTTGTTTGCTGGGTGAGTCATTTTTGCACCTGCGCTGTAGCACATTTTTGCTTTTTTGGCTTTTAAAGTCTTTTCCACTGTGTTTTCACTATTATTATGAGTGAATTGACCTGATAAGTGTATTGTTTCCAAATTTGGTGTCAATTCATCTAGTGGTTTTTGAGTAATGTTAATCGCACAAATTAACATTACATTTTTATTTCTATAGATTTGTTTGTCATATATGTGAAAGACTTATTTATTTATTTGCTATGTTTGTATACCGCCCTTCTCAGCCCTCAGGCGACTCAGGGCGGGTTACAGAGGCAGCAATTCAATGCCAGCAACACTATAAAACATTTTAAAACATTGACATACAATATAAAACCATAGCAAGATCAATAAAAAATAAATCATAAGTGTCTCTTATTAAAAACATTATCCAAACTTGTCATCCATTCGTTCCATATTCCTATGTCTGTTACACTGCATTGTCAAATGCTTGCTCAAATAATAAAAGTTAGGGGGCTGATCTAATGTCCCTAGGAACGGTGTTCCATAGCCGAGGGGAACCACTGAGAAGGCCCTGTCTCTCGTCCCCGCCAAAAGTGTTTGTGATGCTGGCGGGGTTGAGAGCAGGGCCTCCCCAGACGATCTTAAAGTCCTAGTTTAAAGTCCTAAATGATCTTAAAGTCTAATTGTCCAAGCATCAAATATACTAAACTGTATCCAACATAATCACAATATTCACCCATTCCCCACCTTCCTTGTCCTTTTGTGTAGATAATCTTTCCATCTAATCCAATTATTTTTGTAATTCAGCTCTTAGATGTCCGGCCAACAGTCACTATTCGATGTGTGCCAATCTGTGCTCAACCAGCTGTACCAATATTGTTGATGCCAGACCATGCCCAGAGGGCTGTGCTGAGGGCTGCCACTGTAACAATGGTTATGTCTTTGATGGCCTTGGCTGTGTTCCTTTAGAAAATTGTGGATGCTTCAAAAATGGACGCTACTACAAGGTAGGCTTATCTTGCCATCTGCAGTTATGATCTTAATGGGAAATGGGAAGGTCATGCAGTCATGATCTTAATGGGCAGAAGTCTCCACCAGTGCATGCTAGGTAGTCTCTGAAGTGAAGGCTACTCCTTCTTCAATATTAACTGGTGGCCTGGTTACCTTCACACATATTGGAGGATATATTCCTTCAAAGGGACTGCAATATAGCAATAATGCAGAATTTATTTACTCTTTCCACCTCCCATTTAATCCTAATCTCTTTATTGATCCTCTAGCCCAACGAGCAGGTTCTTCAGAACAGATGCCAGGAGCGCTGCCGCTGTCTCCTAGGCCAGGAATTGACCTGTGAGGCTCACAGCTGTGCCACTGATGAAACCTGCGAGATCCAGAGTGGAGTCATGGCTTGCGTTGAGAAAGGTAAATAACATTCTTTAATTCCTCTGGCTATGATGAATATTAAATGACTGCAATCTTTTCCCTCACCCTTGACAAGAAAAGGGGTCTTGACAAAAAGGGATATAATATTTAAAAATCTATAAGCCATAACAAGATTGGGTCCTCCCCATAGAGAATTGGCATGTTTTTCTTTCCAGTAATGGTGATAGCTAACCCCTCTTAAACTCTTTCCTAAACTCTTAATGAAAATATAATTCTAATCCCTTGTGCTCTTGCTCACAGGGAGGAAGCTTCTCTAATTTTTGGTTCACACATGGAAACAAAATAATTCCAATTATATCCCAGCTTGCATATTTGCTGAGTCAGCCATCTCTTGAACTGTTGTGTATATCCAAGAATAATCTGGTTGGCCAGTGCACTCAAAGATGCAAAAATTCAACAAAATACTTTCATGTAACTTTTACCAAAAAGATGCCATATATGATAAACCCTTAATAAATATATATTCTTAAAAATCATATTTATCATTTGTCTTTGCTTCTTCCATATGAGACATCCCAGCCTATATATATGCACTTTGTGAGAGTTTGCCTACTCTGGGACATGCAACATATAATTGTCCTTCTTTAGGGATCCCTTTGAAATATATGATACTATATCTGTGTGTTTGTGAATCATATTGATCAGTCTATATCTTGCCCTTGGACTCAATGGCCTTAAGTATTTTCTGTTGGTCATGGAGGTTCTGTGTAGGAAGTTTGCACCAATTTTCTCATTCGTGGGGTTCAGAATGCTTTTTGATTGTAGCTGAACTATAAATCCCA
Source organism: Anolis apletophallus (assembly GCA_030556195.1). NCBI lineage: Eukaryota > Metazoa > Chordata > Lepidosauria > Squamata > Anolidae > Anolis > Anolis apletophallus. The sequence continues at coordinate 27,008,047 of JARBWK010000011.1, read as the reverse complement.
GTAACTACAACTCCCAATTTCAAGGTCTATTTCCCCCAAACTCCATCTGTGTTCATATTTGGGCATATGGAGTATTCGTGCCAAGTTTGGTCCAGATTCATCATTGTTTGAGTCCACAGTGCTCTCTGGATGTAGGTGAACTACAACTCCCAAACCCAAAGTCAATGCTCGCCAAACCCTTCCAGTATTTTTTGTGGGTCATGAGAGGTCTGTGTGCAAAGATTGGTTCAATTCCATCATTGGTGGAGTTCAGAATGCTCTTTGATTGTAGGTTTACTATCAATCCCAGCAACTATAACTCCCAATTTTTTTTGAGTAATGGTCACTCCTTGGGTTAATAGGTGTCTTGTGGCCAAATTTGGTGGCAATTTGTCCAGTAGTTTTTGAGTTATGTTAATCCCACAAACCACATTACATTTTTATTTATATAGATTATCCACTACATGTCTGTATTAAATTAAAGCACATGTTTTCCAGTGTGTATATCTTTATGAATTTTTCTTGATCTATTTTCAATTGCCAATTGCTGTCAAACAACAAGCAGTAAGCAAAATTTCTTCATTTGTAATTTCTTGTCATCCAGTCCCCAAAATAACAAGACCACACAACAATATGGGGTTATCTATGGCCAATTTTTTATTAATGTTACCTAACTAACCTTCTGTGACTTGCAAAACCTTTCTAAAGGAGGCATGAATTTGGAGTGGATTAAGATGAGGCAATGGCCATCTAGGACCTACTCCTCAGCTAACTTGGGTGAAACACTTGGGTCCCCGGCTGTAATAAACTGCACCTTTTCCAGGGCACTCAGGCCAATGTAACTGAGAATTATGCACCAACTCAAAACAATTTATTGAGGCCAGAACTGTTTCCATTCCGTTTGCCCTCACTGGTTATTTGAACCATATGTAAGGGTTTCCATTCCTGCTTTAGGTGTACACCAAAATATCAACCCATCACTGTTTTCTGCCACAGATTAGACATGAGCATCCGCTTTACCTCTATCCCCCACCAAGTCCCCCGAAGCAGTCTGAATGCCCCCTTGCAAGTCATACAGAAATTGGTGGTTGCCTGCATCCAGGAGATGAATACGATCAGCCTGGTAGAAATCCTGTCTAAGGTGTATAGAAGCAACCAAATACATTTTATTCCATGCAATGCATCAATGATAAACTATAAACAAGGGAGCTTGTGCAAATCACACTCTCTTGCCCTCAGAGAAAGGCCATGGCAGACATCTGCTGGAAATATTCTTAAAAACCATCATAATATTGTAAGCCAGGCATATAAGAAGGAAGGAGGTTAAGGAGCATGAATAATGTTTGGTTTAAAAACAGAGGACAACAAGACACAAAGTTTGTTGTGATCACTTTTTCTACCTTGATCATTGTAAGATCAAGATAGAAACACAGTTGCATGGATGCTTGGATTAAACTTTTATGTTTAATGCTCAAAGGACACAATTGCCATAAAAGTTCTGTTTACATAGAGTCCTGATGACAGAATCTGCACTGAATGGCAATTCTAAGCCTCGGGACTGAGGGCCCATCCAGATAGTACCTTTATCCCAGGAGCAAAACAGGAGGATGGCCAGATGCCATTCCCTGTAAATGCAGAAGCAATCGCTACAAATGGCAAAAAATGTGAGATTTCAAGTGCAGGAATATTGTGGTTTTGAGCCAAATATTGTGGTTTTGAGCCAAATATGTGGATCTTCGCATGTCTGTATATTCCTGCAATTGGAAATCACAGGATTTTTTAAATCTCAGTTTGTACCTGTGTTTTAGATGCTTGTCCCTGATTGGTCAGTTCCTAAAAAGGTGACAATTGAGTAAAAGGCAAAAACATTGTGTGCCAGAAACTTCATGAAACATGTGGAGTGCACAGTTTTGCTGACCAGGACAAAGAACCGAAGTTTTGCAGTGATTTGCTGCAGTGATTCTTTGCATATTCGAATATCTGCATCCTGAGGGGATTTTTAAAAAAACAACCCAGTGGAAGTCCCACGGCAACCATCTTGGGAACCTCTAAATCTCGCAGCAAAGCATCAAGTCTGGACAACAGAGGCAGAAATCCTGGGACCAACAGGTCTGTATGTGGACCTCTTCAGGATTTTTTGGCCCTGTTTAAAACGCGTGATTTAGTGCTGTCTGGAAGTGCCCTGAGTGAGCAAGGAATATAATGGATTTGAGGATACAGTGGAGCAATTTACAAATGATGCTAAAAATCAGGGAAATTCAAAGGCAGCATACAAACACGAACATATTATCTTACAATATTCTGTGTATATTCTCATCAGTCACAATTGTAAAATTTCCAGAACCCCTGAAATGTTCAGCTCTCAAAATCCAGACTAAATAACCAACTAGAAAACTTCTCCACCCAAACAACAAACATCAACACTTTATGTCTGTATTGATCCTACATATTATCATAGATTTCTATAACTGCTTTTTAACAATTAGCCATTTCTC
>JARBWK010000011.1:26590750-27005473 GCA_030556195.1 Anolis apletophallus | reverse complement strand
GTTTGCCAGCGTACCAGTGGGTTAAAATGTCCTAATCCTCCTCCTCTCCATATGCTAAAGTGCATAAGTGCATTTTTAAAAGTTTCTTAAGGGAGATGAGGGTGGGGGCATTTTTATTTCTTTAGGGAGGGAGTTCCAGAGATGGGGAGCGATCACGGAAAAGCTCCCCTCTCTCGTTCCCACCAACCGAGCTTGTGACGGGGATGGGACTGAGAGGAGGGCCTCCTCTGCTGACTGCAGTGCACAGGATGGTCTGTATAGGGAGATGAGATTAGACAAATAGCCTGGACCTGAACCATTTAGGACCTGGTCCTGAACCAATAACCAATAACAACCAAACTAAAACCAATTAACAAAACAATATTAGAACTTATAATAATGAAACAAGATATATAAATAGTCAATCAATCAAAACTTTATTACGGTCACAGACCAGCACAAAGCGGGCACAAGCGCCCTAAGAGGAGAAGGACAACTCCCCAGTAAACAGTTATTTAAAATCAGACTAGAAATCAGTATAATATAAGTAGTTAAATAGAACATAATGAATCCAAATCAATCAAACATACCCTCACACAATAAGGATCTAATAAAGCTAAAATACTTTAAAATTATTAAATAAGGACACCAGCTCAACAAGCCAGGGTAGGTCGGTCTGGTTCCAGTTGAAGGTATAATACATTATGTTCTACTCCTCCTCTCCATAAGCAAAAGCACATAAGAATGCTTTCAGTTGTTTTTTAAATGAGAGGGGGATGGAGCCATTTTTACCTCTTTGGGGAGGGAGTTCCAGAGGTGGGGAGCCATCACAGAGAAGGCCCCCTCTCTCATTCCCACCAACCGAGCTTGTGACAGGGATGGGACTGAGAGGAGGGCCTCCTCTGCTGATCGCAGTACACAGGATGGTCTGTATAGGGAGATGAGATTAGACAAATAGCCTGGACCTGAACCATTTAGGACCTGGTCCTGAACCAATAACCAATAACAACCAAACTAAAACCAATAAACAAAACAATATTAGAACTTATAATAACGAAACGAGATATATAAATAGTTAAATAGAACATAATCAATCCAAATCAATCCAACATACCCTCACACAATAAGGATCTAATAAAGCTAAAATACTTTAAAATTATTGAATAAGGACTGCAGCTCAACAAGCCAGGGTAGGTCGGTCTGGTTCCAGTTGAAGGTATAATACATTATGTTCTACTCCTCCTCTCCATAAGCAAAAGCACATAAATATGCTGTCAGTTGTTTTTTAAATGAGAGGGGGATGGAGCCATTTTTACCTCTTTGGGGAGGGAGTTCCAGAGGCGGGGAGCCATCACAGAGAAGGCCCCCTCTCTCATTCCCACCAGCCTTATTTGGGACAGCAGTGGGATCGAGAGCAGGGTCTCCTCCACAGACCACAGTGCCCAAGCCAGTTCGTAAATGGGGAAGAAGTTTGTCAAATAGTCTGAGCCCGAACCATTTTAACCGAATGGTACAGCAATTCAAAATAGCTCTATTCTGTATGTATTTTGAAATGGTGACTGATTTTGATATTATTCTTCCTGTGTTTACAATAAAAACATCAATTAAAAAAAGAGAAAAGAAATAGCTCTATGCTCAGCCTGCCGGCCTCAGTGGAGCATAAACTGCCTGAAGCCATTTGTTGTGCTTGACTTGCAGGTGAACAACCAGCGTTCCCGGCTCCCCATCTCCTTGAAGGAAGGAAAACTCAGTCTCTACCAGAGTGGGGGCTCTGTCTTTGTGGAGACTGATTTCTCACTGAAAGTCTCTTATGACTGGAATAGCTATCTGGTAGTAAAGATTTCCAGTAGTTTTTCAGAAAGTGTGTGCGGCCTTTGTGGTAACTACAATGAAAACCCTGCTGACGACTTCACTACTCCGAATGGAGCCTTGGCTTCCAATCCTGTGGAGTTTGGGCAGAGCTGGAAGGTGGAGGATGGGGACCGGTTCTGCTGGGATGACTGCCGCGGCGAATGCAAAACGTGTTCCTCAGAAATGGCCAACAAGTATCAAGCTGAACCTTTCTGTGGCTGGATCACCAAAGGAGGGGATGGCCCATTCAGCCAGTGCCATTCTGTGATTAACCCAGAGATCTTTTTGGAAAACTGCGTTTATGATGTCTGCTTGAATGACGGCCTCAAGGAAGTCCTATGTGAGGCTCTGAAAAACTATGCAGAAACTTGTCAGAGAGAAGGAGTTGCTATTTCAGACTGGAGAACACACACTGGTTGCTGTGAGTATTCTTGGAGGATGAGCACAGAGCACATATTTTATCCAAAATGTATTACATCACCAGACATCATGGGGTCTGGGCCCCTTCTATACTGCCATATAAAATCCACATTATCTGCTTTGAACTGGATTACATAGGAGTGTTCAAAGCAGATAATGTGGATGGAGTGTGGAGGGAAAGAATCATAGAGTAGGAAGAGACCTCATGGGCCATCCAGTCCAACCCCCTGCCAAGAAGCAGGAACATTGCATTCAAGGCACCCCCACAGAATGCCATCCAGCCTCTGTTTAAAAGCTTCCAAAGAAGGAGCCTCCACCACACGTTGGGGCAGAGAGTTCCACTGCTGAATGGCTCTCACAGTCAGGAATTTCTTCCTAATGTTCAGATGGACATTCTTGTAGTTTGAAGCCATTGTTCCGCTTCCTAGTCTCCAGGGCAGCAGAAAACAAGTTCGCTCCCTCCTCCCTATGACTTCCTCTCACATATTTATACATGGCTGTCATGTCTCCTCTCAGCCTTCTCTTCTTCAGGCTAAATATGCCCAGCTCTTTAAGCTGCTCCTCATAGGGCTTGTTCTGCAGACCCTTGATTATTTTAGTTGACCTTCTCTGGACACAATCCAACTTGTCAATATCTCTCTTCAATTGTGGGTGTTTTTTTTGTGATGTGTTGGGGAAAGCATTCCATTCCATTATACAATGTACAGTAAAGTTATTATATTCTTCTCTATTCTATCTGCTTTGATAATCTGGATTATATGGCAGCGTGGAAAGGGCCCCATAGGGTTATCCTAAGTAGGATGTTTTCCTTGGCTACTTGAACCTGACATAGAAAGGGATTCTTTTTTTTAAAAAAATTTCATTGTTTAGTAAGACTCTTATTGTCTTTCGCACAGAAATGTGGTGGTAACAACTTTAGGATGATTTCATGATGGTGATCCATGAGTTGAAACCATAAGGTTAGGAGCAAGTTCATGTGGGGGTTCAAAGCTGCTCAGAAATGAAGGGGGAAAGGTGTGTAGTTGAATCCGATGTCCCAGCACTGACAGGGAGCTTGGTCCTTGGAAACTGCAAATCCCTGCCGTGGTGGGCTCTGGCAATCCTGGTCTGCTGGCATCATGAAACCCCTAGGGAATCCACATAGCAAGCTCATGGAACACAGACTTCTCGGGGACCCATAATCCACAATGGAAGGTTGAGATCAGCAGGGACAGTCAGCTGGTACTTTTGAAAAATATTACTTAAAAACGAAAAGGTTATTCCTGGGGCGCAAGGACCAGGAGACAGAAAGCGAGATAGCAGAAAGTCTTAGAATTAATCTAGGAAAAGGTTTTATTTATGGTTCAAGGTTAGTTGAGACAGTAAAAGACACAATGTAATACTATGAGAAAGTTAAAGTTACAATTAGTTGTTTCTTTATTGGGAGATTTGTTACAATGTTGGGTTAGGGGAAAGAGAGCAAGGCAGAGACAGTTCTTTTGCAGGGGCTGCTGCTGTGACCATGCTTCCCAAGCAATGTTTGGACCAAACGGGGCATTCAGGAACTGTGGAACTCCCTGCTGCAGGCCAGATTAAGCTGCCAGAAATGAGACTTTTGATGCTCCCTATCAGAACACCTTGGAACTCAAAGTGAAGCAGTCATACAGGTCAAGCGCTGAGCTCCAAATGAGATCCAAGGGCAAACCGCTCTCCTATGCAGCCACACTCACTAGAAATAGTTCCAAGGAACTATTTCCAGCAATGGTCCCCTTCAGCAGAGTGGCAAAAATGCTCCCAAGCCCCTAGCTGTGTGGGGGAGGGAAGGTAATTCTGTTGACCTCTTTTTGCCATTGTTTCCCACTATCACACTGTCTTCTGCTTTGTGTTCATTACTCTGCTAACTGAGAGTTAATGCTCAGTTCAGCCTAGATTAATTCACAGTAGTGAACTTGATTTTATAATCCAGGTGTAGTTGGTTTTTTTTTTTTCATGTCAGGAATGACTTGAGTTTTTCAAGTCGCTTCTGATATGAGAGAATTGGCCGTCTGCAAAGATGTTGCCTAGGGGATGACTAAATGTTTTTGATGCTTTACCATCATTGTGAGCGGATTCTCTCATGTCCCCACATGGGGAGCTGGAGCTGACAGAAGGAGCTTCTCTAAGCTCTCCCTGGATTTGAACCTCTGACCTGTCGGTCTTCAGTCCTGCTGGCACAAGGGTTTAACCCACTGTGTCACCGGGGGCTCCATATCCTGGTGGATCAGCAAAGGAGGGAATGGCCCATTCAGCCAGTGCCATTCTGAGATCAGCCCCGAAATCTTTCTGGAAAACTGTGCCTATGATGTATGTTTGAGTCATGGGCTGGAGGAAGTGTTCTGTGAATCCCTGAAGAACTATGCAGAAACCTGCCAGAAAGAAGGAATTGCTGTTCCTGACTGGAGAACACCCACTGATTGCTGTGAGTATCCCAGGGAGATGGCAGGAAGTGGATTCAGAACAAATGGAAATGCTAGGAATAGAGATTGCCCATGAGAGGTATACCTGTATGGACTGGATTAAAGCAACAGCTCTTCATCTTTGTAGCTTTGTTTCCATTAATTGTTTATGTTTTTAACTCGTGTCTTCTTCCTTCCTCAGCCTCCTTAGTTTGCCCTGCAAACAGCCAATACAACACCTGTGGACCTGCGTGTCCCATTACCTGCAACAACGAAGCTCTTCCCAGCAGCTGTGCCTCATTGCCTTGCATTGAGGCCTGTCAATGCAACAAAGGCTTTGTGTGGGATGCTGGGAAATGCATTCCCAAGGATGACTGTGGCTGTGTCTTTGAAGGAAAGATCTTTTCTCCAGGAGAGCAATTCTGGGGAGATTCCAGCTGTACAAGACGCTGCACCTGTGACCCAGAGACCAGGCGTGTGATCTGCAAGATGACACGCTGCAGGAGCGGAGAGCAGTGCAGGGTGGAGGGTGGCATCCAGAATTGCTATCCCACCAGTTATGCCTCCTGTTCTGCTTCAAAGGGCACTCATTACAATAGCTTTGATGGACAGAAGTTTGACTTCCGGGGCACTTGTATATATCAGTTGACAGGGCTCTGTGAGACGCGAAAAGATCTGGTGGACTTCCAAGTTCGTGTCCAAAACGACCATTCAGTCAGCCATTCTGTAGTCTTCCCAAAGATGGTGGAGATCAGGGTGGCAGGAACAGTGATTGTGATTAGTAGAGAACACCCTGGAAAAGTCATGGTGAGTTTATATACTTCCTTTTTATGATAGATTTAATTTCCCTCTAATTCACATATTCTGTTCCTCTACTTGTCTTCTGCATCTGTTTATAGCAGATTATTTTGTACTACCTTTCTTCTCTTTATTTCTTCATTCTGTGTCTGTGTGGTATCACTTCCCAATATTACTTAAAGCAGTTGGCTTTCCATATGCATGAGGAATTGGTTCCAGGACTCCCTATGGATATCAAAACCTTGGATGCCCAAGTGGACTCCATATGTGTTGATTCAGGAATCCTTTCCACCATACCATGTGCATAGGCATCCAAAAAAGAACCACCCACATCCATGAGCTCTAGGCTCACTCCCTACTTGAGGACCAATTTTTCACTCCTTCCTTCATTTCATTCCCTCTCCTTTTAGCATCTTCTGCACCTTTAGTGAAGCATCAAAGAACAACTTCTGCCATAGTCCTTGAAATGAAGAACGAACAAACTTCTGGCAGGGTGGACCTTTATTTTACCATCCCACCGCTGCCACCAATTGAAACAAAGACCGAACAATCTTTGACTTTGACTTAAGATAGTGATCCTGACCACTTGGTCCTTTAAAACCTCTGTACTTCCACTAGCTTCCTACTATCGGTCAACCACTTTAGCTTTTCCCTAGCTAATTTTTCAGCTGCTTTCGGCTAACTACCTCACTGACTCTAGTTCACTGACTAACAACTTCACTGACTCATCCACTGACCCTTTTCGAGCCAACATTATTTTTTTCAGTGACAGTAGGCTTTCACCCCTTTTCTCTTCTGCCTGGAGACTATGTTGCTATGGCAATGCATGGACCTCAGGCTACCCATCAGCTGACAATAATAAACATACCTAAAACTTACATTTATTTATTTATTTACTTTATTTTTACACCGCCCTTCTCCCACAGGGGACTCAGGGCGGCTTTACAAATGCATCAATGATGCCATATAAAATACATCCAATAAAAACAATTAATACAGAATATTATAAATCATCGATAAAATCATTACTATCACAATTAACATGCCGTTATAGCTAGTAATCATACATTTTAATTATACATTTCGTTACAGTCCTCTCAAAAGGCCACTGGGCAGGGTATAATTCCCACACTTCTTTAAAAGTGTTTTATTTTGTAATACTATATTTTTCAATTTTTTTATTTTTAAATATTTGAATATTTATTATTACTGATCAGCAGATGCCACAGATCCAGAATTTGTGATTCATGCAAAGCATATGTGAATTAGCATGGACTTTGACTGAAAGCAGAGACAGAGAAAAAGATTGCCATATAAAATATTCACTTGATGGTTTCAGAAAGTAGGAAAATAAATGTATTTTTGAAGGCTTTCATGGCCAGAATCACTAGGTTGTTGTAGGTTTTTTGGGCTGTATGGCCATGTACTAGAAGCATTCTCTCCTGATGGTTCACCTGCATCTATGGCAGGCATCCTGAGAGGTTGAGAGGACTGCTGGGAACTAGGAAAATTGGGTTTATATATCTGTGGAAAGTACAGGGTGGGAGAAAGAACTCTTGTCTGTTGGGGCTAGGAGTGAATGTTTTAATTAGCCACCTTGATTAGCACTTGATGGCCTGACAGTTTTTTCCCTTTATTTATTTATTTATTTATTTATTCAAATAGACTTACATTTGCAAGTGTTTGTTGCATACAGTGCAGTACTTTCTATCTATTAGTGTTCCATAATCATTTATCAGATAATATATTTACTTTATTTAGTTACTGTATTTGTATATCGCCTTTCTCAGCCTTTCGGCGACCCAAGGCGGTTTACCGGCAGCAAGTCAATACACATAATATCAAAATGCACATAAAAACATTAAATTCAATATAAAACCACAACAGAAACAATAGGCAACAGCCAGGAGATAGGTGTTCCTTTAAGGGGTCACAGTCTACTATCTAAATAATACATATAAAAATATCATAGACTCTTACCTAACATCCATTTCTTTTTTTGTCTACAGTCTTATAGGATCCTCTATATAAATTTTGAGTTTAATTTTAAATTAAGATGTTGAATCATCAGTTGCAATTAATTAACAAAGTTATCTAATAGTTCTCCTCTTAATAATACAGTTATTTTTACCATTATCAGCATATCTGTAATATATTTTTCCCATTCTTCTAAAGGAGGTATCTCTGGGGTTTTACAATATCTTGCCTGACAGTTTTTAGGGGTGGATTGTTACTGCCTGGGGGAATCCTTTGTTGATAGATGATTGATGCTAAACAAGGTGGCCAATTGAAACATTCACACCTAGCTCCTACAGACAAGAGTTCTTTCTCCCACTCTGGTCTTTTCACAGATATATAAACCCAATTTTCCTAGTTTCCAACAAACCTCACAACCTCTGAGGATGCCTGCCACGAATACAGGCAAATTGACAGGAGAGAATGCTTCTAGAACATGGCCATACAGCCTGGAAAATTTACAGCAACCTAGTGAACATAACCAATCAATCGATCGATTGATTGATTGATTGAACCCAGTGATTCCAGCCATGAAAGCCTTCGTCAACATCCCAATAGAGGAAACCTAGGAAAATAAAGTTACAAAGACTAGGGCTACCTATATTTGCTCTGTAGCTGACTGTAAACCTAGCAAAAAAAACCCTTACCAAGACTGTTTTTAATCTCCTCTGGTAGGTATGGGGTCTTTAATTAACAGTCTTCATATCTCTTGGTAAGCGGTTTTTGCTTGGTTTACAGTCAACTGTAGTGCAAAAACGGAAATCCTTCTCCTGATATGATTTTGTTTATTTCTGTTCTGACCCCATCTTACATTAGAAAGATGCACCTGAAATACTTATCTCCTTTTTTAATGGTCCTAGGTAAATGGCCTTTTAACCAACCTGCCCTACAGAACTTTGAACAAGAAGATCCTCTTCTATAGGAGAGGCCAAGAGACAGTGGTCCAGACTGACTTCCATCTGACTGCCACCTTCAATGGGCAAAACTGGGTCACTGTAACTATGCCTAGTACTTATGCTGGTGCCCTTTGTGGTCTCTGTGGGAACTTCAATGGCAACAAACTTGATGAGATGACCATGACAGATGGGAAAGTGTCTCCGAGTCCATCTACCTTTGGTCAGAGCTGGATAGTGCAGGGGACACCAGGCTGTACCGAGGTGGTGAAAGAAGAATGCTCTGGGCTGTCAACCCTTAGGAGCCGTCAGCGGCGACTTGGAAGGGACTGTGGACTCATCTTATCCAAGAGAGGCCCTTTCCAAATGTGTCATGCCACAATTAATCCAGAAGAATACTTTGAAGATTGTGTATATGATTCCTGCATCTTCAAAGGCCAGCAAGCTTTTATCTGCCAGGCCATCATAAACTATGCAGCAGCCTGTCAGGCAGCTGGGGTGACCCTTGGAGCTTGGAGATCTGAGAGCTTCTGCAGTGAGTGCAACTGTTGTGAATAGATTTTCTGGTTGCAAGAGAGCATAAGCATGATGTGTTTTATACAGCATGATGTGTTTTTCTAACCCTTTGGGAATCCTTTGTTGGGAGGTGATTAGCTAGCCCTGATTGATCCTTGCCTGGAATTTCCCTGTTTTTGAATGTTGTTCTTTTAGTTATTGGAGTGGTCCAGCATTTCTGTGTTCTCAAATAATATGCTGTGTCCAGGTTGGTTCATCAAGTGCTCTACTATGGCTGACTTATCTGGTTGAGTTAGTCTGCAGTGCCTTTCTTGTTCCTTGATTCATGTTCGGGTGCTGCGTTTCGGTTGTCCCTATCTAAACTCACCCACAGCTGCCTGGTATATGGTAGATTCCTGCAGAGGTGAGAGGTTCCCTCTTGTGCTATGCTGAATGTAGCATTTGTTGAATTTTCTTAGTGTGTCTGTAGATAGTTTGTAAGTTGGTAGGAAATGCTGGACCACTCTAACTACCACCATGTTAGACTGCACAGAGAAACCATTGAAACCACAAGCATGCGGGCAATTTTAACATAAAGGAAGAGAAGTCCTTAAAGAGAAATCTGCTCTAAAGTATTCATGCTTGATGAGACTACCTTACAAGAAAAAATATCCAGCACAGTGAATGTTATAGACTTTCAGAGCCAAATAACTACTGCCATTATTAGAAGTCTGCTTCAAAGTTTGTGTGCTTGATACTTTCATCCTAAGCAAGAAAGAACGTCCAGTACAGCATGTTATAAACTCTTGACATTATGAAGATATTTACACTGCTCTCCAGAAGGAAATTATTCTTATAAGATTATTTGGTAGAATTCTCTTGGCTATAATCAGTCACTGTGGATATAATGGTCTTATGTTCTTTGTATACATGTTATTGTTGTGGTTGGTTTACTACTGCTTGTAGTGGATTTGTGTCTTTGTAACCGAAAGGAGGAAACCATGAAAATGAACAAAATCTGGCTACTAGTATTTTTAAAACTCTATAATCAGGACAGTAAAAGAAGAACAACACTGAAAAACAGGGGAATTCCAGACAAGAGTCAATCAGGGCCAGCTAATCACCTCCTAACAAATGATTCCCCCAGGCAGGAAGAAGCCAAGCCTTGAAGCCTCTTGCCTCAAACAGACAAGCTTTCTTTCTCCCACCCTGGACATTCCACAGATATATATATATATATATGTATATGTATATGTATATGTATATGTATATGTATATGTATATGTATATACCCAATTTGTATATGTATATGTATATACCCAATTTGCCTAGTTTTCAACAAAGCTCACAACCTCTAAGGGTGCCTGCCATAGATGTGGGTGAAATGTCAGGAGAGAATGCTTCTATTGGGATAGTTTATAAAATCAATGAGCTGCTCGTCAGAGAGGGCATAATGCCTGGTGACCAGAAAAAGGAGGATGGAATTATGCAACCTTCCATATATTGTTCCTATATCTGCAGTTCCCATAAAGCAGCACTGTTGGGTGTGTTTTTAGGTGACACAGAATTGCAGTCAAACAGCAACTGGGAAATCGCATGGTTTCTATCTCTGCTTTACTTATTTCTATTTTTATTTCGAGTTGCCTATGTAGTGTAGAAATACATCTTTCAATATCTGAAGGGATGTAATGTAAAAAATGGAATGAGCTTTTTTGCTGCCTCGGGCGCTAAATGAGAAGCAAATTGTTCAAATTGCAAGAAAATATGTTTTGCCTAACCATTAAGAAGAATTTCATTAATGTAGCCAGAGTCTGGCAGTAGAACAGACTCCATAAGATCATGGCTGATTCTTCATCTTCAGAAGTCTTTTAAGCTGATGTTGGAAGGACATCTTTCAGAAACACATTAGTATTATATTTATGTATAGCAGAATTTGGATTAGATTGCCCTTGCTGCTCCTCTCTGCTTCCTTAGCATTGAATAACCTTCCAGCTTCAAGGCTTGGATGAGCTCCCTCCATCAGCTCCAGCACCCCATGCGGGGTCATGAGAGAAGCCTCCCGCTCCCACAAGAATGGTAAAACATCAAACATCCAGGCATCCCCTGGGCAACGTCCTTGCAGACGGCCAATTTTCTCACACTAGAAGTGACCTGCAGTATCTCAAGTCGCTCTTGGTACAAAAAAAAAAGCCTGAAAGTTGCCTCCAGATTAGTCAATACTATTATTATACAACCGTTATTATGGAATCCCACCTTAATTCTTCCCCTCTCTTGTTATTTTTCTTGTTGTTTTCAATTGGCAGGTCTACCCTGTGCTCCAAATAGCCACTATGAACTCTGTGCTCAGGACTGTACCCAGGCTACCTGTGGCAGCATCTCTGTCCCTTGTTCATCCAAATGCCAAGAAGGCTGTGTGTGTGATGAGGGCTTTGTGCAGAGTGGTGATCAGTGTGTCCCTGTGTCCCAATGTGGATGCCTCTATGACGATCGCTATTACTTGGAAGAAGAAACGTTCTACCCAACATGCCAGAAGCGTTGCATATGTCAGCCTGGAGGGACTGTGAAATGTGAATCTGCCTCCTGTGGTCCTGATGAAGAATGCAGACTGCTTGATGGTGTTCAGAAATGTCACTCAATTGGCAGCACAACCTGCTCAGGTTTTGGGACCACTCACTATGTTTCCTTTGATGGGCTGTACTTTAATTTCCAAGGCTCATGTACATACACCTTGGCTGCAAGTAGCACTGAAAATGAGGGACTGATTCCATTCACAGTCATTGTGGACAATGACATCTATGATGATGGGAAGAGCTCAGATACCAAGGCAATCTCTCTCATGGTGTATGGTCTTACAGTGACATTAGTGCAGAACAAACCAGGACAAGTGAAGGTAAGTCTGTGCTGCAAGGAAACACCCAATTTTAGGTCATTAAACTCTTTTCGTGTTTAGGAATGATATTCACAGAGTTCCTTACCACTGAACTCTCATTATATTTGGAAAGTCTCCTCTTTAGCTGTTTCTTTTTTGGTACAAGCAGCTGGTATATACTTGAGTATAAGCCGACCTGAATATAAAACCGAGGCATCTAAGTTTTTAAAAAACTGGGGAAACGTATTGACTTGAGTAGAAGCCAAGGGTGAGAAATGCAGCAACTACTGGTACATTTCAAAATAAAAATAGATACCAATACAATTACATTAATTGAGGCATCCGTGGGTTAAATGTTTTTGAATATTTACATAAAACTGTAATTTAAGATAAGATTGTCCAATTCTGATTAAACCATTATTCCAACCTTCTTCAATGTAAATGGGCTTACGTATCCTTCCAATAATAATAAAGAGAGTAAAAGAATAAATGCAATAAAATAATAATAATAGAGTAAAATAATGGAAATGTAGAAATAACAGTAATAGAGTAAAATAATAAATGTAATAATAACAATAACGGTGTTCTATGCAGTCATGCTGGTCACATAACCTTGGAGGTGTCTACGGACAATGCCGGCTCTTCAGTTTAGAAATGGAGATGACCACCACACCACAGAGTCAGACGCAATTGGACTTCATGTCAGGGGAAAACTTTTATCTTTACCTTTATTTTAATAATAACAATCATAAACAGAGCAAAATAATAAATGTAATAATAATATGGACCGGGTTGTGATGCAGTTGGCTAGGAGTCATCTGCATTAAATCACCACTGACCGAAAGGTCATGAGTTTGAAGCCAGCCCGGGTCAGAGTAAGCTCTTGACAATTTGTTTAGCTTGCTGTTGACCTTTGCAGCCTGAAATACAGTTGCATCTGTCAAGCAGGAAATTGAGGTACCGCTTATGTGGGGAGGCTAATTTTACTAATTTATGACACCATAAAAAAATCTCCAGCAATGGCGAAAGAATGAGGAAGTACTCCATCAAGGACTCAGTGCCACAAGTGGACCGTGAAGTGACACTTCCCCCGGTGGCTAGAATTCGAACATACCTTCATGAAGCTTAAATTGCCTCTGTGTTTGTCTATATATGTTGTTGTGTCTATGGCATTGAATGTTCGTCATGTATATGTTCACTGTAATCTGCCCTGAGTCCCCTGCGGGGTGAGAAGGGCAGAATATAAATACTGTAAATAAATAAATAAATAAATATGTTATTATTATTATTATTAATAAAGTAAAATAATACATGTAATTATTATTAATAATAAAGTAAAATAATACATGTACTAATAATAATAGAGTAAAATAATAAATAACCTTGATTTGAGTACAAGCCGAGGGGGGCTTTTTCAGCCTTAAAAAGGGCTGGAAAACATGGTGTATACTCGATTATATATGGTAAGTATTTTACCACAACTGAATGAAGGAATGGCTATCTCTTTTAGGCTCTTTCAAAGGTCACCAAATTGCATTATGGCTGAGCTTCCTTGATTTGTTCTCCTTAAAACTTATTATTTCCCCACCTCTTTCAGTGCATGTTTTAAATAGGTTTGACCCATCACTACTGACTGAAATAAAAATTATAAATATGACTTGAATTTTATTTTTAAACTATACTAAAAACGTGAAGGGCCAGAATTCAATTAAAATAATATCTCTTATTTCTTTTCTGGCCACCAAACATGACTTCTTCACAAAATGTCATTATCGTAACACATTCATTTTCTTCTTTCTCAAAGGTGGGTGAAGTCCTCCAACCACTTCCCGTGACCCTTTCTGAAGGAAGGCTAAAAGCCTATCAGCATGGCATTAAAGTATTGATAGAAACTGACTTTGGCCTCACTGTGGGCTATGACTTAGTCTACCACATGACAGTCACCATCCCAGGCACCTACAGAAGCCAAGTGCAAGGCCTTTGCGGGAACTATAATGGGCTGAAAGATGACGAATTCCTCCTCCCCAGTGGGATGGTAATCTCTAATGCAACTGCATTTGGGGCTTCCTGGAAGGTTCTTATTCCCAAGGCGGAACGCTCCTGCTCACATGGATGTTCTGGGAGTAGCTGCCCAGTTTGTGAGGAAAGGAAGAAGGATGTTTTCAAGCAGCGCAACTACTGTGGGATCTTCATTGCACCCGATGGCCACTTCAAAGCTTGCCACAGCAAGGTGGACCCCAGCGCGCATTTCAATAATTGCATCTATGATTTGTGCCTGAGCAATGGGGACAGCCAAGTCTTGTGCCAAAACATCCAGAGTTATATGTCTTCCTGCCAAGAAGCCAGGGCCTCTGTTGTGCCTTGGAGAAGTGCATCCTTTTGTCGTAAGTTACCGAGACTGAGCAATGGGGTAGGTGGGCATTGGGAAGTGAAGTGGCAGTAGCATCACCTTTTCTGTGAGGTATAATTAAAGGAGGATTTTTAAAATTTATATCACACAAAAATAGTCACAGAGAAATACCCGTTAAGAGGTGTTGAGTGACGCTCTGGCAGTGTTAGATTAGAATATTCTAACTGATTATAAAGTGGATACGTTTTGTCCAGATCTTCCAAACTTTGTTGTTTAAGAACATTCTGGGTTAAACAAAAGGCATAAGTAGCCGTGTCTATTGGTTTTCAGACAAGAAAGATAAAGACCACAAGCAGGAAATGAGACAACAATACTATAGAACACAATTAGAAGAAAATTCTGTTCCTGGTTTGAAAGTGTTATTTCCTGTTTCATTGTGTGCTGCTTACTTTGAAGGTAGTTGCTATACACCAGAAACTTCATTTTTTGTGGCTGCCACAAACTATGTTGAATTGGGATGCTGTGAGTTTTCCGGGTTGTATGACCATGTTCCAGAAGCATTTTCTCTTGACACCACATCTATGGCAGGCATTCTCACAGGTTTTGAGGTATATTGGAAACTAAGCAAGGAAGGTTTATATATCTGTGGAATGTCCAGGGTGGGAGAAAGAACTCTTGTCTGTTGGAGGCAAGTGTGAATGTTGCAATTGGCCACCTTGATTAGCATTGAATGGCCCTGCAGCTTCAAAGCCTGTCTGGTTGCTGCCTGGGGAATCCTTTGTTGGGAGGTGTTAGCTGGCCCTGATTGATTCATGTCTCCAATTCCACTGCTTTTTGAGTCTTGCTCTTTATTTACTGTCCTGATTTTAGAGTTGTTTAATACTGGTAGCTAGATTTTGTTCCTGTTCATGGTTTCCTCCTTTCTGTTGAAATTGTCCTCATGCTTGTGGATTTCAATGGTTTCTCTGTGTAGTCTGACATCGTAGTTGTGAGAGAGGTACAGCATTTCTGTATTCTCAAATAATATGCTGTGTCCAGATTGGTTCATCAGGTGCTCTGCTATGACTGACTTCTCAGGTTGAAATACAGTGTTCCCTCAATTATCGCAGGTGTTACGTTCCAGGACCACCCGTGAAAAGAGAAAATCTGCGAAGTAGGGACGCAGGAGCCTGAAAGAGGCAGCCAGGCTCCTGCTTCTGCAGCCACTGCCACCATTACCACCCTTCTCGCTTTCTCACTCGCTCATCCAACCCCCCCCCCTGCTCACCATCGGAACCCGGCCCAGTGAGTGATCAGGCGAAGGAGGGCGGGTGAGTGAGTGAGTGAGTGAGCGAGGGTGGCAAGGGCAGCAGCAGTGGCAGGAGCAGGAGCCTGGCCACCTCTTCCATGTTCCTGCTTCTGCCACTGCTTCCACCTTTGTAGCCCTCCTCCCTCGCTACTCACCAGAACTAGGACTCAGCCCAGTGAGTAGCGAGTAAGTGAGGCAGCCAGGCTCCTGCTTCTACCACTGCTACTGCCTCTGCAGCCCTCCCTCGTTTGTTCACCTGCCCTTCCTTGCTCACTCGGTGCTAGAACTAGGACTTGGCCCGGTGAGTAGCAAGGAAGGAAAACCGCAAAACAGCAAGTCCATGAAACGCGAACCGTGAAGTAGTGAGGGAACACTGTAGTCTTCAGCGCCTTTCATGCTCCTTGATTCATGTTTGGGCAATGCTGCATTTGGTGATCCCTGTGTAGACTTGCCCACAGCTGCATAGTATACAGTAGACTCCTGCAGAAGTGAGAGGATCCCTCTTGTCCTTGCTGAACATAGCACCAATTAGTTGAGTCTCTATCAGATATTCAGTAAAAAAAAAACTATGGCAAATTGTGCTGCAGGATATCACCCAAAAACAAAGTTATTGCAGTGTAATAAACGTTTTACATGTTTTTATTATAGAAACAAATAGGAAATGGCATTTATAACCCAGGAACAAAAATCATGTTACATATTGTAATAGGTTCCTGTTTGTATTTCCAGGCAGCTTGAATTGAGAAGCATAGTATTTTCAGACAAAGTCAACAAATTGAAAAGCTATTGAACAAAGCTCTCTCCATGATGAACTTTGTTTACATCATCTTTGGGGAATTCATTGCACAGTTATACTAACTGTCACATATGAAAAACGTCCTTGTATCGGGCCTGAACTAGCTGTTCTCCACATTTCCCAGTCATCCTGAGGACCTTTTCCACTAAATATGTCTTCTTTTAATTTAGCTCTTAGCTGTCCTGCCAACAGTCACTATGAGGTTTGTGCTGACCTCTGCTCTTCTAGTTGTGCTAAGATTACTGACCCAAGAAAATGTCCAGAGAGCTGTGCAGAAGGCTGCCAGTGCAATGATGGCTATTTCTTTGATGGTGTTGCCTGTGTTCCTGAGGAAAGCTGTGGGTGTTTCAGGAATGGACGATATTATAAGGTAAACCAATCTTTAAAATTTTATTTTCCCAGCTTCTTTTTGCTTGCTGTCATTTTGGATCAGGTCGAGTATTCTTAAAGTGCCCGTGCTTTCCTGAATACCATTCATTTTTATAGACTACCCGTGTGATCAATTTCAGACTTTTAAAAAACTTCAGTTGAATTGTTGCCATGTTTTTTCTCTTCTCTCAGGCTGCATTTCTGTTGATTTTTTTTGGTGTGGTTTATGGTTTTTATTGATTTAATTTTGTATGGTGGTTTAATCAGTTTTTAACTTGGGTATTTTGTAAATTTTAAAAATCTTTTGGCAGTTTGAATCTTGAAGTAGGAAAAAAGTCAGGCTACTGATGATTTAAGGGAGGGTAATGCTCTGTTTATACAGCTTTTCATCCCTCTCACCCCATGGAAGGGAACATTTAGGTGCATAGAGAGTTCTACTGTCACTATTGACTGAATATTGGGTAGGAATCAAAGAGGCAATGTGACAGCCAAGTGAAAAGAGCTGATGTCAGCCTCAGGCATATTCATCATAACCCTGGAGATAGGAGGGGATGACATCAGCTTTCTACACTAAATGGTATTCATTGTTGAGTCTAGAACCCCAGATCTTGGCGGTTGCTATGGGAGCTTTTGCACAATTAAAATTTGTGCGCAAGTTGCGCCCGTACCTTGGGAAGTCTGACTTGGCCATGGTAGTCCATGCTCTTGTTACATCCCAAATAGATTACTGCAATGCACTCTAAATGGAGTTTCCTTTGAAGACTGCTCAGAAGCTTCAACTAGTCTTAACAGGCGTCAGCCAGGTTGTTCACCAGAGCAGCATACAAAGAGCATACAACCCCTCTGTTATGCCAGCTCCACTGGCTGCCAGTCTGCTACCGAGCACAATTCAAAGTGCTGGCTTTTCCCTATGAAGCCCTGAAGGGTTATGGCCCTGTTTACCTGTCCGAACAAATCAGGACTGTAGCCAGAAAAAAATGGGGGAAAGGTTGATTTTTTTTTTTTGCAGATCATGAAAAGTAGTTCCATAACATAAAATAATTTAAATAGTATGTTTCTTTCTATATTTTGTATAGACTTAATTAAATCAATTTTCTTGTCTCCTTCATGGGGGGCTTCAAATCCCATGCCTTAGGCTTTGCCTACCAGTTGTGGGTGGGCCAACTTTGTTGCTTCCACTATATCAGCTATTGCTGCAAGTAATGACTGTGAATAAATTGCCAACATTTGCTTGAGATAGTGCTTGCAGTTCAGGAGGGACTTGTTTAAATTCTGCTTCTCATAGACTTACCAGGGGAATTTGGTTAACCAGTTAAAATTCAAGAGTACACCAGGATTTTTAAAACCCCTAACCCCCCAGCCTTGGCTACAGCCCTGCCCACTATGAACTACCATAAAGGTTAAGATCGTCAGGGGAGGCCCCCTCTCAGTCACCATACTCACAAACGTGAATGGTGGGAATGAGAGACAGGGCCTTCTCAGTGGTGCCCCTCATCTGTGGAACTCCCTTCCCAGTAACATCAGATCAGCCCCTTCCTCCTATCCTTTAGAAAAACCCTTAAAACATGATTGTGGGATAAAGTCTTTGAACAATAGTTGCAGAAATCAAGATTCTGTTGTGATTGACAATGGTTTGACCTAGACTATGATTTTGGACTATAATTTTGAATTTGCATGATTTTGCATGATTTTAAATGAATGTCATATTATTTAATGTTCTAACTAACTGTTTTAACTGTAATTGTTATTTATAAATCTGTTTGATGGCATCAAATGGCTGCCTGCTATAAGCCGCCCTGAGTCCCCCCTCAGGAATGAGGACGGGATACAAATATGTGAAATAGATAAATAGATAAATGGTAGAATTGTAACTTGCCAGATTTTACTTAGCCAACTTGTCCTCCTTTCCTCCCCAGTCAGTAAAGGGCCATGGGGAGCAGTCAGTAAAGGGCCATGGGGAGACAGTCTAGGCACCTGAATGATACCTGGACTTTAGATGAGATGATGAATATATCTTTTTCAGCATCAGTAATACCTGCATGCAACCTCAGATTGTGCACATATGTGACACCAACAGAATTGGTGACCATCGAGCCTTCACATTTTGAATCCAGCTTTGTCTTGGGGACCAGGCTTTAGCACAGCAGGTTAAAAACCAACAGCTGTAGTAAATCTTGTCAATCCAAGGTTGACAGTTCGAAGCCCAGGTCAGGGTGAGCTCCTGGCCTTTAGCCCAGCTTCTGCCAACCTAGTGGTTCCAAAGCAAAAAAATATGAGTAGATAAATAGGTACTGCTTAAAAGCAAGGGAGGTATTTTAAGGCACCCCTAAAAGGAAACATACGAGAAAATGCTGGGTGATCCGACTAAAAAAGGAGGAAGTTTACCTATCTTTGGCAGGGAGATGGAGCAGCAGTATCCCCTTGTGTCCTGAATCGAGCACAAGCCTCCGAGATACCGAGGACAGAAAAAAGCCTATATATCGCTCCTCCTATATACAATTGTCTGTCATGTCTGTATAAATTGGCATTCAGTGTTTGTCGTATATGTACAGTATGTTCTGTATTCCACCCTGAATCCTCTTCGGGGTTAAAAGTGTGGAATATAAATACTGTAAATAAATAAATAAAATAATTTCCAGCAACACTTTGAGGGGATTGGTACTAACTGTTCTAACATTCGAACAAGAATTTTCATCTAATGAATATGTTTTTCTGGACTAACAAATGCATTTTATTTTTGCATTTAGAATCTGCAATGAAATATTTATGTGAAGTTTCCCTGTTTGGCCATCCCTTCAGCTGTGTTCTTCCACCATTCATTTCTCTGTGCCCTTTGTTTTTCAGTTTTCCTCACGCAAACAACTACTCGCCATTCCATACTTACTATGCACAGCCTCATAATTCCAATTTCTTTATCATTATTCTTATCAGCCTAATGAACAAGTTCTACTAAATGGGTGCCGGGAGCATTGCCATTGTACCCCTGGTCGGGGGGTGACCTGTGAGACACACAGTTGTGCCAGTGATGAAATCTGTGAGATCCGAGATGGCACAATGGCTTGCTTTGGTAAGGATATCCAAAGAGACATTCACATCAGTAGACTGCCTAGAAGTATGTAAATTCTTCCTTGTCTTGTTCTCACATCTGACAGCAACAACAGCAAACATTTTTCTCCTCTGAAAGGTGACCCTGGACTATTTGGCAAGAGTACTAGCACTTGCATAAATTATTCCTTTTCCTTCGTAAATTGTGACACAGTGATTTTTATACTCGAGGCCTTGTTGTTAGTCTAAGGAAGATAACCAGAACCTGGTAGCATGTTCATTCAGATCATTCAATTAATTATGTATGGTATATAAACATTGGCTTACATTCTACACCATAGTTTAAGTTTTGTACCTTTCGAAACCATAGCCATGGTGCAGAAATGTAGTGGAATCCTGCTAGCGACGTGTGAAGATACATATCAGATTAGCAGTAAGAAAGTTCCAATGAACACTGAGCATTTTTGATAAGCATCCTATAGTTGTATTGTGTGTGTATTGGGTGCTTGTGATGCACACTGAGCACTTCTCAGGCTGATTGGGCACTTGTGACATGCATTGGGCACTCTGGCGCTGATGCAGGATGGGCATCACTACATATCAGGACCATGATGTCTCAGTCACTCCACTTGATAGCATTACATAATGGATGCCCATATGTTGCAAAATCACAACAAGTCCTTGGTGAATATGGATGATTGAATAATATTCAATAATATTGGTTGCTACGAAAAGAAAACGGATTTCATATTCCACCTTAGCTGGTTTTTAATGGCTTAAATGTTGATTATTTAACCAATAATTATTTAAATTACTTATTTTAACTTTATTGTATTATATTGTTTGTTGTTTATATTTTACTTTGTTTTATACAGGCATTGAATGTTTGCTTTTTATTATGTTGTAAGCTGCCCTGAGGCCCCTAGAGGAGATAGGGCAGGCTACAAATAAGTTGTTGTTGTCATCGTCATCGTCATCATCATCACTCATGGTTTACTATAAGCTTTTTCTAAGTCATAATAAGAATCAGAGCCAGTTTGTTACTGTAATAAAGCAGCTGCTAATGTGCTCTCACACCACACCCCTATTGAAGTAGTTCCACTGGCTGTCGATATGTTTCTGGGCCCAATTCAAAGTGCAGGTTATTACCTATGAAGCCCTACATGGTTTAGGTCAAACCTATCTTTGTGATCACATCTCCCCCTATGAACTGGTGTAGGCTCTAAGATCTGCCAGGGAGGCTCTCCTCTTGGTCCCGCCTCCATCTCAAGTGCAGTTGGTAGTGACGAAGGAGAGGGCCTTCTTGGTGGTGGCCCCCTGGCTCTGGAATGCCCTCCCCAGGGAACTTAAAACACTTATGAAAAGAGCTTAAAATTTGGTTCTTCTGCAAGATTTTGATAATGTTTACAATAGCAGCCAGAGTGCTATCTTTAGCCAGGGAAGGCTAAATTGATTGTATGGATCTTTTAATTAATGATTATTGCCATATTTTATTAATTCTATTGCTCTTATTAATATTTTATGGCTGCTTTAAAATGTTTTATTGGTTTTAATGTTGATATAGTGCATTTTATTTGTTGTATGGCACCTTTGTGTGCTTTGTAAGCCACCTCGTGTCCCTATGGGAGATGGTGGCGGGGTATAAATAAAAGTTGTTTATTATTATTATTATTATTATTAGTTGGGTTTGTTATCAGACATACTGTAAAAAACAAAGCTCTGAGCAAGCAGATGTTGCTTGTAGGTGGGGGCTGGTAATTGGAAGCTGGTATCAACACCAAGAGTGAGTGTTTATCCCACTGCACTACCAGTCAAGGTCATCCTGATTTCTTGAAGAACAAAATCAAACTGTTTATTGTTTTAGTTTCCTGTTGTCATATCAAGAAGGAATCTACTTGGAGGGGAAAAGTGTTTGTTTTGTTCCTGTGGTGAGGGCAATTGCTGTGACTTGTTTTGTAACTTTGTTATTATTAGTGAATGAACTGTTTTCATTTCTTCTTTAAAAGCACAACTGACTCAAATGTATTTTTTGTTCGTCAGCTCTTGGGTTCAGGGCCTCATTGCATAAGGAGGGGCAAGTATATCTTTAAAACAGTGGTACCCAGCCTTTTTTTTTTTTTACCAGGGACCACTTTGACCAGGGACCACTCTCCAACATTAGTACAAAAAAGGTTATGAATCAGTTTTTGGTCAACTTTAGATTCAGTTTGATTATTTGGGGTGCTGATTCAGAAAATTGCATTCGATAGACCACAACAGCTCTAGTTCTGATACAGAACATCCAGTAGTGACCAACTGTTCACCCACAGAAAACCATATTTAATAAGCCTCGGCACTATAAGAGGGTTTTGCCAGACCAGTTGCTCTCAGTGTAGTTACTGTGAGGCCGCAGACCATATTTTAGTTCTTGTGGACCACTGATGGTCCATGGACCACAGGTTGGGAACCACTGCTTTAAAAGTGTATGTGCTCATAAACTTCCGTAATCTGCTAGGCAGACTGTATTGTTGAAGCACTAGCATTGTTCTGGCATCATTTTCCAGAGATGCAAGCCTACTTACAAAGCTATATGTCTCATGATGAATTTCAGGCCTTTTATTTACTCTCCTGAGCTTCATGCAAATTGCTTTGTTCTAAACCACCTACATTCAATCTAAAAGAAAAAAGGGGGGGGGGATGTTTAAAAGGAAGCCATATCCATGAATTTCCTAAAGCAGATTAGCGCTGCAAATAAATGATAGCATAATCTGGTGATCTCTTTTTCAAAAAGTCACCAGACATTGAAGTTGACTTGAAAGCGCATTATAGCAACAATTGTTTTGAATCTTGCATTTTCATAATAACACTTTTCTTCTTTTCCTTTAGGCTCTTGTGCATTGAGTTCGAAGGGAAAGGAATTTGTCACAGCATTTCTTCACAACTGGCAGCCTGTACCAAACACTAGGCTTGTGTTGCTTATAACTGGAAATCATCCTGCAACCTCAGTCACAGTAACAGTGAAAATCCCTGCTTTTCACAGAACTATTGAAGTTAATGAGGGACAGATGGTGTCAGTGGAACTCCCTACCTCTGTAGAGCTGATCGGAACAGGCATCTTTGATGCAACTGTGCTGATACGCTCTAACAAAGACATCTCCGTTTTCTCACTTAGTTACAAGCCCTATTCTCCTGGCGCCACTGTAGTGTATCCAGTCCAACAGCTGGGCACATTGCATTATGTTGTAACCCCACCAGGGACTGTATCAGGAACATTCAAGGAATTTGCTGTTGTAGCCCATCAAAACCCAACTAGAGTTGAGATTCTTCTAACAGGAACTGTGACATTCAGCGGAAAGGTCTATGGTACAGGAACCAGACTTTCTGTTGACCTCGAAGCCTTGCAAACACTCCAGATCCAAAGTTTGGATGATTTATCTGGCACCAAAGTAGAATCCACAGAACCGGTGGCTATCTTGAGTGGACACAGCTCTGCGGTGCAACACACAGTGTATGATCATGTTGTTGAACAGCTCTTGCCTGTTTCTAGTTGGAGAACTACCTTCATTGTCCCTCCATTGTCCTTGCAGAAAACATTTGACACTGTGTATGTCATTGCCTCCCAAGCCACTTCAATCAAATACCATTCTGGGCCCAAAACAGATACCCGGAACGTGGAAGCAGGGGAAGTTGTCCAATTTCAAGTGCAGAGCCCTGAGCCATTATATCTTTCTGCTGATGCTGGAATCCAGGTTGTCTTTTTTTTCACAGGAGTCACAAATGAAGGTCTGGCGACTGACCCATTCCTTATAAATTTCCCAGCCTTAACAAGCTACTGTAACTCATACTACATTGATGGAATGAGTCAGTTTGATAGTTATGCTGTCATTGTAGCCAAAGCTTCAGAAATCAGTGGAATCAAATTAGGAAAGGAGCCCTTAGGAAACATCCAGTGGAGACCAGTCCCAGGAACAGAATATTCTTGGGCTGAATACAGTCTGAAAAAAGAGGACCAGGCTGTCACGATGGAGCACGCAAGCTCTCCTTTTGGGCTCTTCATCTTTGGAGGCTCACAAGTTGAAGGTTATGGCTCTGTGGCTCTCTGCTCTTGTAGTAAGTATTTGTTTTAATATGAGTAGTTTACTTATTTTAATTTCATTGCTATCTATATTTCCTTGGTGCAAACTCTTTAAAGTAGCTTATGACAATATACTTTACTAAATAAAACCCATCAAATTATTTTACTAGAAAAAAAGTTTCAAATAAATCATTTAACTATATCTTAAGTTGCCTGAATTTGACAGATAGGATGGCACACAAGAAGAAAATCTCTAGATCTGAGATCCACCTTGGCTTTCGAGGAACCCCACGGCTACGTTCTTTTGATTGTTGACAGATGCCACCTTGAGTCAACTCTCAGCAAGGTGTCAGTCTATGTGGACTCTGGGTCCACCCAGCCACTGTCCCACTGTCCCAATGAGTACTGCATCTTTACTTTACTTTTACTTTATTTTGGATTTCTATGTCGCCGACTCCCAGAGGCTCGCGGCGGCTTACAAGAGCCGAAGGTACAATAAAACAGGCAGTAATACAATAAAATGGTTAAAAACAGGTGAATACAATAAAATAATGGCACAGTAAAAGCAGTGGCACAATTGCAATGTGCGGGCCTACCCACCGAAAGCCTGCCTAAATAGGTGGGTTTTACAAGCCCGTCTAAACGGGAGCAGGTCCTTCATTGCACGGGTTTTGGCCGGGAGGGCGTTCCACAGTGTGGGGGCTATCACAGAGAACGCCCTCCGGCGGGTGGAAGTCAACCGTGCCACCTTTGCCGAGGGAACCTCGGCATAGCTGAATCTATACAGGTTCAGCTCAAAAACAGAAAGCTTTCGTATTAGAACTGTTCCAATGACTGATTATTGTTTCACACAGATGCAATTCCTGTCCCAGTCCCCTTATCCTGCCCTGAGAACAGCCACTACGAGGCCTGTGGAACTGCCTGCCCTGCAACCTGTTCTGACCGCACTGCTCCCTTGATGTGCGATGATACCTGTGTTCCCACCTGCCAATGTAACAAGGACTACGTTCTTAGTGCTGGTGAATGTGTCCCAGTGGAGACCTGCAACTGCACTTATCAAGGTGCAACCTACAAAGCAAAGGAGGAGTTCTGGGATGATGAAGACTGTCATACGCTCTGCAAGTGTGACCCCATATTAGGCAGGGTTGTGTGTCAAGAAGATTCCTGCAAAGGCAACAAAAAGTGTGTGGTGGTCAATGGGGACCGGGGCTGTCATGCCCTCAAGCACTACACCTGCATAGGAACTGGAGATCCTCACTACACCACCTTTGATGGGAAGAAATACGATTTCATGGGAACATGTATTTACCAGATGGTGGGCCTCTGCTCAAAAGACCCTACCCTCACCCCATTTTTGGTCAGCGTGGAGAATAACAACCGAGGCAACAAAGCAGTGTCCTTTACTAAAGTGGTGACTCTGGATGTATACAACATGACCATCAGTTTGAGCCAAGAGTACCCAAACAAGATTCAGGTAGGTTTGCTGGACAAAGGACAAAGTAGTAAGATTTTAAAGAGGAGGTACTGCAAATCTTAAATCCTGAGAGATTTAGTGCTTTCACATAATAATAATAATAATAATAATAATAATAAATCTTCATTTGTATCTCCCCCTGCCACCATCTCCCCATACAAACAACAATACATACAGTAAGTATAAATACAATGACATAAGTACAGTCAACAGCACATAGACATCCCAATGACAAGTTATCTGTATACCTTTATAAAACGGAATGTTTGTGTGTATGCGGAGGGCGGAAGGGCGGATTGTGGCAGCCACTTTCACAGGCAAGGACGGATATGTGGCAGCCACTTTCACAGGCCAGGGGGGATATGTGGCAGCCACTTTCACAGGCCAGGGCGGATATGTGGCAGCCACTTTCACAGGCCAGGGCGGATATGTGGCAGCCACTTTCACAGGCCAGGGCAGATATGTGGCAGCCACTTTCACAGGCCAGGGCGGATATGTGGCAGCCACTTTCACAGGCCACAGCGACCAGCGCAGGTGATGGACCTGCACCAAACTTGGTACACATAACCCCCCTAACCCCCTTTATGCCCTGGCATGGGTCGGGGGACATGACCCACGGATTATGGGATTTGTAGTACTTTCCAACACTTTGGTGCCCACAGACCACTGAGGCCACCAAAAAGGACCAATATAGACCACACTCAGCACACACAGCCCCCATGACCCACTCTATGTCCTGGTGCAGTTCGGAGGAGGGTGGACCATGGATGATGGGTCTTGCAGTACCTTCCCTCACTTTCCAAGACTGCTACAAACCTAATCCTATGATTGATCAACACCAAACTTGCCACACAGAGCTCTCATGACCCACTCTACATTCTGGTGCACATTGGAGGAGAGTGGACCATGGATGATGGGACTTGAAGTGCCTCTACTCACTTCCCAAGTCCGCTGCAACCCTCATCCAATCACTGGTCGAGACCAAACTTGCCATACATAGCCCCCATGACTGCCTTCACGTCCTGGTGAGGTTTGGGGGAGGACTGACAATGGATGATGGAATTTGTAGTATTTTTACACCCCTCTGTTCCCACAGACCACTGTGGCTCCCAAAAAACACCGAGAAAGTCCACACTTGGCACACAGAGCCCCAGTGACCCAGTCTACATCCTACTGAAGTTTGGAGGGGGACAGAACATGGATGATGGGACTTGCAGTACCTTCCCTCACTTCCCAATCCTGCTACAAACCTAATCCAATGACTGATCAACACAAAATCTGGCACACAGAGCCCTCATGACCCACTCTACAGCCTGGTGCAGTTTACTGTGAGACAGACCACGGATGATGGGACTTGAAGTACCTTCACTCACTTCCAAAAAACAATGCATCCCTCATCCATTCACCAATACAGACCAAACTTAGCACACAGAGCCCCATGACCCAATCTACATCCTACTACACTTTGGGGGGGGGGGGCAGAGATGATGGGACTTGCACTACCTTCAGTAATTTCATGATACCACTGCAACTCCCAATAATGATGGATCAAGACCAAACTTGGCACACAGAGCTCCCATGACCCACTCTACATCCTGCTGCGCTTCTCAAATAACCCGGGCAGGGCTGGGTCCCCAAGCTAGTAAAAATATAAAATTATAAAATGTCTAAAACACAGTAGAACCTGTGCGTAATCCGGCTATCTGTTGACCATGGATTATTTAGGATCAAAGGCCTGTCTGAAGAGCCATGCTTTTAGATTCACCCAGAAGGCTGGAAGAGAGGGAGCTAATCTAATTTCTTTAGGGAAATCCGAGCTAAATTCCACAGTGGAGGCTAGAAATGGAAATGGTTTGGGATAAAACAAATCAGACATTTGTGATATCTTGTCACTGCTTTTACAATTTTAAAGAGCCATTATATGGAATAAGTTTTAATATTTATATTGGAAAGTGCTTATTGTACTTTTAAAGATTGTATATTATGTGATGTCATGGCCTATGGTTGGTACAATAAACAATTCATTTATTCATTCATAATTTCTTTAGGGAGGGTATTGCACCACCAAGAAGACCCTCTCTCTCATCCCCACCAACCATACTTGAGATGGTGGTGGGACCGAGAGAAGGGCCTCTCTAGCAGATCTTAATGCCCATGCTGGTTCATAGAAAGAGATGCAGTTTTGAATATCGTTTGGACCCAAAATGTATTGTTGGACATTGTTGGGCAATATTGCATGAAGAAAGTAGGAGATACAAATCTGCAATCTGAAAATCATCTGATATATGAAACAGAAATTGCCCTTGAGATCAATGCAGATTTGTGGCTTTTACATAAACCCATAGGAGAGTCAATATCTTAGCATAGGGGCATGGAATATAGGCAGTCATTAGAAAAAGATCTTGGAATCCTCATGGACAACAAGTTAAGCATCAGCCAACAATGTCATGTGGCGGTAAAAAAAAAAGCCCAAGGGATTTTGGCCTGCATCAATAGGAGTATAGTGTCTAGATCCAGGGAAGTCACGCTACCCCTCTGTTCTGCCTTGGTCAGACCACATCTGGAATACTGTGTCCAATTCTGGGCACCACAGTTGAAGGGAGATGTTGACAAGCTGCAATGTGTCCAGAGGAGGGTGACTAAAATAATCAAGGATCTGGAGAACAAGTCCTATGAGGAGCAGCTTCAATAGCTGGGCATGTTTAACCTTCAAAAGAAAAGGCTGAGAGGAGACATGATGAGGGCCATTTATAAATATGTGAGAGGAAGTAATAGGGCGGAAGGAGCAAGCATGTTTTCTGCGGCCCTGGAGACCAGCACATGGAACAATGGCTTCAAACTACAAAAAAGGAGATTCTACCTGAACATTAGGAAGAACTTCCTGACTATGAGAGCTGTTCAGCAGTGGAACTCTCTGTGTAGTGGAGGCTGCTCCTTTGGATGCTTTTAAGCAGAGGCTGAGTGACCATCTGTCGGGAGTGCTTTGAATGTGATTTTCCTGCTTCTTGGAAGGGAATTGGACTAGATGGCCCATGAGGTCTCTTCCAACTCTATGATTCAATGATTAATTATTAAAATTCAGTGGAATATATTTTATAATTTTAATAATAGGTGTGCAAACTTGTTTTTGCTCTAGGTCCCAATCCTTAGACATTGCCTTCTAATTTCTTCATATTCTCTCTTGCTTGGGCTAGCACAATCTTAAACAATAAATACAAAACTATGCATTAGTCAGGCCTTTCATACACTAATGATAATAGGCTGGATCCTTGTGTTTACCCTTCTTGATATCTTCCATTTGTTTTCCAGGTCAATGGGGTCTTTGTGGACCTGCCATTCTCCTATAAGAACAAGCTGAAGGTTTATGCCAGTGGAGTCCATGGCTTCATCAGAACTGACTTTGATATGAGAGTCAGCTTTGATTGGTATAGTTATGCCAGAGTCATCCTTCCCAGTACTTACATCAACGCTGTTTGTGGACTCTGTGGCAATGCCAATCAGGATCCCAGCGATGACTTTGCCATGAGGAACGGAACACAAACAAAGGAAGAAATCCAATTTGCAGATAGCTGGAAGCTAAAGGATGTCCCAGGGTGCTCAGCAGGCTATACCAGTGATCACCCCACATGCAGTACAGCAGAGAAAGAGACCTACAAGGGCAACAATCATTGTGGAATACTCATCAAAAGGGACGGCCCTTTCAGAGAGTGTCATAAAGCCATTGACCCAACAACTTATTTTGATGATTGTGTCTTTGATACCTGTGCATACAGAGGCCACTATGAAATACTCTGCAAAGCTATCACTTCCTATGTGACTGAATGCCAAGGTCAGGGAATCTTGATTGGGGAGTGGAGATCACCTTCTTTCTGTAGTAAGTGTTACCTCCAAGTTCTAAACTGTACTCAGTAGATTGATTGGGCAAAAGAAAGCACAGTTTAAAGACAGAAAATAAACATGAGATGTATTAAAGCTGAAACCCTATTTTCCATTGTTATGAAATTAGATTAGAATGCATAACCTATAGATTCCAAATATTTGGATTATAGCTTTCATAATCCCTTACCATTATCCATGTTCTCTGCAGTTTCTGGGAGTTGGTGTCCAATATATGTAGAGAACATTTACATTATTTTACTCTCTTTTTATTATGATTACATTTATTATTTTACTCTCTTTATTATTATTGGAAGGATACATACACACATTTATATTGAAGAAGGGTTAGAATAATGGTTTAATCAGAGTTGGACAGTCTTACCTTAAATTACAGTTTTATGTAAATATTCAAAAACATTTAGCCTACTGATGCCTCAATTAATGTAATTTTATTGGTATCTATTTTTATTTTGAACTTTACCAGTAGCTGCTGCATTTTCCACCCTCGGCTTATACTTGAGTCAATACATTTTCCTAGTTTTTTGTGCAAAATTAGGTGTGAGGAACTGTATTAAGGGGTCACAACATTAGGAAGGTTGAGAAACGCTGTTCTAGGGAGTCTTACCATATATGAGAACCCCAGCAGAAATACTATGTATTCATATTTGGATTTTCTAGTGTTTATATTCAGTAAAATTTTCTTTTTTTGCTCCCTTTCTCTTCCAGGCCTTTCCTGCCCTCTTCATTCCCACTATGAACGCTGTGGAAGTGGCTGCCCTATCACATGCCAGAGTCTCTCCAATCCAAAACCATGTGATATTCCATGCACCGAAGGATGTTTTTGTGACCCAGGATTCCTCTTCAGTGGGAACCAATGTGTTTCTCAAGCTAAGTGTGGATGTTTGCATGAAGGCCAGTATTACAAGCAAGGAGAAACATTCTTCCCCAGCAGAAGTTCCTGTGAAAATAAGTGTCGTTGCAATGACAATGGAGCAATCATGTGTGAAGACTTCTCCTGTGGAGCTGGAGAAGAGTGTAGGGTAGAAAATGGCATCCAAGGCTGCTACCCCACTGCGTATGGCTCAATGACAGCCTTTGATGATCCTCATTTTATTTCTTTTGATGGGAGAAGTTTTGATTTCCATGGCTCCTGCACATACATCTTAGCTCAAGTTTGCAACAAGACTCCTCGACTAATGGATTTCTCTGTGTTGGTGGAGAATGAGAAACTTGATGACAGACCTTTAATTCTGATAAAAACTGTCGTAATCTCAGTTCATGGATATAGGGTGGTACTTCAGAGGGGTATACAGTGGGAAACAGTGGTAAGTGACTATCATGTTAAGGCAGTAGACTACTTCATGCAGCACTGTCATGAAATTTATTTATTAATTAAGAGCATTTCTATCCCATCCTTCTCACCCCCGATAAGGGACTCAGGACGGCTACCAACAGCCACCATTTGGTGTCTAACAATGCACAACGTAAAATACATTTAACCTACATTAAAAACAGTTATAAATACATAAAAACAATTCACAATTTCATGTCATCCTCTGAATAATCCATAGCCATCAGTTCAATAGTCCATTAAAACCATCTTCAATCAATTGCCGTTAAAACCATCTATTGTGCGAACGCTTGATCCATTAACCAGGATTTAGCTTTTTCCGGAAGGTCATGAGGGAGGGGGCAGATCTCATCCCGTTAGGGAGGGTGCTTCACAGCCGAGGGGCCACCACCAAGAAGGCCCTATCTTTCATTCCCACCAGCCATGATTATGATGGTGGTGGGACCAAGAGCAGGGTCTCTCCAGACGATCTTAAGGTCCTTGTGGTTTTGTAGAGGGAGATACAGTACATACGGCCAGGTAAGCTGGGCCAGAGCCGTTTATGAAAGAGACATCAAACTACTGATAGGAAGCAGGACTGCAGTCTTGTTCTTCCTTCTTACTCGACACAGACTCAGTTCCGGCAGCATGCCAACAGTGCACTAAGGCAGGGAACACCTCCTGTCTGATGAGGTAGTTAGAGATGCCATCTGTTAGTATGATTTTCTTGTTTATTGGCATATCAAGTTAACATGTGGAGTCCCTGGTGGCTCAATGGGTTAAGCCTTGTGCTGGTAGGGCTGTAGACTGACTGGATTATCTACCTTGATATTCTGGATTATATGGCAATGTAGAAGGCCCCATGTCTTATAGCAATGGGAAATGTCCCTGCTTCAGGATATAAATCTGTATTTGCTGT
Source organism: Anolis apletophallus (assembly GCA_030556195.1). Lineage (NCBI taxonomy): Eukaryota > Metazoa > Chordata > Lepidosauria > Squamata > Anolidae > Anolis > Anolis apletophallus. The sequence goes on along the minus strand of JARBWK010000011.1, from coordinate 26,974,234 downwards.
TTTAAAGTCACACAATCAGGGTACTCACTCTGGTGCTCCAACCAAAGAGGAGCAAACATTGTCAGAAATGCTCCTACTGTTGATGAGATGTGGTGCTTTGATATGCTGGAGACTACATCAAAAGATGTTGGGCAATATGGGAAATACTTAGATTTGCACAAAACAACTACAATTTAATGCAATGCCAAAGAAATTCAGGTTTTTTAAAACAAAAAAGTCCAAAATGCAAAACTGCAAGAAACATAATCTCACAGAACTGGGGAAAAACACTTTGAAATGTTTTAATCTTACACGTAAGAAAGTAAGTGAAGATTAGATACCTAAAATAGGTACCCTGTAGATGCTAGCACTTAGTTATGTAGCATGCACAACACTGGCAATGAAGTTAAGAGCTCAGGCCAACTCCTTGTATAGTGTCCTTTTTACAGAAGTAATGCATGGAAGAGATCAGTCTGTGGATCGCTAGTACTAACATGTATATTTAAGCATGCAGGTCTATGTTATTTTCCCCAAGACTAAGGCCTGGTTTTGTTCTGTCATTTCTACAGTTGAATGGAAAATCCTACACTCTGCCAGTGAACAAAAGGAATGGAAAACTCTGGATCACTCAGGAGGGGAATAATATCATTGTGCAATCCTCCTTTGGCCTCACGGTCCTCTATGACACTTCTTCCTTTGTCCGCGTGTCTGTGCCTAGCAACTACCAGGGACACATGTGTGGCCTGGGAGGCAACTTCAATGGAGACAAGAGGGATGATTTCATGCTACCCAATGGAGTACTCACCGAAAATATGGAAGAGTTTGGGGCCTCCTGGAAGGTCCCTGTGGATGGTGCCATTTGCTCTGATGGCTGTGGGGAGAGATGCCCCATCTGTACAGCAGCCAAGACTGAACCATACAAGGCTGAGAGCTCCTGTGGAATGATCCTGTCCAAATCAGGTCCATTCGGAGATTGTCACTCCTTGGTAAGAACTGCTGAGTACTATGCACACTGTCTCTATGCTATGTGTGCAACTGATGGGACGCAAGAATCTCTCTGTCAGAGTCTTCAAGCCTATGTGACTGAATGCCAAGCATCTGGAGCCAAGATTGAAGCTTGGAGAACAACCTCTTTCTGCCGTAAGTTCAGAATATGAAAATATATTTTCCCACAGTTAGTCATAAAGATTACAATCTAAATTCCCTTTCTATAGAAAGGAGACTACTTGGCAAATGTCACTCCCTATCCCCAAATGTCTCCACAGCTCTCCCTTGCCCAGCTAACAGCCACTATGAGATCTGCACCGCAGTTTGTGATTTCAGCTGTGCCAGTCTATCCACTCCAATCCAGTGCACAAAGAGCTGCTTTGAAGGCTGCCAATGTGATGAGGGCTATGTTTTTGATGGACCCATATGCGTGGCAATGGACAGATGTGGTTGTATGCGGGATGGAATCTATCACAAGGTAAACTGTGTAAACCAGATCTATTGCTTCAACCCTTTGCTTCGCAAAATCTGAGTTAATGTGGCCAAATGCTTCAATCCATTGCATCAAGATCGGTGATGGAAACATTGGAGGATTGGAGAACTATTGATCGGTTTTATCTATAGTTAGCCTGCTTTTTGTGATAATGTCCTAAGAACAGAACAAATTCCCAAAATTCAAGCTGGATTGTATCTCACACTGGAGAATTGAAACAGACATGTTCATTCAATTTTAGTGAGAACTATATAAACTTATCCCTACCTTCTTCTTGTTTATGAATGCTTGAATGTAGGAATTCATATGTCACTGATAAATAGTGATAGAAGGGCTATTTCTTGTGTGGGAAACTATGTATTGTACAGTAAAACATTGTTTGCTGCTGCAAAAATACAATTTCTGCGCAAAAATAATTGTTTTCCACGGAAACAAATTTGCTCTTGGCAGAATAATTCCTTGAAAAGTTTTTGCAACATCTCTTTCTTCCTGGGTTGCTGTGAGTTTTCCAGGCTGTATGGTCATGTTCCAGAAGCATTCTTTCCTGATTTATTTATTTATTTCATGCACTTTTACCCCACCCTTCTCCCCGCAAAGGGGAACTCAGGGGGACTCAGACTGATGTCTATTCCTCTTTTAGTAGAGATAAAACTAACAAAATTATTCATGCTTGTATGCAAGGATGAGAAATATGAAGGTAAATGATTATGTGCCATTCCACAATCAAAGAACCATACATGAAAATATTTTCCTTTGAGTTTTCCTGGCTGTATGGCCATGTTCCAGGCGCATTCTCTCCTGACTTCTCTTCCTCTTTTAGTAGAGATAAAACTAATCAAACTATTCATCCTTGCATGCAAGGATGAGAAATGTCAAGGTAAATTATTATGTGCCATTGCACAATCAAAGAACAATAAATGAAAATATTTTCCTTTGCTGACAACTGTTCTCTTTTGGGTTTCCAAACAGAGCGGCGAGAGCTATCTCTCAAACAATTGCACAGAAAAATGTACCTGCACCTCCTCAGGCCAACTCATCTGCATGAAAACCAGTTGTCCTGCTGGTGCGACCTGCCAACTCAGTGACAGTGTGCCAAGCTGTGTGAAGAAGGACGGGGAGTGCACACTTACCCCACAAGCCCAGCTCATTTCTTTTGATGGTGCCTCAGGGAAATACATTGCCAGTGGCATCTATGAAATGGCCGTTGCTTGTAATGGAGATGCCTTCACCTGGTTCAGAGTGTTAGTGAGCATCAACAAGAATAATGCTAGTGTGGCAGCTGGGAAAGATGTCTACATTTACTTCCCACATGGAACCATCTTGATCAAAAACAATGAACGCATATGGGTAAGTAGGGGCATGGGGAATAATATGTACAACTTCTAGAACTCAGCATAACATTCAGCATGCCTTCTTTTTAGGAACAGTTGCCTAAAATCTATTTGTACTATTTTAATGTTGCCACGATCACATAAAGGACATTTTTTACTCTTCCCTGACAGCAGAACAACCACTTTGTTCCCTTTGTTCTTCAGCTTTAGTTCTCTTGACAATAGATCCTATTGCTAATTACTATATTGCTTTGAATCTAAGATGCACTCCTCTCCTAACATAAACATCTCTAAAAATGAGATGCAGCTGAATTCTCATCCAGATAGTACCTTTATCCCAGGAGCTCCCACATCAAAATGGAGGGTGGCCAAACACTGTTCCCTGAAAACATGGGAGCAATCGCTACAAAGTCCCAAAAACACGAGATTTTCAGCTGTGGGAATATTCCAGTTCTGGCTGGAAAATGTGGATATTTGAATCTCTGTTTGTCCCTACACACAAAAAATATGGGATTTTTTTTTTATTTTGGTTGGTTCCTGGGTTATACATGTTGTTTCCTGACTGCTTGTATCCTAAAAACATGGCAACAGTTGACTAGTGGGCAATAATTTTATCCTGGCAAGAGAAACTTCATCCTCCACATGTTAAATTAAATTTGTGACACACAAACGTTTTATTTATTTGCCATTTATTTGCCATGCTTCTATACCGCCTCTCTCAGCCCGGAGGCGACTTGAGGTGGTGAACAAGCGGCAACAAGTGCCCATATACAATACATCACAAGATAAAAACAGTCATATAAAAACATATAAAATTAACAGTTAAAAACTACAAAATACAAATCTCAGCTCTACAATCTTAAAATCGGTTTCCGTTTCGTCGTCATACTAATCCTTGATCTCGATTAAAGTTCGTCTGCGAATGCTTGCTCGAAAAGCCAAGTCCTGACTTTCTTACGAAATGTCAGGAAGGAGGGGGGCGATCTGATGTCACTAGGAAGGGAGTTCCAAAGCTGAGGAGCCACCACTGAGAGGGCCCTGTCTCTCGTCCCCGCCAGGCATGCCTGCAAAGCAGGCGGGACCGAGAGCAGGGCCTCTCCGGATGATCTTAAGCATTTTGATGGTTCATGTAATCAACTTTCTCCATGTTTTTTTATGATAAAAGCAATGAGGAACAGACATGTATAACCCAGGAACATCACCCCGTTGTTCCATGCCACAAGTACACAACAAAACTTGCCTGAACAGATGGTCAGGCAGCTTCTAAAAACTAGCAATAATGACTAAATTCTGTTCCTGGCTTGAAGGTGTGTGTTCCTGTTTTATTGTGTAGTACTGCCTTCAAAAGTAATGGTCCTACACCATAAAGTTTGTTTGTGTGCCAGAAACGTCATTAAACGTGGGGATGGCAAAGATTCTCTTGTCAGGACAAAGTTGTCACCCTGTAGTCAATTTTGTCAGGAACAGAGTTGTATAACCCAGGAACAGCACCTCGTGGTTCCCAGGTACAAGTACATGGCTAAACTTCTCTGCACAGATGGCCACACAACCTCTTTAACCCAGGAATGGAACTTATACAATGATTTGCATATTCGCATTCATATCTTACTTTTAAAAAATCCACTGAAAAAACTGTCTTCAAAATCATGCAGCAAAGCAGCTAGTGTGGACAACAGAGGCAGAAATCCCAGGACCAACAGGTCTGTGTGCGGACCTGCTCTTAGGTCCTGGGGTTTTTTGTTTTTGTTTTTTCGTCCTACCTATTAAACCTGCAGGCTCTGTCGCCCCACGCGCCACTTCCTCTATCACATGGGGGAAGTGCCACCCAAACAGGATAGAAGTGTGCTAGCTCAATTGGAGCCGGCATAGCACAAGATGGCACAAGAAGGTGTCCAATGGCTTCCTGATTGGGGACAGGTCCTCCAATGGAAGTCACACAATGTCGTAAGATGGCCAGTGTGGGTCTCTGTACCCAAAAAAGGCAGAAAGTGTTCTAGGATGCTGAATTTGGTGTGGTGAGGTTTGTGAGCATGTGAATAGTCCTCTCCAAAACACGGATGCTGAATTTGGTAAGTGTAATGGGGTTTGTGAGTGTGTGAATAGTCCTCTGTGCCCTGTCCAAAACAGGACTTATGTCTGTACAAGCTACACTTATGCATAGCATACCACTGACATGACATTGACCTTAGGCTGCACTTTTCCCTTATGGGGATACTGGTGTCTACTTCTAGATTTCAGGGTTTTACTGGCTTATGGGCTTCCACACATCAACATTTCATCTCCATTTTTTTGATGTTTTCCAGGTGAATGGGCGCCTGGTAACACTGCCTTTAAAGAAAACCTGTGAGGGAAGTTCTGTGTCACTGAAGAGAGACATGGCTGGAATCCATTTTGACCAGGACTCTCAGGTGCAGATTCACCTATATCCTAATGGAGAGGTGACTGTGAAAGTCAAGGGAGACCTCAGCGGGAAGCTTTGTGCCGCATGTGGGAACTTCAATGGAGACAGAGCCGATGATCTGAAGCTGCCTAACGGGGTTGCCGCAAAGAGTTTTGATGAAGTCCTCAATGCCTGGGAGGTTGAAGTCTAGGGACATTGGTAAAACATTCCGTGGACAGCTTTTTTGGCATTTATAACTCTCCCGGTTCCATCTGGGATCAGTATGGAAGAATGGTAGGGGACGACTAGGCAGAAGAGTCATCATTCACCAGCCTCATTTCAGGTCTTAAAGCAGGTTTTCAAAGCTATGGATATTTGGAATGATCCCTCTTCAGGAAAAACCTACTTAACCATCGTATGACCTACTGGTACTCGATTCATTCAAAGACGGAGAAAAGACCTACTTTGCTGCATTTGAACCTAACTAGCTGAAAGACCAAATGGGAGAGAAATACATTCACATTTTGATTTGTATGTTCATTTTGATGTGAATTTACAGTATTCTATACTGACGGATCAATGTCCAAATCAGAACCCCACCTGTGAATCAAGCTTTATACTTCACCAAATGCTGAAATAGATCTCTCCATTCTAAAAAAGTATATACAATATGCACATCTGGGGAAAGTGCAGACAAAAATTAATGCTATTCAAGGTTTTCATCTAAAATATATAAAGGAATCCTGAAGTATTTGAGACTAACTACAATAAAAGAATTTGTAGCAAAAACATTGATCAGATGATGAAGTGGACTGGATTTATAATAGAATTTTCCCTTCTAAATTAGTTTCACATGTCCTATGGAATGACTTTACATTTTAAAAATGGGTACATTAGAGGAAATAACATGTAAATGGTTATAAAAAAACTATATATTATGAAATTGTTTGCAAAACTGTATATAGCCAGAAAGAGAGTATGTATAAATGCATGACATTCATACAAAACTGTGTACAAATTTTCATACAAACTTTTAAAAATATCAGAATAAACTGTCCCTAACATACAAAAGGTGGGGAGACATTCTATTTTTTTAAAAAGTGTTTTATTAATTGATTAATTGTTAACACAAGAAGAGTAATCCAAATCCAATAAATAAATTCCACTTTACATTTTCCCTCGATATAGTGTGTCTTATTTACTTAACCTTACATAGAGGAAATAACATATACATTGTTATAAAAAACTATATATTACAACATTGTTTGCAAATGTGTATAGCCAGAAAAACAGTATATATCAATGCATGTATCGTATGAAATTCACACAAAATTGTGTAGATTTTCATGCAAACTTTAAAAAATATCAGAATATTTATTGCGTCAGAAGCGAATTGAGGTTATAGTTCTAGTGTATTTAAAAACACAAAGTTGAAAACTTGGCATTATACTAAATGTCCTTTGACCAGTAGCTGGCCACTTGGAGTGCCTCTGGTGTTGCTAAAAGGAGGTCCTCCATTGTGCATGTGGCAGGGCTCAGACTGCATTGTAATTGGTGGTCTGTAGTTTGCTCTTCTCCACACTTGTATGTCGTGGACTCCACTTTGTTGCCCCATTTCTTAAGGTTGACTCTGCATCTCATGGTACCAGAGCACAGTTGTTCAGTGCCTTCCAAATCACCCAGTCTTCTGTGTGCCCAGGAGGGAGTCTCTCATTCGGTATCAGCCATGGGTTGAGGTTCTGGGTTTTAGCCTGCCACTTTTGGACTTTTGCTTGCTGAGGTACTGTATTTCTACGAGTATACAATATATATGAGGATATTAGAGAAGCCTCCCTGCAGGATTGTAATACATCCGGATATCCCATGGGCAATGTCTTTGTACGCAGCTGATTCTCTCACATCAGAAGCGCCTTGCAGCATGCAAACAAACAATATTAGAATGAATTGTCCTTCAAATATGAAGGGAAAGACATTCTAGATTTGTTTAAGATTCATTTATCCTTATTTCACAAGAAGATAAAAGTCAGTCCTTGTCAAAAGGAATATATATCTTTCAGGTGAATTACAGTGTTCTCTCACTACTTCACGGTTTGCTTTTCGCAGACTTGCTGTTTTACGGGGTTTTACAGCCAATCATGAGAGAGAGAGAGAGAGAGAGAGAGAGAGAGAGAGAGAGAGAGAAGATATATACAGCAGTATGTAAATCATGGCCTTATAGCCCCTTCCTTATAGCTAGGGGAAAAAGTGTGTGGTGCCTTTAAATCTCTTTTCGCTTCTGCCGCACATTCGGAATGCGATATATATGTATAGAGTCCCTACCTCCTGGATTTTCACTTTTTGCAGATGGTCCTAGAATGTAACACCCGCGATAAGTGAGGGAACACTGTACTTGCATATTGTAAACTGCACAAATGATATTCCCATGTCTGATGGTTCTGAGAGCAAGTCTGTAAAAGTTACTTTTGTTGATCTCAACACCCAGAACCTCCGAGCAAGGGAATTGTCAAAAATGTATCCCAATCTCTCCCTTCCATTGGAACTGACTATAACTGACATTATGGTTGGCTGCAAGAAGGAACTGCATTTGGTGCTATGCATTTGGTGCTATGCATTTGGTGCTGCATCTTCTACAGCTCACTCAAATGATTAAGCTACATCCCATTCTCCATATGTCCTTAAGTGTTGCCCCTACTTTCTGCAATGAAAAATTAGAAAAACTTCTGAAGGGTTAAAATGGAAGTACCCAAAGTCCTAAGCATCACCATCAACCGACAGATATCATTCAGAAACACAGAAAACTTTGTCACACAGTGTGACAGTGTGCCACATTTTTTTTGAAACATTCTCAAAATATCGCATAATAGAGAGTAAAAAAGATGAGCACGACTTCCATATGACAGGAATCAAAATGGTGGAATTCATGTAGCTGTTTGCAGAGAAGTTCGAGCCTTTTTTTAAAAAAACCAACAAAACAAACTTTATTTATACCCTGCCACCATCCCCCAAAGGGAACTCAGGGTGGCTAATATGAGGCCAAGCCCAAAATTGCAGAACAAAATAAAAGACAAAAAGCAATAATACCATCAAAATAAATATATGAAATAACAAAATAACAAACAGTTTCAAAATAACATGATAGAGAAATAGAACAGAGCGGGCGGGCCAAATATACTAGGAATAAAATTGAGAAAACCCTGGATGAGATATGTAAAATTGCAAAAATAAGCCATTAGATTCCAATCAGCTTTAGATATTGGGGTGTGATTTTTCTCAGGGCCCTTCCACACAGCCATATAACCCATATCAAGGCAGAAAATCCCACAATATCTGCTTTGAACTGTGTTGTCTTCAGAAGAGGTCTGCATACAGACATGTTGGATTTCTGCCTCTGTTGTCCAGACTTGATGCTTTGTTGTGAGATTTAGAGGCTCCCAAGATGGCCACCGTGGGACTTCTGCCAGAAACTTCAGCGTTTTTTTAAATTAAAAATTCAAGATGCAGATATGCGTATATATGGAGAATCACTGCAGCGAATCACTGCAAAAGTTCAATTCTTTGTCCTGGACAGAGAAACTATGCCCTCCAGAAGTTTCATGAAGTATCTGCCACAGAAACAAAGATTATGGGGTAGGATCATTTCTCCCCAAGTCAGCCCTGCACAGTCAAACAGGAACACACACTTTCAAGCCAGGAACAGAACTTCATCATTATTGACACCTTTTAGAGCCTGGCTGCCTGGCCATATATCTAGACCAGTGATTTTCAACCTATTTTGAGCCGTGGCACATTTTTTACATTTACAAAATCCTGGGGCACACCACCAACCAAAATGACACAAAATGACACTCTAACACAGTAATTCATATAGTTAATATGTTTTTAAATGTATTTATACACTCACTTAGTGTGAAACCTTTCATTTGGAGATGGTGTTTAAGCTTGCTTGGCACCATGGTGCTATTGGACAGCTTCTCACCACACACCAAGCACAGCGGAGTTGGTGCCGTCGCATCCCCGGTGAACGTGAATCCAATGAAAGATAGCTTTCGCTGTATTGCCTCGAGCTCACCGTCTTTTCCTTTTTCTTTTGTCCATCACTCATATTAGGGCCTTCATCTGTGTCATAATTTTGTCCAGGGCCCTGTTCGGCATTTGCATTTTTCCCTCCTCAAAAACTTCTCCATCACTGTCACTTGCTTGTCTTTCTATGATCCCACTTGACGCGCAGCTGCAGCACTAAGTCTAGCTTTGTTTACTTAGCCACATCTGAGCAAATCCAAGATGGCACGACCATAGCACTCTTGCGTCATTTCTTATGCAAGAGTGCTATGGTTCCATTCCTTAAAGGGACAGATGCACCTTATAGTTTATATATGAATGAAGTTCAAAAATAATTTCCCATGGCACACCTGATGATCCCCTGTTAGCCCAGAGCTACCCCCACCCTTTTTCTTGGTCTACTTATGCTAGTATAGGCTTCACTGCCTATCCTTGGGGACTATGGCTACTTCTTCTAACTTTTATTCTTTCAATGAATCTCAACGTAAGGACATTCTTCAGAATTATGGTCTGTTCAGCTCTGAGGGAGGAGCAGCAGCCCCACCTCCAGACCCAGGCTCATTAGATATCATTAGAGAACTAACAAAAAAAGAAGAGAGGCTTGTTAAGGCACAACTTACTGCTAATACCTTAGCAGAATATGTGAGACAGGGTCTTATCCCCAGGGGCCTTAGAATGCAAGTCCCTCCAGGTAACTACACTGAGGATGATCAATTTGTAAAAAACTGGGAGGCTATTATTGCAAAATGCTCCCTCGATCTCCTAACCCTTTTGATTCAGAGATCTTCAGAGGAAATCCAAACTCTGAATAATGATATCTCCTCTATAAAAACACAATCAGCCGACCTTCTAACAGCCTCTGATTTGGACACAATTAAGACCAAGTGTGAGACATTACATCAGGATGTAAAGAAATTGAAAATAATTTTTTTTAGAAGAGATGAAGTAGATTTTCAAAACCACAGGATTTATAAATGGCATTATCCATCTTTTTATACCAATATGCCTAGGTCTGCCAGGTTTTCACGTGAGTCTGTGTACTCTAATTATTCTAACAGATCCACTGATGATGACAATTCCCATTTTTTTGAACCACCAGCTGATGTGAGACCAAAAAATGATTATTTTTTGAGAGACAGAAATGGAGGCAGAGGTGCCCGTGGCGGGCCATCTCGGGGTGGAAATTTTCGTGGGGCGGGGCGGAACCCCAAGAAAACTTAGTTGTTAATTTGTCGGATGTTAACCTCACTACCTTTGAAACAAGGACACTTAATAAAGGTCTTTCTTATGTGGGCACACCCCACTGTGCAAATTCTATCACTCGTCATGATTTGGCTCATCTCTTTAGGACCATTAGATTAAAGGAGTTTTTCTCCCAACAAGTAGCTGTACCATCCATTACATCTAACACTTTCTACATTAAGAGTTCATTTACCCCCACCAATGTGTCTCCCACAACCAGGGCCTTTGAACAAACAGTACTTCGTGAGGTCAACAAAATAAACCACACCAACGACAGATCACATCCCAATTTAACCAATAGAGAGATACACACTTTACGCAGGCTCGGCAACCACCCCGAGATCCTGTTCAAATCCGCAGATAAGGGCAGGGCAATTGTGGCCCTCAACAGGATAGATTACATCACGGAAGCCCATTCCCAGCTTAACAATACCCGACATTACAAAGCCATCCCATCCGATCCCACCACGAAATTTTCCAGGATTATCCACAACGTAGTACGTGATGCTGAACTCATGGGACACATAGATACTAAGACAGCTAACTTTCTGTGTAAATCTAACCCTAGAATACCTCTCCTGTACTTATTACCAAAAATTCATAAACCCAAAAGACCCCCCCCCCCCAGGTAGGCCCATCGTCTCCGGCAGCGGGGGCCTCCTGGAACCCCTGTCACAATTTCTGGACCACCATCTCCGTCCCTTTGCCACCTCTTCTGAATCTTACTTAAAAGATACCACAGACCTGCTCAACAAAATCTCCCATGTCCATATAAACCCCAATGACATACTAATTACCGCGGACGTCGAGGCCTTGTACACGAATGTACCAACATCAGAAGCCAGACAAGTCATTATAGACCTTCTCAACACCAGGCCTCCCCCCCACCGCCCACCTACACATTTTTTAACAGAACTCTATGATTGTGCAACTGACTATAATTATTTCCAGTACAAGGTTAAGGTCTTCTACAATGCGGTGGCATATCCATGGGCGCCAGTTTTGCTCCCACGTTGGCAACAATTTTCATGAATTCCCTTGAGAAAAAACACCTCTTTTCAACACCATATCATCCCATCAGGCCTAATATTTTAGGCTACTGGAGGTATATCGATGATGTGCTAATCCTAGCACAGCAATCCACTGACATACATACACTCAAGAACTGGATGAACTCCTGGCATCCCAACATCAGATTCACTTTCACAGTGAGCCAACAATCAGTTAACTATCTGGATCTGACCATATACAAAGACAAAAAATTACTAAAAACCAGGACATACCACAAGCCCACTGATCGCAATAGCCTCTTACACTACAACAGTTTTCATTCCCACTCTCTAAAAAATAGTCTCCCTTACTCTCAGTATATTCGTCTAAAAAGAAACTCTTCCCTTTCTGATCATTACCATCAAGACGCAGATACCCTTACAAAAAAACTCTCAGCCAGGGGATACCCCACCAGCATTCTGAACTCTGCCAGACACAGAGCCAACAGTATCCAAAGATCTACACTGCTTCATCCTTCAATAAAACAACCATCCACACGCATAATTTGGCCCTTGACGTTAACACCACATTCATCTCATATGATCAATATAGTCAAGAAACTCTGGCCTATGGTTTCACCCATCCAGGGTTTGGAACATCCACCCCTCATTGCTCACAAACGCTCTGCAAACATCAAGGATCTCCTCATACACACCAACCACATGGTCAAATCACATACGCCCACACATAACCCTGGCACAAAACCTTGTGGGAATTGTAAAATCTGCAAACTCATCAACCAATCCAGTAGTATTACCAACAAAACCACTGGTAGGGTTCTCATGCTGAGGGATGAAATAACATGTGCCCATTCTGGGGTAATATATTGTTTGGAGTGCTCATGTGGTCTCCATTATGTGGGCCAAAGCTCAAGACCCTTGAAAGTGAGAGTGGGTGAACACAAGTCCAAAATCCGCAGTTCATCCCAAGAATCTACACTTTACAAACATTTCCTTGAACATAAACACCCTCCAGAGAGTATCAGTGTATATGGCCTTCAAAGGGTTAAACCAGCACCCCACACAGATTTAATTGGCCAATTACTAAGGGCTGAAAAGAAATGGCATCTTTTACTCAATTCAGAAACGCCCTGTGGGTTAAACGACGTCCTCTCATTACAACAATTGTTACTTTAAACTTTTAACACCTGTGAACTTCCTATAACTTTTCCCTGCTTTCCCCCTCCTCCTTGCTGCATCCAGCCTGACTGATGACTTTCATTGGCACTCTTTGATCCATGATACCTGGTATGTTTTCCCTGAACCCCTTTATTGTATCCTTGTTGCTCTGTTTCTGTGTAACCTTGACTGGCCAGCATGGCATTAGCGTTATTATTATGTTATGTTATTATAGATAATACTTGGAAATAGCGACGCGCCCCGAAGAAGCGTCCACGGACGCGAAAACGGCAAACCACCTTGGCGCCAGGAGATTATCCAGCCGTTCGGCTCTGTCCTGGCTCTCCTTTCCACTTGTGGGGTTCACTGAGCTCTTACCAGAGCCCCCACAGCACGACAGGTCGCTCACACCCATTGCTACTTGCTTTGCTGCTCCTTTTCCGGCTTCTCCGGCAGGCTCCTCTCAACGCGGTCGCTTCCACTCAGCGCCGCGGCTTGGGTTCCCTTGCCGCGCAACATTGCGGGGGGGGGGGGGGACCTTTTCGCCTGTGTCGCCTCCAAGAACTTTTTCAATATTATCATTTATGGTGGAATCACCTCCCCTCCTTATGGACCCTCATTTCTGTTAATTGTGCTGACCATTGTAATGTTATATATTGCATATCTAACACAAACTTGTAACTGCTCATAGCTTTGTATGCTATTTCTAGGCGCACATGCCTTTGCCATACATGTTTTGTCATGTTTCAATATATGTGTGAATAATAAGAATGCTGACATATAATGTTTCATGTTTATTAATTTAGATTTACTGTTATAGCATTTTGCAATATCATTGAGCTTGTTATTATAGCCTTGTGGTTCTCCTTTTGTGTACACCTGATGATCTCTCACAAAACACTAGTGTTCCACGGCACACTGGTTGAAAATCACTAGTCTAGACAGATTTGGCTGTGTACTTGTGGCATCAAACAACAAGGTGCTGTTCCTGGGTTATACATGGCTGTTACTGATTGACTAGGGGACCACAACATTGTTCTGGCCAGAGAAAATGTGTCCTCCACATGTTTCATAAACACACAACCTTTTCGTGTTCTACTCAACTGTCACCTTTTTAGAAACTGACCAATCATGAACAAACATCTAAAATGTATTGTTGAAGGCTTTCATGGCCGGAATCACTGGGTTGTTGTAGGTTTGTTGGGCTATATGGCCATGTTTTAGAACCTGGCCATATAGCCCAACAAACCTACAACAACCCAAACATCTAAAACCCTGGGACAAACTTAGATAAAAACATGCCATGATTTCCAATTGCAGGGACATACAGACATTTGAAGATGCAGATATTCATATAACAACCGCAATATTCCCACATCTGGAAATCTCACGTTTTTGCCTTTTGTAGCAATTGCTTCCATGTTTACACGGAATGGTCTCCTGTTTGCTGTGGAATCTCCTGGGATAGAGGTACTATCTGGATGGGCCCATGTTCTCTATATTGTTGACTTGAAGGCACACAGTATCATGCAAAAACAACAACATGTATAACACACAAATGGTCTTGAAGATCTGTAATTCCATTAGTATGAGCTGCAGTGGATGTTGGAGACAAAATCTAAACTTCAATCAAAAAATAGGATAGCATCTTGGATGCCACCATGCTTTCAGTATTCATTTAGCAAGAATGGACTCATGATTTTCATGGGAGTTATAAGATGCTTTCTTACTAACTTTTAATGCCTTCTAGCTACTAATTCCGAAGCATAATTTCTTGTTGAGATGAAGGTTTATAAAACAGCTCAGACAGGTCTAGTCTGGAGATTGGCATGAGTTTTTGGTTGGAAACTGAGGCCCCATCTACACTACCATATAATATGGTTTGACCTGTATTATATGGTCAGTGTATAGGTAAAGGTAAATGTTTTCTCCTGACATTAAATCCAGTCGTGTCTGATTCTGGGAGTTGGTGCTCATCTCCATTTCTAAGCCGAAGAGACGGAGTTGTCCATAGATACCTCCAAGGTCATGTAGCCGGAATGACTGCAAGGAGCGCCGTTACCTTCCCTCCGGAGCAGTACCTATCTACTCACATTTGCATGTTTTCGACCTGCTATGTTGACAGATGCTGAGGCTGACGGCACTCCGAACCTGCAACAACAAATTTAGCAGTTCAGCGGTTTAACTCACTGCGTCACCGGGGGCTCTTCTAGACAGCAAATTGAATTAGATTATATGAGTCTACACTGCTTTATAATCTAGACTCAGATCACAATCCAGAAGTATGGCCAATTTTTGAACCTAAGATTTCAGGGAGGCAGTGACATATTCCAAGTCAAACCACACCCCTATTTCTGGATCTTCCTTATAAATTATTGTGAATATTTTTGTCTTACCCATATTAAGTTTCAATTTATTCGTACCCATTATTCAGTCCATTTATAATGTAAACTTCTCAATGAATTCACTGAAAACAGGAGTCAACCCTATTCCTCTATTTCGGCATTTATCAACCTGGGGGTTGGGACCCCTGGGGGGGAGGTCACCAAGGACCATCAGAAAATATATATTTCTCATGGGCTTAGGAACCCCTTTGGCAGAGAAGGCTGAAGATCTCTCTGCCTGTCCTTCTCTTCCTTTTTGGAAACAGATGGCAAATCCTCCTACCAAAAGCCCTCCTCCATTGTGATTGGCCAGCTTCTCAGCCAACGGGAGGGCTGTTCCTGAGACTCCAAGTGAGGAGGGGAGAGCAGGCGTGTAGGAGAGGGAGGGCATGCAAGGCTGGAGGGAGCTTCATGCTATCAAGGCCCTTCAAGGCAAGGGTTTCTGTGTGGCCCAATTCTATCATTGGTGGGGTTCAAAATGCTCTTTGATTGTAGGTGAACTATACATCCCAGCAATTACAGCTCCCAAATGTCAAGATCTATTTTCCCCAAACTCCACCAGTGTTCACATTAGGGCATATTGAGTATTTGTGCCCAGTTTGGTTCAGATCTATCATGGATTGAGTCCACAGTGCTCTCTGGATGTAGGGGAACTACAACTCCCAAATTCAAGGTCAATGCCCACCAAACCCTTCCAGTATTTTCTGTTGATCATGGGAGTTCTGTGTGCCACATTTGGTTCAATTCCAACATTGGTGGAATTCAGAATGCTCTTTGACTGTAGATGGACTATAAACCCCAGCAACTAAAACTCCCAAATGACAAAATCAATCCCCCCGCCCCACCCCGCTAGTATTAAAAGTTAGATGTATCGGGTATTTGTACCAAATTTGGTCCAGTGAATGAAAATACATCAGGCCTATCAGATATTTACATTACGACTCATAAAAGTAGCAAAAATACAGTCATGAAGTAGCAACGAAAATAATTTTATGGTTGGGGGTCACCACAAAATGAGGAACTTTATTAAGGGTTCGTGGCATTAGGAAGGTTGATAAACACTGCTTTGACATTTTTATTTAGGATAACCTAACCCACTTCACAGTGTTGCTGTGAGGATTAAAAATAGTCAGAAAAATAGCATGACACTGATCACAGCATAGCAGACAGACAGCAGATGGGTCAGGGGACAATATTGTAATTTTCTTGAAACTGCCTCATTACCACTTATTTAAAAAGTCCTACATAGGGCTGTTCTTGCTATAAGGCTGGCTGCTTTCCAGAGTTCTTTGGAATTTGGGAGATAAATAAATATTGTCATCTCCTAGCTTAAGCAGAAATGCGATTGGGATCTCTCCAAGGCCATCTCGTCCTCAT
Organism: Anolis apletophallus; assembly: GCA_030556195.1. Taxonomy (NCBI): domain Eukaryota; kingdom Metazoa; phylum Chordata; class Lepidosauria; order Squamata; family Anolidae; genus Anolis; species Anolis apletophallus. The sequence continues at coordinate 26,957,834 of JARBWK010000011.1, read as the reverse complement.
GCCAATACCACGGTCTTTTTTTGGAAGAATTAAGCTCATAGCCCTTGTGGTTCTCTTACTTCATAAATAAGGTCATATGACTCTTCTGTTTGCCCTGCCAGTAAACCCAACCTTTGGGACTATGTGCACTTCTTTGTAAATTCATTGGAAACAGGGGTCAATCCTTTTCCTCTATAAAATAGACAAGACAGCTGGGAGACAAGGGAGAGGTGTTTTTTGTTCACATTCTCAGTCCAAGACAGGACTACAAAAGAGCAGAAGGTAAGAGTAGAGAGCTGTTCAGCTGTGGAACTCTCTGCCCCGAAGTGTGGTGGAGGCCCCTTCTATGGAGGTTTTTAAACAGAGGCTGGATGGCCATCTGTTGGGGGTGCTTTGAATACAATTGTCCTGCTTCTTGGCAGGGAGTTGGACTGGATGGCCCATGAGGTCTCTTCCAACTCTATGATTCTAAGAGTACTCCCCCTTTCCCATTGTAACTGTGTTATCTTCTCAGTTTCTCCTGATCCAACTGTCTGTGAGGCCTTTGTAGACAAGGAACACTCCTATTTACCAGTCTTTCCTGATCAATAGCTAGGGGGCCTGCAAGTTAGGTTTCTCGAGCTTTCTATGACTATGACCTCCTTTGTTTCCTTTCTGTATCCCTCCTGCCCTACTGATAGAAATGTAGCTATTTAAATGTTTTGATGATAAATGAAACATGAGTTTTATTATATATCCTTGGGGACCCTGAGGGATGTATGACCCCAGGCTGAGAAACACTAAAGCAGTGTTTCTCAACCTGGGGATCGGGACCCCTTGGGGGGTCATGAGGAGGGTTTCAAGAGGGTCCCAATAACACATATTTCTGATGTTCTTGGGACCCCTTTTGGCAAAGGAGGCTGACGATCTCTCCACCTGTCCTCTTCCTTTTTGGTGTTGGTGTACTACAACTCACAGAGTTCAAAAACACCCCCCCCCCAAATCCCACCAGTATTCAATGTTGGCCATGTAGGTAGTGTGCCAAGTTTGGTGCAGCTCCATTGTAGGTTGGGTTCAGAGTGCTCTTTGATTATAGGTTAACTATAAATCCCAGCAACTACAACTCTCAAATGTCAATGTTTGTTTTCCCCAAATTCCTTCTGTGTTGATATTTGGGCATATAGAGTATTTGTGCCAAGTTTGGTCCAGATCTATCATTGTTTGAGTCCACAGTGCTCTCTGGGTGTAGGTGAACTACAACTCCAAAACTCAAGGTGGACGAAGCTTGATGCCATCGAGTCCCTTCAAGGCATGGGTTTCTGTGTGGGAAGATTGGCCCAATTCTATCGTTGGTGGGGTTCAGTGATTGTTGGTGATTGTAGGTGAACTATAAATCCCAGCAATTACAGATCCCAAATGGTAAGATCTATTTTCCCCAAACTCCACCAGTGTTTACATTAGGACATATTGAGTATTTGTGCCAAGTTTGGTCCAGATCTATCATTGTTTGAGTCCACAGTGCTCTCTGGATGTAGATGAACTACAACTCCAAAATTCAAGGTCAATACCCACTAAAGCTTTCTAGTGTTTTCTGTTGGTCATGGGAGTTCTGTGTGCCAAGTTTGGTTCAATTCCATCATTGGTAGAATTCAGAATGCCCTTTGATTGTAAGTAAACTATAAATGCCAGCAACTACAACTCCCAAATGAGAAAAGCAATTTTTTGAGTGATGGTCACTCCTTGGGTTAGTAAGTGTCTTGTGGCCAAATTTGGTGGCAATTCGTCCAGCGGATTTTGAGTTATAATGTCACTCAAAACAAGCAGAATATTTATTTTTAGAGAGAGAGAGAGAGAGAGAGAGAGAGAAACAAAAACAACAGGTGTGGAAAATCTTCATATGTCCTTTTTTCATTTTACAGACATGGCAATGAGGAGGATTCTATTTCTTTTGGCTGATTTATTGCTCCTAAATGGTGAGTAACCTGGATGGAACAGCAACATGGCCAGGCATTATGTAATGGCAGTACTGTCCCTTTAGATCAGGGCCTTAGCCAGGATTTTGGTTCGGGGGGGGGGCTGAGTTTGGCTCGGAGGGGCTGAGACTGGGTGGAAGAGGGTCTACCCTAGCAAACCTTTTGTATTGTTATCCCAATAACCCCATTAATGTGGGATATAATGAGCATGGTGATCAGATCATGAATAAACATAACAGTTTAAATAATGTACCAGTAAGGCCTTCTCACGGACCACCCTGAGAATTTCGGGGGGAAGGGGCTGAAGCCCCCTTAGCCCCCCCTGGCAACATGCCTGCTTTAGATAGAAGATCAGGCCAGCTTAAATCCAGTCCAACTGTCCAGAGTACCCTGTATCCCCTGGCTTTGCCTAATGCAGGGAAAAGTCAGTTTAAAACTACCAAAATATTAAAACGCAAAATCCCATGATACTTATTGCAAATTGCTGTGAGTGTTTTTGGGTTTCTGATCCATGAGTTCAATTGCCATCCCTAATCATCTTTGTTGGGCCTGTGGTGGTGCAGTGTTTAAACCGCTAAGCTGCAGAATTTGCTAACCAGAAGGTCAGTAGTTCGAATCAGAGCCATGGGGAGAGCTCCTGTCGTTAGCCCCAGCTCCTGCCAACCTAGCAGTTCAAAAACATGCAAATGTGAGTAGATCAATAGGTACCGCCTCAGCGGGAAGGTAACAGCAGTCCATGACCTAGGAGGTGTCCATGGACAACAATGGCTCTTCAGCTTGTAAATGTAGATAAGCATCACCCCCCAGAGTCGGACACAACTAGACTTACCTTTACCTGCAATCATCTTTGCAGAGATTGTTAGGATGCCTTTCAAAAAAAATTCTACTAAGCAGCTTCATCTTTCTGCTCCTTCATCTGTTTCTTTCAATCACTAGAAGTTGAGAAAGGAAAAAGTGGCAATGATGAACTTTGAACAGAGCTTGAAAGGACTGCTTATTTGGATGGACATAAAGCTATGACTGGCAGAAATTTACATGGAGGCTCTCCCTGTAACAAAATAGTTTAATGGGGCAATACTGTTCATAAAATGGAGCACCTGGTGGTGTGAAGGGTTAAACTGTTGACCAAAAGGTTGGTGGTTTGAATCTGGGTAACGAGGTGAGCTCCTGTCAATCAGCTCCAGCTTCCCATGTGGGGACATGAAAGAAGCCTCCCATAGGATGGTAAAACATATGGGTGTCCCCTGGGCAACATCCTTGCAGACAGTCAATTCTCTCACACCAGAAGCTACTTGCAGTTTCTCAAGACACTCCTAACACGATAAAAATAAACTGGAAGTAGAAGAGTGAAGATCAACCAAGATAATTGTACAGATGTTCCTTCAAGTGTTGAAAGAGATTTATTTGTTATAGCACATTTCCTTCCTTAACCTAAATATATTACATTTACTGTGCCTTGTTTTCTAATTGCTCATTAGAAGGTAAATTGACTTTATGCTCTGCCATTGCAATGCCGGATCTTGTCCATGATCTTTTCCTGTATACATTTATTGTAAGTTGTGGTGATGGTATTGTTTTAATTGCTGTCGTGTTATTTTACTATGTGTTGTTGGGCTTGGCCTCGTGTAAGCCGCCCAGAGTCCCTTCTGGGAGATGGGTGCAAGGTGTAAATAAAGTAAATAAATAAATAAATCTGTTTGGTAATTGTTGTGTTCTATTGTTTGCAGCTCAACTCTGCACAGAAATTCCTAATCCTGGGCTTCTAAAACAGATTGATGCCGGCAATGGCCTTGTGGTTGGCCTGGAGCCTACTGGCAATGTATTTATGATGAATGGAGAAGACTGGCTTTATTTGGCAGGAGGGATGCAGCATGTGTCTGTTGGCATTAGTGGCATATGGATGGTTGATTATGACAAGCACATCTATCGTCTTATTGGAAGCAATTTGGAAAAAGTATCAGGTACTTTGATATTTATTTACTTTGCTTCTAGACCACCTCTCTCAGCCCGAAGGCGACTCGATGCGGTGTACAAATAGCAGGAACTGCTCAAGACAAACAAATCAACAATTATCAATACAATTTCAACATATACAATTTGACATTAGTGATATGTGTTGTGTTTTACTGAAAACCCCGTGTCAAAACAGTAATTGGAAATATATCATTACCAGGCTCTGTGGAGATTTTTTTCAAATGAAATAGTTTCTTGTGGGGATGAAGCTGTACTTAAACAGTAAGTAGGAGATTGCGGATCAATCAAGATAAAATGATTATTGCCATTCCTTCATAAGGAGCTCCCGGTGGCCCAATGGGTTAAACTCTTGTGCTGGCAGGACTGAAGACCAACAGGTTGCAGTTTCGAATCTGGGGAGAGAGTGGATGAGCTCCCCCTGTCAGCTCCAGCTCCCCATGCGGGGACATGAGAGAAGCCTCCCACAAGGATGCTAAACATCAAAACACCCAGGCGTCCCCTGGGCAACGTCCTTGCAGACAGCCAATTCTCTCACACCAGAAGCGATTTGTAGTCGCTCCTGACACGAAAATAATAATAATTCCTTCATAGAGGTGTTTCCTCAAAAGGTGAAAGTATTCTTTGTCATAACAACATGATCTTCCCACCTACATATCTTTAATTTAATACACCTTAATACAGATTGGTCATAGAAAGTAAACAAGTGAGGTACACATTTATGAATAAAAAAAATTAAGGGGAATACTCATTCCCCTTACTTTTTCATCTTACCCTGAAGAAGCGCCCCATGATGCAATGGGATAAACTCTTGTGCCATCAGGACTGCTGACCAAAAGGTCGGTGGTTCGAATCTGGAGAGAGGGATGAGCTCCTGTCTGTCAGCTCCAGCTTCTCATGCAGGGACATGAGAGAAGCCTCCCACCAGGGCCGTAGCCAGGATTTTGATTCAGGGAGGGCTGAGTCTGAGTAAGAGAGGGACTACCCTACCAAACCTTTTGCATTGTTATCCCAATAACCCCATGAATGTGGGATATAATAAGCATGGTGATCAGATCATGATATGAATAAACATAACAGTTTAAATAATGTAGCTGAAGCCCCATAAGCGCCCCCCCGCTACATGCCTGCCTCCCACATGATCGTAAAACATCCGGGCATCCCCTGGTCAATGTCCTTGCAGACGGCCTATTCTCTCAATAACAACAATAACAACAACAACACAACTTTATTTTTATACCCCACCTCCATCTCCCTGAAGGGACTCGGGTCAGCTTACATGAGGCTGTGTGTGTGGACCTTTAAAAGACAGCTTGAATGAATCTCCTGCGTTCTTTATAAAGAATTATATAATAATAAGGATGAAGGCTAAATGCTTCAAACCCACCATCCAGCCTGAAAAAGTTCCTTTTGGAACGAAACGGAAGGAATTCCACCCTATGAGATTTCCGTTGGCTGTTTTGTTTCAATTGGACCCATTGCGGAGATGGAACAATAAGGGATATTTACCCTAGAAGAACCTTCACCTTCCTTGACTTTTTGTCCACACCGAGCCTGCCAGCTAAGTCTGCATGGGGACATTTACAGGATACTTTTCCTCCATATATAAATAACACTTGTGAACCACTATAGATTGGAACCAGCAAAACATAACCTAAAGAACAGTGGAACGCCACTTGGACTCCTACCAAATGGAATTTATGTAGCAGTACTCCCAACAGGCTCAACGGGTGTACAATGATGGGTATTAATTGTATATGTCTATATATAAACCATTGTCCATGTCTTTATGTAGCAAAAGGGTAAGAATGCCATGTCCCTCTCTCCAGAAGTAATTTTATTAATTTTTTTCCAATCTGATTCTATCCATTTTCCTTTCTCAGAATCATTTGAAAAGATCGATGCAGGTGGAAATCTCTTCGTGGCTGGTATTAAATCAGACACTCATGCCGTGTGCCTTTCAAGTTCTGAGTTCCTTGCAATGAAACCTAGCTCCTCAGTAACCTGGACTGAAATGACTAGAACTCTGAAATCCTTGAGCTGTGGTTTGCAAGGCTGCTGGGGTGTGAGCAGTGCAGGCAGCGTCTATTTCCTTACTGGCATCGAGCCACAAAGATGCCAGGGAACCCGCTGGGAATACGTTCCTAGTACATTCTCCATTATTGATGTTGGAAGTGATGGGAAGGTCTATGGAATGAAGAAAGGAGGGGAAGTCTACTACAGGTGAGAGCTACTGGAATGTATCATTTGTGGGAAATACCATACTGCATTTACCTAAATGAGGTTTGCAAGGAAAGTGTAAATAGTAGATATACTGGTTTCTTCAAAGAACTGGGGGAGTTATTCTGATTTATGACCTCATCAGGCAGGACTCTGTTACAGGATTCTGTCAATGCAGTTATATTTGAGTTGAGTTATATTTAATTCTGCCTGCATTTGATGCATAGGCAAGAAAAAAGTCAGTGAAATCCTTTGAATTCTCTTGGTGAGCAAGTTATGAAAATGGGCATTTAATTACTGTAGGTAGAATAGGGGCATTTTTGTAAATCACATCTGAAAAAAGGTCCAGCTTGTTTTCCAGCCTTTTGATTTAGGATGTGCAGTGGGGCATTGATTGATTGATTGATTGATTGCTTTTCTCAACCCCTAATGGAATGTTTCTCAACCTGGGGTTTGGGACCCCTGGAGGGGTCATGAGAGGGAGTCAGAGGGGTCACCAAAGACCATAACAAAACACAGTATTTTCTGTTGGCCATGGGGATTCTGTATGGGAAGTATGGCCCAATTCTATCATTGATAGGCTGCAGAATTCTCTTTGAGTTTAGGTGAACTATAAATTCCAGTAACTGCAACTCCCAAATGTCAAGGTCTATTTTCCCCAAACTCCAGTTTTCACATTTGGGCATATTGAGTATTCATGCCAAGTTTGGTCCAGATCCATCATTGTTTGAGTCCACAGTGCTCTCTGGATGTAGGTGAACTGCAACTCCAAAACTCAAGGTCAATGCCCACCAAAGCCTTTGAGCATTTTCTGTTGGTCATGGGAGTTCTGTGTGCCAAGTTTGGTTCAATTCCATTGTTTAATTCCAACTCCCAAATGACAAAATCTCCCCGAAGCTCACCAGTATTTCAATTTGGGTGTACAGTGTTCCCTCACTACTTCGCGGTTCGCTTATTGCAAACTCGCTGTTTTGCGGATTTCAAAAAAATATAAATTTAAAATATGTATCATTGTATTTTTGCTGTTTTGTGGGGGTTTGCAGCCACCGCTCTCCAAGGTGCTTTCCCTCCTCAGTCCTCCCACCCTTCCTCCAGCCTTGAAGGGCCCTTCCTTCCTTTCCTGCACTTTATTTTAAGTTTATAAATCCTGTAAATAGTGTATAGCTACTAAAGTAATGTATAAATATTAAAATAAATAGAGCATCCCTACATCACAGTTTTTCATTTATTGCAGGAGGTCCTGGAACCTAATCCCAGCAATAAGTAATCGAACACTGTATTTGGGTATTGTGCCAAATTTGGTCCAGTGAATGAAAATACATCTTGTATATCAGATATTTACATTACGATTCATAACAGTAGCAAAATTACTGTTATGAAGTATCAATGGAAATAATTTTATGGTTGGGGGTCACCACAACTTGAGGAATTGAATTAAGGGGTCACAGTCAGTTAAACCCTTGTGCCGGCAGGACTGAAGACCGACAGGTTGCAGGTTCAAATCCAGGGAAATCATGGATGAGCTCCTTCTGTCAGCTCCAGCTCCACAGGCAGGGACATGAGAAAAGCCTCCCACAAGGATGGTAAAGCATCAAAACATCCAGGCATCCCCTGGGCAGCGTCCTTGCAGATGGCCAGTTCTCTCACACCAGAAACGACTTGCAGTTTCTCAAGTCACTCCTGACACACACACACAAAAAGCAATAGGAAGGTTGAGAACCACTGTCCTAGGGGTACTCAAAGCGGTTCACAACAAAGCAAATAACAACATTCAGTGCCTCACAATATAAAATGCACTACACAACTAAATTAACATATAACATTAGATTACAACCAATAAACTATAAAACAGTGAACATAAACAAACATAAAGCGTAAGGCATTCAACATTGTACCAATCCCAGGACATCTTGACTACTTCATCTTACTCTCTGAATGCTTGTTTGAAAAGCCACGTTTTGAGTAGTTTCCTAAACATCAAGAGAGAGGGGGTTGATCTGATCTCTCTGGGGAGAGAGCTCCACAGCTGAGGGGCCACCATCAAGAAGGCCCCGTCTCTCGTCCCCACCAGTCACGCCTGCAAAGGCGATGGAACCAAGAGCAGGACCTCCTCCACCAATCTTAATGCTTTACCTGGCTCATAAACAGAGATACATTCAGATAGGTAAGCTGGACCAGAACCATTTAGGGATTTATAGGCGAAAGTCAGACCTTTGAATTGTGTTCGGTAGCAGACTGGTAGTCAGTGGAGCTGGCTCAGCAGAGGGTTTGAATGCTCCCTGTGTGTCACTCCAGTTAGAAACCTGACTGCCACCCATTGGACTACTTGAAACTGCCTGAACAGTCTTCAAACGCAATCCCAGTAGTTTATGAAAAAGTAAATGTCAACTGCCTATCAAATCATTCTTATTTTCACTTCTCTATCTATTATTATAGGGATGGGATCACAGACAGCAAAGCTTCAGGTACCAGATGGATTAAAGTCAACAGCATCAATGCCCGTGCCAAGCATTTGACTTATGATGCGAATATTCTGTGGCTGATCACCCAGGATGACAAAATTCTACGATGCCAGATGTAGATCTACATTGCTCTGTATTGTTTTGCCTTTCACAAATTGGACTCCAAAGTGATTGGGATTTTGTAAGCATTAAAAAAAACGTAATAAAAATGTTTGAAATATCTTCATATTTTCTCTGCTAACTGTTTTCAGAGCTGAATGGGTAGTCAATGTCTGCCGTCTATTCTAATTAAGGGAGATTTTGTGTTCATTGATTTTGCACAGAGAGATGTTGCGGCTCTGAAAATGGCAAAAGCATCCCACTAATAAAGGCATCATGAACACAAGATAAGGAAGATATTATACTTCAATTCATTCTTCGTGTAGAAGAATCCAGAAATTCAAATTATCTGCTTTGAAACTGGAACTCCCAAGGACCAAACCAGTCCTAACTCCCCCAGGTACTAAACTTGGTTCTCCAAACAGGGGTAAAAATAAAATATACATTACAGTTCTTTAGTTGTTTTTTCTTTCCTAACTTGAGGAAGGGTGGGGGGATGTCCATAAGCACAGCTATTGCTGTTGGCTAGAAAGCTTTTTCCCCCACTTTTTCTTTCCTAACTTGAGGAAGGGTGGGGGGATGTCCATAAGCACAGCTATTGCTGTTGGCTAGGTCTTGTTGTACTATGGCTTGGAGATGTGTCCAGTCTGTTCCATAAATAGTCTGGAAACCCATATGCTTTGAATTAATGTATTCTTTAGATGTTAAATGAATTTCCCAATTCTGGAATCCTCCTGCTTTACTTCCAAACTGTCAAAATGAGGTTTAAAGTAAAGGTATAGGTTTCCCCTGACATTAAGTCTAGTCGTGTCCGGAATGGTGATCATTTCCATTTCTAAGCTGAAGAGCTGGTGTTGTCTGTAGACACCTCCAAGGTCATGTGGCCAGCATGACTGAATGGAGTGCTGTTACCTTCCTGCCGGAGCAGTACCTATTGATCTATTTATTTATTTACTTACTATATCTGTATACCTCCCTTCTCAACCCACAGGCGACTCAGGGCGGTTTACAGAGGCAACAACTGAATACCCAGCAAAACCATAAAAACAGTTAAAACATTTTTAAAAACATTAATATATAATATAAAACCATAACAAAATCAATAAAACATAATTCATTTGTGTCTCCTATCTAATTATTTTTGAATTTTTTGGAACTGTTCTGTTAGTAGAAGCTGGGGCTAACAGAGGGAGCTCACCCCGCTCCCGGATTCGAACCAGCGACCTTTCGGTCAGCAAGTTCAGCAGCTCAAGTTAACCTGCTCTGCCACCAGGGAGGGGGGGCTGGTTTACAGAGCAATACATTCAGACTGGAAGGGGTCTAAGACCCCCTGCTAAGGTAAAGCAGCCAAAACATCATAGAAATTCAAGTATAGAAAGTATTTCAAAATTCAAGTCATTTTGAAACACATTTCTAAAATGTTTTCAGATCTAATTAATTCTTAATAATACATCTTCACCAACACTTTGAAAGCCGCGAACATCAAGTTGCTAAATCAAATATTTTAACATTTTTCCTTAGAGCAATATCCCTAGGTAAAGGTAAAAGTTTCTCCTGACATTAAGTCCAGCCATGTCCGACTCCGGGGGTTGGTGCCCATCTCCATTTCTAAGCTGAAGAGCCAGCATTGTCCATAGACACCTCCAAGGGATGCTGCCAGCATGACTTCATGGAGTGTTGTTACCTTCCCACCAGAGCGGTACCTATTGATCTACTCACATTTGCATGTTTTCGAACTGCTAGGTTGGCAGAAGCTGGGGCTAACAGCGGGAGCTCACGCTGCTCCCCAGATTCGAACCTGCAACCTTTCAGGGACAAGGTTTACCCTGAAAGCACAACCATAGTATCTCCCCTACCTTTATCAATCACAAAGTTGTCTTCCTGGTACAAAGACTAACTGCTGAAATGTATGGTGTAATTATTATAACTGAAATTTGGAGTTAGTCTTAGAAGAAAAGGGATCACATAGAGATGTTACTTTTTCTGACTATACCTTCAGCTTCTCTTTGGCCATGCTTCATAATGGATTCTAGTAATTCCCCAATAATTATTCCCAGTTAAACTAAGAAGGGGTAAAAGACATTTTCCTGAACAGGCCTTTCCTCTGCTATTTGTGGGTAGTTTTGTTTGCTTTTTCTATTTATTTTACAGTCACTGTTTAAATAATCTTCTACGTCCCTTTTACATCTGTTTGCTCTGTTCCATATGATTTCAATTCTCCACTGATGAGAAATTGTGTAAATTCTAGGCACAAAGTCCAATAACCTACATAAGATCCAAATTAATAATAGTTATGATATGCAAGCCCTATATGGAATATAGTTAACATACTCAAATCAGTAGGCAAGTTGCATGACTGACATCCCATTTTTATTTTAAAGCACTGTGTTTTATTTTAAAGCATTGTGTACACAGCAGGGTCATGCACAACTCTGCTTCTGTTGCTGTCAACTAGATACATACAACTGTTACGATTCAGCAAGCGCAGCACAATATACACTGCATATGTCACTAAGACGAAGTTAAACTTTACTTCTTTATTTTTAACTCTTTCTAACTAAGACCTAGTGTATTGAAGGCAAGTGAGAAAACATCTTGCATCGGAGGGTATTGGATGCCATCTTATGCAAGTGTGTAAGTAGTAGAACCCATGGTCCAACCAGGAATTATAAGGGCACATCATCTTCAAAGCCTGGAATAAAAGGACCAAGGCACTGACATCTCTGGCCCATTCTCTGTTCAGATAGCAGTCAGTATGCCAACCCCTTAAATCAAGAAACAGCTTCCTAGGATGTTCAATGTATTGTTGAAGGGTTGCTGTAAGTTTATTGGGCTGTATGGCCATGTTCCAGAAGCATTCACCCCTGACGTTTCGCCTGCATCTATGGCAGGCATCCATAAATGCAGGTGAAATGTCAGGAGATAATGCTTCTGAAACATTTTATTTTATTTATTTATTTACTTTATTTATATTCCACTCTTCTCACCCCGAAGGGGACTCAGAGCGGATTACAGGTACACATACTTAGCAGACAATCCCTGCTGTTTCCAACATGCACACACATATAGACGAACAGAGGCAAACTCTGGCCACCAGAGGGAGCTGACTCACTCCTTATCTCTCAGCGTTCCCAGCATCCCTTGTTGTTCCTTCCACATTCCTCAGCGTTCCTGGAGTTCTTTAATGGCCTTATAATTCAGTCAAAATTTGCCTCCCCACTTAATGTGGTACCTTTATCTCCTACTTGACAGATGCAACTGTCTTTCAGGCTGCAAAGGTCGACAGCAGGCTACACTTAAAGGTCGAGCACCCACCTCGACCCAGGCAGGTCTTGAACTCATGACCTACTTGGTCAGAGAGATCTTATGCAGCTGACACTTAGCCAGCTGCGCCACATTCCCAGAGTTGGCCATGCAGCCCAAAAAACTTACAGCAACCTAGCTTCCTAAGATCCACACAGAGGCGGCCCCAGGGATTCCGCGACCCACGCGGCCGCGTAGAGCGCCATCGCCTGGGGGGCGCCGCCGCGCCGACTCCGCGCCCCCACCGCCGCCACACTGCCCTGCGCCGCCCCGCGCGCGTGCGCAGAAGCACCTACAGGCGCTATAGCGCCTGTAGACGCTCTGCGCGCGCACTCCCAAGTGCGCCTGCGGCGCTGGCTCCAAAGCGGCAGGCGCGTGGGAGGAGGAGTGCGCGTGCGCAGAAAGCATCTACAGGCGCTATAGCGCCTGTAGACGCTCTGCGCACGCGCACTCCCCAAGTGCGCCTGCGCGCTGGCTCCAAAGCGGCAGGCGCGTGGGAGGGAGTGCGCGTCGCAGAGAAGCATCTACAGGCGCTATAGCGCCTGTAGACGCTTCTGCGCATGCGCACTCCCTGGCGGTGAGTGGCGGCGGTGAGTGGCGGCGGCGGGGGGGGGGCGACAAATTTTTTTCGCTTACCCCCCCAAATTAGGTCGGGCCGCCCCTGGATCCACAGAGATACTTGCAGGAACACCTCAGCAAGTGAGAGTCCAAAAGTGGCAGACTAAAACCCAGAACATCCATTCATGGCTGATACCAGATGAGAAACTCCCCCCTGGGCACACAGAAGACTTGGAAGACACTGAAAAAACTGTGCTCTGGTACCACGAGATGCAGAGCCAATCTTAGAAAATAGGTCTACAAAGAGGAGTCCATGACATGTAAGTGTGGAGAAGAGGAAACCACAGACCACTTACTATGATGCAACCTGAGCCCTGTCACAAGCATAATGGAGGACCTTCTCCAAGCGGCCAGCTTCTGGTCAAAGAAAATCTAGTATAATGCCAAGTTTTCAACTTGTGTTTTGAAATACATTATAACTGTATTGTGTTTGTTTTTTTGTGTTTTGAAATACATTATAGCATGTTTGAAATACATGTTTGTTTGTGTTTTGAAATACATTATAACTGTATCCTCAATTCGCTTCTGACACTATAAATAAATAAATCACCTTCAAAAGAGATTATATCCAAATATCTATCAAGAAACTTCTTGAATATGCCCTTTGAGATGTACTCTCCAAGATTTCACAGATGAAAAATAAATAAGGTCAAGTAACTGAGATGTTGTAAGTTTTTCGGGCTATATGGCTATGTTCTGGAACATGGCCATGCAGCCTGAAAAACTTACAACAACCCAGTGATTCCAGCCATGAAAGCCTTCAACAATACAAGGCCAAGTAACATCAGAACCTGGTCAGGATGGTAAATATTATTAATGAGGAAGAAGAATGAGGTTAGAAGAGTCTGGGTTTACCGGGACTGGATTTCTCGGTTTCGTTTTATATCTTTTGGGATGTGTGACAAAGGGGGATTATGTAAGACCGTCTTGGTCAAACTGGGACAGTTGGAAGGTCGCTCCTTTACGGAAGGCTTCCTTGAACATCACCCTAATTCTACTACTCTTTCTACAACCTTTTACTTGTATAGGTCTTTCCTTCCTGTTTCATGTATGCACAGCTCCATCACTGTCCTCATCTCTTTCACCCAAAGTCAACACTATGCCATCTGAGTTGGGCTGCGATCCAGTTAGCATTTTAAGCAACACCTTAACAACACTAGTGCTACGTTTATTTGCCAAGGCGCAAAGTTATGAATATGTCCCGATTTGGTCCAGGAGCTGGCCCTGCCCTGCCCATCTATTGTGGTCTTGATCTGTATCTCACATAAGATGTGCAAAGAAATTCAATGGAATGAGAATGTTGTTTGGCTTATGTCCTCTTACCTTTGTGTGAAATGTTTGCTCTCACTCTGTAAAGACTGGTGTGGATCGATGGGGGAGCATATATATATGCACACACACACATGCATATTCAATCCATTACTCACTCTAGGTACATTACAACCCGCAGTGAAGGCCACTCTGGTCTTACACAAATTAGTTCAACTAGAAACGAGCAGGTAACATGGAGATGTTCTATGTCTTCCTTCTTCTGGCAGTAGGTAAGTTCCATAAATTCAGTCTAATTTACAGAATTTTCTTTTTGTAAGTGGGAGATCAAGACTGATTGTAGCTTGATTGTAAAGACGTTGGGAATGGATTTGATTCAATGTCCCAACAATTTACTACAATTGATTCAGAGGGAAACTTTGCTCACTGTAAATGTATAGGGTTGGATCCTGATCAGGTCAATGCTATAAGGCTGCCAGAGGAAAACTGGCTGTCCATCTCTTTGCCATAAACCCAAAGATAATTCACTATTCTCAGTGGTCAGTAATTTGATAGTTTTTTCTCATGTCAGGAATGACTTGAGAAACTGCAAGTCGCTTTTGGTGTGAGAGAATCAGCTGTCTGCAAGGACATTGCCCAGGGGATGCCCTGATGTTTTGATGTTTTACCATCCTCATGGGAGGCTTCTCTCATGTCCCCACATGGGGAGCTGGAGCTGACAGAGGGAGCTCATCTGCACTCTCCCCGGATTCAAACCTCAGACCTGTTGGTCTTCAGTTCTGCCAACACAAATGTCTAACCCATTGTGCCATCAAAAGAAAATGGAGGTTGCTAAATAAACGTTGACAGCTATGAAAAGTGCATGCGGAACAGGAACCAATGCGCATCAGGCAGAGCATACACAATCTGCGGTGGTCTTTGGGCATTCCATAATGGGGTCTGAGGCCCAACTGAAAAATGCAGCAGCCAAAACGATGACACACAAAGGAGTGTCAACCATGAACATTTAGCTGTGATCCACATATGGTTCACCATAGTTGTATCCAATATAAATACTGCATAATGCAATCAGAAGATAACTCCATGTTATATTACAATTAACATAATAGTCTAGAATGGAGATCAAGCACTTTAGAATAAGATTTTGACTAACCCCATCTTCGGTCTTTGTAGGTAGTCTCTCCTGTTATCTATGGAGAGATTTGCTGAGCTTTTCCAATTGCTAGTACATACAATTTCTATTTTTACTGCAGATGAAGAAAAGCAATCAAATCCTTCTTTTTAGCTGTGCATAATTGTTCATAAATAAACATGTAATCCAGTGTTTCTCAATCTGGGGTGTCAGAGGGGTCACCAAAGACCACCAGAAAACACATGTTGGTCATGGGGTTCTGTGTGAGAAGTTTGGCCCAATTTATCACTGCTAGGGTTCCAAATGCTCTTGGATTGTAGGTTAACTATAAATCCCAGCAACTACAATTCCCAAATGTCAAGGCATATTTTCCCCAAACTCCACCAGTGTTCACATTTGGGCATATTGAGTATTCGACCCAAGTTTGGTCCAGATCCATCATTGTCCACCGTGCTCTCTGGATGTATGTTATCTATAAATCCCTGCAACTACAACTCCCAAATGACAAAATCAACCCCAATCATGCCAAAACTCAAATTTCGGCATATTGGGTATTTCTGCCAAATTTGGTCCAGTGAATGAAAATACATCCTGTATATCAGATACGGCATTAGGAAAGTTGAGAAACATTGTTGTAGTCAGAAAGTTCATTCTATTAGGAATACTGTATCTAATTCTGGGCACTACAATTTAAGAGAGATATTGACAAGCTGGAACGTGTCCAGAGGAGGGTAACTAAAATGTTCAAAGGTTTAGAGACCATACTCTCTTAGGAGTGAGAAGAGAAGACTTGATAGCCATGTTTAAGTATGTGAAAGAATGCCATAAGGAAGGGGAGACCAGGCTTGTTTTCCTTGCTGCCCTGGAGACCACGACTCAGAGCAATGGGTTCAAATTACAGGAAAGGATATTCCACCTGAACATTAGGAAGGACTTCCTAACTGTGCAACTGTTTAACAGTGGAACTCTCTGCTTCAGAGTCCTATGGAAGCGCCTTCTTTGGTGACATTTAAACATAGGTTAGATGGCCATCTGTAGGGGGTGCTTTGATTATGCTTTTCCTGCATGCAGGGGGTTGGACTAGATGGCCCATGTGGTCTCTTCCAACTCTATTATTCTATGGTTCTAAGATTCCCTGTAGTGTCTTAAGGAAAATCTGTGGTTCTGAGACTCAATTAAGGGTTGTCTCTACTGCAAGGCAGAAAGACTATATGGCAGATGCTCAGAAGTGTCAGCAAATTATAAGAGGAAACAGCTCTGTGCTGCATGGATATCCAAGTTAGCCAGCTAAATTTGAGTAAAATCAAGGGTACAGGATCCCTGACGGTAGTCACCCTCCACATCAGTTTGCTTTTGGCATGAAACCTTCTTCTTCTTTTCCTCAGAGCAGCTCAATCTTAAATTGTTCTAAGGAAGCTACTAGCATCATTACAGTAAGTGACGTGTGTGCAGTAAGTGACATGTTACATACCTGACTGTCTATTTGTTGTTTTTCTCTTAGGATTAGCACTGGCTTCTGCTGAGAATGCAAAAGGTAAAGTCTGATTGACTGGGGTCCTTGAATTTTGACTAAATTATACCAAAAATCATAAAAGTATGTCCTTCTTCTACAGCCATTAAGTATAGCTGGGGAATGTAGCCCAAGAGTTAGTTGGACCCTGGGTGTCCCTATTTACTAACACTATAGCCAAAACAGGGTGAACATTTGTTGTTGTTCATTCATTCCATCGCTCCCGACTCTTCGTGATCTCATGGACCATCCCACGCCAGAACTCCCTGTCGGCCGTCATCTCCCCCAGCACCTTCAGAGTCAAGCTGGTCACTTCAAGGATACCCTCCATCCATCTTGCCCTTCCTTTTTCCTTCCTTTTTCCCCAGCATCATTTTCTTCTCTAAGCTTTCTTCTCATGATGTGTCCAAAGTACTTCATCTTTGCCTCTACTATCCTTCCCTCCAATGAGCAGTCTGGCTTTATTTCCTGAAGTATGGACTGGTTGGATCTTCTCACAGTCCAAGGCACTCTCAGAACTTTCCTCCAACACCACAGTTCAAACGCATCTATCGTCCTTCGCTCAGCCTTCCCTAAAGCTCTCATATCCGTAGGTTACTATGGGGAATACCATTGCTTTGTTTATGTGGATTTTTGCTGCCAGTGTGTTAGGAAATACGTAGTATTGTACTAAATCCAGGACACACAGGTTCAGAAGACAATGACCTTTTAATAAGCAGTGACTGTGCCATCATCTGCCATATCTCAAGCTTGTTTTTTCTATGTAAATATAGTTCGGTTTTTCACAACTGATGATTTTACATTGGTTTTCCTAGCAACACTAAATTGTCATGAACCAGCTCAGTTTAGGCTTAATCCAATATATCACAGCTGTTATTTTTGTTTCAAACATCTCTATTTCACAAGCCATTGTCCCTTATTCTAGCATCATTGATGTATCCTTATGGGACAGACCAAGGTGACACGAAGAACCCCAAGTCAGATGATGGGACGTCTTCAAAAATCACTACTCCAGTGCCGTTTACCTTCTATGGCAAGAAATACAACTCCCTCTATGTAAGTAACATTTGAGCAAAACAAACCTCCTTGTTCTATTACTACAGTGGTCCTCAACCTTCTGAAAGCCATGACCCTTTGATGCATTTCTTCATGTTGTGGTGACCCCCAACCATAACATTATTTTCGTTGCTACTTCATAACTGGAATTTTGCTATTGTTATGAATCGTAATGTAAGTATCTGATATGCAGGATGTATTTTCATTCACTGGACCAAACTTGGTATGAATACTCAATATACCCAAATGTGAACACTGGTGGAATTTGTGGAAAATAGACTTTGACATTTGGGAGTTGTAGCTGCTGGAATTTATAGGTTACCTACAATCAAAGAGGATTCTGAACCCCTCCAATGATAGAATTGGGCCAAACTTCCCACACAGAACCCCCATGACCAAAAGAAAATACTGTGTTTTCTTATGGTCTTTGGCAACCCCTCTGACACCCCCCTCGTGACCCCCCAGGGGTCCCAACCCCTAGGTTGAGAAACACTGCATTACTAGAAGGGAAGCTGGCACAGAACTCAGGCTGCCAGCCTCACCTCTGTCACTCTTGATACATCTTGACCCATTGCTTTCTATGCAACTCCCAGAAAACAGCAAGTTATCTCATTGGGCAAAATAAAGCAGGCATTTTTGTATCTCCATAAAAAAGAAGAAATGTACATGTACTGTATAGTCAAGAAAAACAGAAATAATTTCAATTATTGAAATACAAAAAATCTCAAAATGCCTTTGAAGGCATTCCCTTTTCAAATAAGAATCTCCCGAAATGAAAATTTCCTTGAGTCCCAACATTTCTAGTATTGCAAAAAGAGAGAGAATGAAGATCGTTCACACTTAGAACTCTTGTATTTATTCACAACCCCTTGATCCCTTTGCCTGCCTATTTGCTTCGGATGCTGAAATTATATACCTGTATGATTCAGTGAACGGCACTTCAATGCTTATCTCTGTTTTGCCCCCACACATCTACACCCCTGCTACCTACTAATTGTCATTCTCATCTTTTGTCCTTTTTCTTCAGGTAAACAACAACGGTGTGGTCTCCTTTGGTGTGAATGTCTCACAGTTTACACCTGATCCTTTCCCCTTGGATGGTGGATCTCCCTTTGTTGCTCCATATTGGGCAGATGTTAACAATCTTAAAGGTGGGGACATTCTGTGGAGGCAAACCCAGGAGCCAGCGTTGCTTAGCCGCTGCACTGCAGACATCAACCTTTATTTCTCTGACATCGCTTTCACAACTACTTGGGCACTTGTTGCGACATGGAACACCGTGGCCTACTTCGGAACAGCTTCAAAGAAGGTAGATTTCTCACTGACCTTCATGTTGTGATAGGGTTTGACTGCTTTCGCGGGCATAAATGAAAACATACCCAAGTGATAAGAACATTTTAGTGGCCCAAATGTTTGGACTGCATAGCAAGGAAGATCCCCAAACCCTTAAATAAGGTGCCAGTTTATATGATGCCAAAAAGAGAGAGGAGGTGGAGACTGAATACAAGAATTTTGAACCATAGAGAGATTGTGGATAGAGTGAAATCCGAATGGCAAGAAACTTGGGACTTTAATGGAAGGGAAGTATCAAAAGGAGTATTATGGGACACAATGAAAGCGGTGGCGAGAGGGATATGTATAAAAGAGACAATTAATCTCAAAAAAGGCAAGAAGAAAGGAAAAAGAATTTAGAAAAAGAAATAGATGAGTTGGGAAAAAAAGTATATAATAAAGAGAGAGACACAAATTTATGCAAGGTTGAGAGCCAAAAAAGAGGAATTGGAAAAAATGGAAATAGATGAAGTACAAGAAAATTTAATATATTTAAGGAGAGAATTTTTTGAATTTAGTAATAAGAACTCAAAGATGCTAGCCAAATCCACACAAAAAAAAAGAAAATGGAAGGTATAATAAGCACGATAAAAGATAAAATGGGTAAAACATGTAGATCTATGAAAGAAAAATTGAAGGTTTTTGAAGAGTTTTACAAGGAATTATACCAAACAAAAGCCAGCTCCATAGAAAAAAATTAGGAAATATGTGGAGGAAAATTGGGAGAGTAGGTTGGAGGAGAATGACAAAGAAATGTTGGAACAACCTATTAAGAGGATGGAAATAGAGGAAGTTATTAAGAATTTAAAAGTTGGGAAGGCTCCAGGTCTGGACGGTTTGGGAACAGAATATTATAAAAGCTTCAGAGATGTATTGATTCCAAAACTATTAGAACTGTACAATGGAATAATGAAAGGAGAAAATATCCCAGAATCATGGAGGAAGTCATTAATAATATTAATACCAAAACCCGATAGAGATTTAACAGACCCAGGGTCATATAGGCCCATATCACTAGTTAACCAAGATGCGAAGATTCTATCTGCTATAATAGCCAATAGAATGAACAAATGTATGTATAAATATATAAAAAAAGACCAATGTGGGTTTGTAAAAGGAAGACAAATGTCAAACTTGATAGGAAAGTACTAAATAAAATTTGTGTGGTTCAAGAGAGGAATATAAAAGTAGGGATATTATCATTAGATATATTTAAAGCTTTTGATTGTGTGGAATGGTGGGCTTTAAGCGAGATTATGAACAAATTTGGAATGGGAAGTAGAATAAAAGGTTTACTAGAACAATATTATTCAAGAAATTCAGCAGTCGTAAATATAAATGATGGGGTGACAAAAGAAATAAAAGTGACAAGGGAACAAGACAAGGATGCCCTCTATCACCAATTCTGTTTGCGATGGTGATAGAACTATTTGCAAATGCCATTAGGAATGATAAAAACTTAGAAGGGGTAGGAATAAAGGAAAAGCAGAAGGTGAGCCTTATTTGCAGATGATACATTGTTATTTATTGAAAATATAGTAGGTAAAATGGATAAAGTAAAGGAACATCTAGAGAAATTTGGGGAATCAACGGGTCTACAAGTTAATTGGAATAAGTCAGAAATGATGCTATTTAATTATACAAAGAAAGAAGAAAAAGATTTTACAGAACAAAGAAAAATGGGAATTAGATTAAAGAACAAATTAAAATACCTTGGAGTAATAATAACAAAAGATTTAAAAGAAATGGAAGAGGTAAATGTAGTAGCATTGAGAAAAGAGGTTCAAAAAAAAATTAACAGAGTACGACAGTATACATCTATCTTGGTTTGGAAAGATAGCATTAGTAAAAATGAAAATATTCCCAAAGATAAACTTCATATTTAGAATGCTGCCACTGCAAATTACAGAGGAAGAACTAAACAGATGGCAACAAATGATAAATAAATATTGCAATGGTAGTAAAAGAAATAGACTAAACAAACAGTTATGGTATAAATCATAAAAAGAAGGAGGTTTAGCACTCCCTAACATTAAAAAATATTATGAAGCGAGTAGATTGAGACTGGTTATAGAAGGAATGATTAAAATAGATGGGGTAGAATGGCTAAGAAATTACTCAGGAAAAGTGGAAGAAGAAATATGGAATATATTTTTAAACAATTCACGAGGAAAGAAATTAGGGAAATTAGAAATCAATGTTGAGTAATATATTAGAAGTATGGAATAAATACAGGATAATGTTAATAACGGATGGATCAGTAATAACCCCAATTGTAATGGAAAATAAATTTCCAAAGAATTTAAAACAAATAATGGATAAAAAGTTAAGGGGAAAAAAATTAGATAAAATGGGGGATTGGATAAAAGTAGGAACGAAGAAGGAAATGATTATGGAAGAATTTAGAGAAATAAAATTGACATGGTTCCATTGTATACAATTAGAACAATGGTTTAAAAATTGGCTAAAATAATAATAAAAAAGGAAGTGAGGTTAACCAATTTGAACAAATAATACAAAATGGGAGGGATGTAGAAGAGCACGAAAACTTGAAAGAAATAACTAGTAAAATATATAAGATAATAATTGAAATAAAGGAAGGAAAAACAAAAATAACACCCTTAAGGAGGTCTGGGAAGAAGACTTAGGGATAAAAATAAAGGAAACAGAGTGGCAACAATTGTGGAGACAAAGACATCTTAAAAATTTATCAATAAGGATTAAAGAAAATTATTATAAATTAATATGGAAATGGTACCTTACACCAGTAAGAATGGCAAATATAAATAAAAACTACTCGAAAAACTGTTGGAGAGGATGCCAAGAAACAGGAACATACATACATATGTGGTGGCAATGTAAATATGTAAGCAAATTTTGGGCGAAAGTATTTAAAGAAATAGAAGATATAATGAATATTAAAATAGATAGAAGTCCTATTATAGCTTTATTATCATTATATAATAGTATACAATTGGAAAAAAGGATAAAGATGCGATAACAAACCTATTAACAATAGCAAGACTGCTTATAGCAAGGAATTGGAAAAAGAAATAAATATACAAATAGAGGAATGGTACAAGGAAGTATGGAAACTGGCAATAAATGACAAGTTAACATGTATATTAAAAGTAAAAAGAGGTATATGGAAACAAAGTGATTTTGATGAGGTATGGAGAAAATTTATTGAAAAAGGATTAGAAAAGGAAGAAGGAAGGTTACCTCCAGAAGAAGAAATGAAATTTTGGACGAATGATATGTAAAAGCAATGGCTTGGGGAGGGGGGAGGGGAGCACAGCGGTGAGGGATACAAAAATGTATAAGAAAAACATAATGGCAGATGCTAAAGATTGAAGTATTGTACCTAGAAATGAATAACATGAATCTGCTGTAAATAGACATTGTATAATATTGTGTTGATAATGATAAAACAATAAAAATATTTTTTTAAAAAAGAGAGAAAGAAACTTTGTATACCTTCTACAATTTTTCAGTCGAAAACCAGGATGTGTGTGGCCAAAGCGAACACATATCAGACATTGAAAGATTACACTATGTAACCAAATTTGACAATATTTTTGTTTCCGGTTTGAAAGTGTTATTTTCTTTTAAAGTAGTGCAAATCCCATCATCCGTTGTCCATACTCCCCCAAACATATTGTATTTGTGATTAATCACTATGCTTTAATTATGTTCAATTTGTAACTATGAAAATACATCCTGCATATTAGATATCTGCATTGGCATTCATAAGAGTAGCAAAATTATTCATGAAGTAGCAATGAAAATATGGTTTGGGGTTGCCACAACATGAGGAGCCTTACTTAGGGTTCATGGCATTAGAAAGGTTGAGAACCACTGCATTGATACATATATCTTTCTGTTTAAGTGCTATTAATTTAAAAAAAAAATAATTTCTAGGGGGCCGATGAGTAAAAAAAATTCTAGAAAGGGGGCGGTAGGCCAAAAAGGTTTGGGAACCACTGGTCTAGGCATTTGGTTTGTAATTTTCCTTAAAGAAAATATGCCATTTTTCACTTTTCAATGTGCAAACCGCAAAAGCAAAGTTTTTGCAGTTTAATAAACCTCTTCCATGTTTTTATGATATAACCAATTAGGAAATGACATTTATAACCCAGGAGCATAGTGTTATCTTCCTGTACTTTCATTAACTGCATGGTCTGCCAATATTTCTTTCTTGTCACAGGTCAATACCTTCCAGGCCGTCTTGATTACCAATGGAGAACTCTCCTTCATCATGTTGAACTATGCTGACATTCAGTGGACCACAGGAGTTGCAAGTGGAGGGAATGCCAAGACAGGTCTTGGAGGAACGCCAGCACAGGTCGGTCTGGCAAGATCTCATACTATGCAGTAGATGGGCAGTTTTGGTTCAAAAAATCAGCAAAATAAAACAGCCATGCTTCTGTCCGAGAAATATCTGTAAACAGTAATTTGATGCTTTAAAAATTAGGCCGTAACATTTATTTATTTTTTATTTACAGTATACTTATTTGTTTGTTTGTTTATTTATTTATTTCTCACACTTTTATCTTGTTCTTCTCATCATGAAGGGGACTCAGGGCAGCCTCACAAAGGCGAAACTCAATTCCATATATACAGGACATCCCCCTCCTCCAGTGGCGCAGTGAGTTAAACTGCTGAGCTGCTGAATATGTTGACCGAAAGGTCACAGGTTCTAATCCGGGGTGCGGCATGAGCTTCCGCTGTTAGCCCCAGCTTCTGCCAACCTAGCAGTTCGCAAACATGCAAATGTGAGTAGATCAATAGGTACTGCTCTGGCGGTAAGGTAACGCCACTTCATGCATTCATGCCGGCCACATGACCTTGGAGGTGTCTACGGACAGCACCGGCTCTTCGGCTTAGAAATGGAGATGAGCACCAACCCCCAGAGTCAGACACGACTGAATTTAATGTCAGGGGAAAACCTTTACCTATATACATATACATATCTGTAAATAAACAAATACATTAAAATTAACACAATTTAAAACATAAACATTAAAACATGAGTTAAAATCACAAAATCCAAATGATATTCCTGAGCCTATCTGAGTCATCATTCCATTATTTGTAGCTGCTTACTGACCAAAAGCTTGGTCCCACAGTTACGGCTTTAGTTCCCCCCCCCCAAAAGTCAGGAGGGAGGGGGCTGATTAATTTCACTAGGGAGGGAGTTAAGAAGGCCCTGCCTCTTGTCTTCACCAGTCATGGTTGCAAGAGAGGTGGGATCGAGAGCAGGGCCTCCCCTGATGAACTTAGCCTGAGGTGGGCCATATAGGGAAATACATTTGGATAGGTAAGCTAGGTCGGAACCATTTAGGGCTTTATAGGATAAAGCCAGCACTTTGAATTGTGCTCAGTAGCAGACTGGCAGCCAGGGGGGCTGGTGCAGCAGGACGGTTGTATGCTCCCTGTACACCGCTCTGGTGAGCAATCTGGCTGTCGCATGTTGGACCAACTGAAGCTTCCAAACAGTCTTCAAAGGCAATCCCTTTGTAGAGTGCATTGCACTAGTCAACTTGGCATGTAACAAGAGTATGGACCACCATGGACAAGTCTGACTTGCCAAGGTACGGACACAACTGGTGCACAAGTTTTAATTGTGCAAAAGCTCCCCTGGCCACCAACAAAACCTGGGCTTCCAGGCTCAGCAATGAATCCAGGATCACTCCCAAGTGATCCCCATCCAACACAGGCTGTAACCCTATACCCTGTTCGGCCTTCTGGCTGACCAGGAGTACCTCTGTCGTGTCTGGATTCAATTTCAATTTGTTCACTCTCATCTAGACCATCACAGCTATAATGCCAGCATCATCATTAGACACAGTTAGGGAAATGTCTCAGCATAGATACTGCAGGACGTCCCCACTCTAGCAGATAGACTTTCTCATTGGTTGGAGAACAGAACTTGATGCCTTAGGAAGGATGGAGAAAACCTTTTTTTCCCCTGCATGCCAATCGAGCTAGTTTAGATATGAGAATGAAGAGTGGTGTTTTTCATAGTAAGAAGCAAGCCGTTTTGCTATACATGTGTATTCCAGCTCTAAAACCTGTTGGATGCAAAGAGCACCTGATAATCAGATGCATGATGCTTCACTATAATTAGAAACAGCAAGCTCTGGATTGGATCTAAATTTAATACACGTCCACTTTGGGCATATATGCTGGGAGGTTGTGATAGTTGTTCCTGTAGTACTTGCAGTTCTATTTCTTTAAACAAACAAACCTGGGTGATAGTTCCATCATTTCGGACTATTTTCTGGCACCAACTCCTGGCACAAACTACATCATTCAATTCTCACCATACCTTTTTAATGTGAGACTTACCCTTTTTATTTATTTTTTAAAGTTATAATGCAGCTGTGCATGCCTGAATGTCATTTTTGTACTGTAATATGCCAACACGGCAACAAAGGGCCGGGCTTTAGCACAGCAGGTTAACAACCAAACTGCAGTAAATCTTGCCAACTGAAATTTATTTATTTTATTTATTTACTTTATTTACTGTATATTCCGCTCTTCTCACCCCGAAGGGGACTCAGAGCGGATTACAGTACACATACTTGCAGACAATCCCTGCAGTTCAACATATGACATATAAACATGTGACATTTATCACAGTGCAGTACAGTACATACATTTTGACATATTATACATATATAGACAAACAGAGGCAAACTTTCTGGCCACCAGGGGGAGCTAACGCACTCGTCATCTCTAAACACACAATATAGTGGTAGGAATATACAACCAAACACACAAGGGAAGCAGTATACACAATATAGCAAAATAGCAGTGTAATTTTTCAAGTGTCAAATACATGCACATTAAAAGGATGCCATACAAAGCCCATAAATGTTATACATCACCAATGAATGACTGGGTTTTGAAGGAAAAGGTTCAGCGGTGGGGATGCGTAGACCAGGGCGGAAAGAGTTCAAGGAAGCGATGATAGTCCCAAATAGGAAGTGGTGGTAATCCCAATAAAGTCAATGTGATGTGGTTTTCGACCGGTCAGCCAAGTCCACGCAAAATCCCAGTTCCCCGGTTTTCCAACAGGTACTCAAACAATAATGAGATTGGTGATAATCCAAACGGTGGGCTAAGATTGGGATTACCACCGTTTCCTATTTGGGACTATCATCGCTTCCTTGAACTCTTTCTGCCCTGGTCTACACATCCCCACCCGCTGAACTTTTTCCTTCAAAACCCAGTCATTCATTGGTGATGTATAACATTCATGGGCTTTGTATGGCGTCCTTTTAATGTGCATGTATTTGACACTTGAAAAATTACACTGCTATTTTGCTATATTGTGTATACTGCTTCCCTTGTGTGTTTGGCACTCCTCATCTCTCTCAGTGTTTCCTTCCAGCATCCCTTTGTTGTTTCTTTCGCATTCCTCAGCGATTCTTTATGGCCTCGTAAATCAATCAAAATTCACCTCCCCACTTTAATGTGAAAGGTGGACAGTTCAAAGCCCAAATCAGGGTGAGTGCCTAACCATTCAGCCCAGCTCACTGCCTACCTAGCAAATCAAAAACAGAGATGTGAGTAGATAAATAGGTACCACATTAAAAGCAGGAAGGCATTAAAGCTCCCAGGAAATGCCAGCAATCAAAAAAGGAGGAGGAAATTTATGAGCTCTTTGGCAGGGAAGATGGAGCGACTGAGTTCCCTTTGGGATGAGAAGGGCATAATATAAATACTGTAAATAAAACAAAAATAATAAACATAAAATAAATTTTAAAGAGGAGAATATTTGCCTTTCATAGGATCCTCCATGGGATCACCCCAGCAAACTATGCTCCGTCAGTTTTCTTAAGATGGAAAAGCCCAAGGGCAGATCCATGAAATCACCCAAAATAGCAATAATAATAATAATAATAATAATAATAATTAGTGGATACAGAAGAGACAACAAGCTGCAAAACCCAGCAAGAATGAATGGGATTTAGTGAATGATCACACTTCTTTAAACTACCCTGGAAGAACCTTTAGGCATGCTTAAAATACACCCATTGAGATCCACAGTATTCAAGTTAGAAAGCAACAACATAGAATCTTTTGATTCCAGTGTATCTGTGTATTAAACTTTGTGCTGGTTGAATTGCTGACCGAAAGGTTGGCGGTTCAAATCCAGGGAGTGGGGTGAGCTCCCGTCCATCAGCTCTAGCTTCCCATGCGGGGACAAGCCTCCCACAGGATGGTAAAACATTTTTTAAAACCAGATGTCACCTGGGCAATGTCGTTGCAGATGGCCAATTCTCTCACACCAGAAGCAACTTGCAGTTTCTCAAGTTGCTCTTGACTCACACAAAAAATTGTAAGTATGTAAAAAGTAAAACAAAACATCCCAAATTGCTAATTTTCTATTCACTGTGATTTTCTGAATTTCAAAAACATATGACTTATAAATAGCTAGTGATATTTTACAATACAATCCATTGCTTTGTGCTATGTGATAGTTAAAATTAATTTTAAAATGGCAGTATAATTAAGTTATACTGTCGGTTTGCTACTCTTCTGCGGGACTGGGTGGTTCATAGTTCATGGTGATTTTATTGTGTCCCTTGCCCAGGCTGGATTTGACAGTGGAGACAAAATCAATTATTACAACATCCCAGATTCCCGCACCCCTGACATCATCAACATTGCAGCAACCACCAATGTGAGAACTCCAGGTCGCTGGGTGTTCCAAGTGGATGAAGTTGTGATTGGAGTCTCCACGGAGAAAATAAACTGCTTGGAGTAAGCACCAGGTCTTCTCTTCTCACTCCTTACTGCTTTGTGAAAGGTACAGCTCTACATTTTACTTGAAACTCACATCGCTTGTATTTTTCTAAACTTTAGACAATAAAATCAGATGAGGACTGTACTGAGTGCAAACTTCCAATGACTACTGCAAAAAAAATGTATAACCCTCAGACCTACATAAACGCAGTTTTCAAATCCCAGCACCTACAGTACCTCTGAATAGAGGTAAAACATGACAGTCTAAATATCAATCTTATACACAGAGTAAGGCTCTAATGCTAACAGCATTCAAACACGCTATGAAAGCTAGCAAAGAATAAAGAGTATGCAAAATTGTAACAGTCTTCACCACCTGGGAGTTCACTCCTAATGTTAGCATGTAGTGTGGCTGGAGTTCAGTATGAACTGCTGCTAAATGCTCAGTATAGCTGCTAAATGCTGGGCGTCTGTCCTCCTTATGGTCAAGCCTGCTCACCATGGACTGGATGTGAAAATATTCTTCCTGCAGAAACACAAGCCTCCTCAGTGGGTACATGCCAATGTGGCGAACGCTGGTGCAGCCTCTGAAGAAGCCGCGGACTCCATCCACCACCCAGGAGCCCCCCCGAAACGGTTCGAGCTCTGCACAGTAAACCGTCAGGCGAACCGCGTAGGACTCCACGAACATCTCTGGATCCACAGAACCACAGCCTCCTATCCCACCCCATTCTGCCACCCCAGCGGAGGACAGACGCCCAGCATTTAGCAGCTATACTGAACTCCAGCCAAGCGACGTTTGCTTCCCAGGCGGTGAAGCAGTTCATTGTTTACATCCAGGGATCTTCCCAGCCACACTACATGCTAACATTAGGAGTGAACTTACCCTACGGTGGAAATACAGGTTTATACTGTTGGTTCTGTTATAGTTACACCAGTACCTTGCTTTAGAATTTATGTGATATTAACACTGTGATATCCACTTTGTGATATTGTTATATGCATACTATGAATGATTGATATATGGTCACAAATGTGAATGTATTATGTGAACACTGTGAAATTATATAGTGAAATATACCTACACCTTGCACCATACCTGAATGGTATACTTTGATACTTTTATATAAAAAAGTGAAAGACACAATTTTGCATACTCTTTATTCTTTGCTAGCTTTCATAGCGTGTTTGAAGTCTAAATATCAATACAGAAATAACCGCCCCCCAAGAGCCAGTATGCTAATAATTATCAAATCATTCACCAATCTATAATTACTTACAATGGAATATGTCTTTATTTCTTTCCAAACATAAACTTGTAAAGAGGGTTGTGATTTCCACATAAACTGTCCAAATCGGGTTGATATGTGGTCTGGAGATAGACACAATATACTTTAAAATAGAAAACAAAATCCACTTTTATAAGCTAAGGATCTCAGGAGGACTTTAACAAACTAAAGGTCTCTGGAAAAGCTCTTTTATAGACTGAGAATCCCAGTTGCAGACAAGTGTTCCCAAGATGTATATTAGGCTTGTGCATGGATTCAGTTTGGTTGGTTCCCTTTGGCCAATCTGACTTGTTCAGCTTGTTGGGCTGGCTGTAAGGGCTCAGGTGCCATTGTTTTTTTTCTTTTTCGTTTTTTGGCTGAAACGGGACACACGACAGCCGGTCATGGCTCCTCGTCTCCTTTTTGGCATCATGGGGCTCATGCTTGCAGGGGGTTTCCTTATGTGCCCTGACTTTTGGGCCAATAGGAATAGAAAAACACAGTGACGTTTCTTATGCAAGCTTTGTCTATTTAATGATGCAAGTGCTTCCATTGCTCTCCGTTGCATCCTGGCTCTAGAGAGGTGCTTTAGTCTGATTGCCTTGCTGCTCGCTCTCAGCTTTATTTTTGGCCTCTCTCTAGCATTGAATATTTTTGATTTTGTTTTCCTTTATTTTCTTCATTCTTGGAACTGAGAGTTGGGAAAGTGTGGGACTAGTGGGTGAGGTGCATGCACACATTTGAGGACTTGGGAGAAAGAAAGAGCATCTCTTTGCTATTGGTGTGCTTTTCTTGAAAAATACTTGGGTGTATTATTGAAGGCTTTCATTGGCTGGAATCACTGGGTTGTTGTAGGCTTTTTGGGCTATATGGCCGTGTTCTAGAAGCATTCTCTCCTACATTTCACCTGCATCTATAGCAAGCATCCTCAGAAGTTGTGAGGTCTCACAACCTCCGAGGATGCTTGTCATAGATGCAGGCAAAAAGTCAGGGGAGAATGCTTCTAGAACATGGCCATAGAGCCCGAAAAACCTGCAACAACCCAATACTTCGATGGCTCCGAGAGCCTTAAGTCACCCTTTAGATTCTTTTTCTCCTCCCCTCCTCTACTTCAGAACATATCTTTTAAAGATTAACAGTTATTATTATTATTAATAATAATCCCAGCAAAAAACCCAGAAAAGCCTTGTTCTCAGAAAACGACTACCCAGTTACGTACCTACCTATAATTTCATTCCTTTGCAAACAAATCTTTCTGTTTATATTTCTCTCTGTGCTCTCTGCATTCTGAATGTTAAATAATAATAATAAATATTAGTAATAATCCTTTGGCTGTTGCCAGTAGTTAGAAAAACTACAACACTTAGTTTTGGGCTTCAATCTGTGGAGAAACTTTGCCAGAAACCATTGTCTCCCCTCCTCTCCTTCAGATAATACTTTCAAAAGATAATGAATATAATAATAACAATAATCTCAACAAACAAATATAAAAGCATCATTGTTTGTAAAATACCTAGTTAGTTACCTACCTACTTTTAATTTCATTCCTTTGTAAACTAGTTCTGTCTGTGCTCTAAAAAGAAAAGAAATTCGTAAAAATCAGGGGATGACCCAAATGTTATGACATTTGGTGGGTGAACAGATGTGCCATCCAAGGGAGGTCATTTTCATCCCTGTAGCCCTAAAAATGACAAGAAGGGGAGCCTTGCCCACCCCCCGTGCAAAATTGCAGCCAATGGACCGGGATCTAGCCTCGTTTTTTGGCTGTGGATCAAAAACGGCTATTTGCCTACCTTCCCATTTTCAGGAAGCATGCAAAACCGGATCCGGGGGTCTCCTGAAATTCGGCCAGCAGAAACGAATCAGGGTTCAGCTGGAATGCATAAGCCTAATGTATACAGTATATGGCTGTTTCTATTTTTTTTTCCGGTCATGATTAATCTCTAAAAATTAAGTTACACTAATGTGGTATCCCAACATGATTCTAGTTGACTCTTCTAATGACTGTGCTGGCTGGAGAATTCAGAGAGTAGAAATTCAAACAGACAAACCCTAACTCTTACCAACTCTGCTTAACAGTAAGACCCAGTTGAGTTTAGTGGCATTTACAATGTTCCCTCATTTATTGCTGGGGTTAGGTTCCAGGACCTCCCACAATAAGTGAAAAACCACAATGTAGGGATACTCTATTTATTTTAATATTTATACATTATTTTAGTAGTTATACACAATTTTAAGTCTTTATAAACTTAAAATAAAGTGAAGGAAAGGGGGGGGGAAGGCCCTTCAAGGCTGGATGGAGGAAGGGATGACTGAGGAGGAAAAGCGCCTTGGAGAGCGGCGGCGGCAAAACCCCAGAAAACAGCAAAAATACCATGATATATATTTTAAATTAATATTTTTTGAAA
Source organism: Anolis apletophallus (assembly GCA_030556195.1). NCBI lineage: Eukaryota > Metazoa > Chordata > Lepidosauria > Squamata > Anolidae > Anolis > Anolis apletophallus. Next base: position 26,926,498 of record JARBWK010000011.1, on the reverse strand, counting down.
TCCGCAAAACAGCGAGTCCGCGATAAGAGAACCGCGAAGTAGCAAGTGAACACTGTACTAACAGGCAAAGGTATTAGATTTCAGCCTTACTACATGAAGTGACAGCCCTATTAAAAGTATTTCTTTTCTTTTCACTAGGTGACATCCTTTGACTCAAGGTTCTCCTGTTTGTATCCTAGCATCAAGACAGTCAATACCCAAACCTATGCAACAATCTCTCTACAGTCAGGAAGGTTTCTGGAATGACAATCACTGTAGTCTAGCAATAAACAATTGTGCTCACATTACTGCTCTTTCAGATCTATTTTTCAAATGGTATGAGATGGTAACGTTGTCTGATAAAAACCATAACTGTTAGAATGCAAGTGCTGGAGTGTGAATGCATGTTTTTCTTTTGATCAGAAGACTATGAGCTTTCAGTCGGGAGACACGTCCTCTGAACATTACTCTCCTAGCTAAAAACAAACAAACATAAAGCACTGTTTATTTCCAGCTGAAATCAGACTTTTATGAGGTTAATGGGTCTTTCCCGCTCCAGATGATGCTTCCCAATATATTTTTGATGATAGTGATGATGATGCTTTGCAAATTAGTTCCAGGTGCTGAGTATATTTTTTGCAGACTGGTTCCAAGTGCTGATCCAGTGCAATTTTCAGGCATTGTTGCTTCAAAAATCTATTTCTCTTTCAGCTACTGTTTAGGTTACACTAAACTTCAAGAGAACTGAGAAGTTCAAAGGGAACATCATCCACCGCTAATACAAAAATACAAGAACGTTGACCCTACCAGCCCCAATTCCACTAAACTACTAGTGTTTGCCATATATTAATGTTCTTTCTTTTTCTTACTGCTGTATACATTCTAGGAAGGGTTGCCCCATTTTCCCCTTTATTTTTATAGCGTCCTTCCACCTAGCATTTGATAACACAGCCCAACAACTGATGCAAACGGAATTGAAAATCTTTCTCTGCCAAAGAGTCAATGTGGCTAACCATAATAATGTGTGAATCAAAACTTAACTCATATAAAGATTTAAAAGAGATATAAACATATAAATATTTAAAAAACACATTGTTAAAAGCAATTACATTACAGGATCTATGCTTGTAGGGCGTTTAGGCTTTACTGCAGCACATTCTGGGGAGGAAGAAATGCGTGAACTCTGCCCACGCAATACAAGATCTCAGCTTACACCTGTTTTAACGCCACTGATGTGCTAACATTTACATTGCAGCGCATGTCAAGATTAAGCAGGATGTAGAGCTTAAGGCTAGAGACAAGCCATGCAACATAAATATGAGGCACACCTCACAGGTGATGATATGAGCTGCTAATGGGAATCTGTGGTTGATTCTGTAACCAGATCCTCTGCCAGGTTTGGCACCTTAAAGTGACATTATGATTCTAATGTTTATTCAAGCAAATATTACTGTAATGGAACCAGAGCATGCAGTATTATCACAGGATGTCTACACCCTACACCACTAGAGAAATTACACTGTTTAGTTGGTATCACACCACCTGACATCCGCTGAGAAGTAGCAGCCAGCAATGAAAGGACTAAGGCATTAACATCTCCGCCCCATCCTCTGTTCGGATACCAGCCAGCATGCCAATGTCTTTAAATCAAGAAACGGTTTCCTAAGATCTACAGGGATATTCACGGGAACACCTCAGCAAGCAAGAGTCCAAAAGTGGCAGGCTAAAACCAGGAACCTCAATCACTGGCTAAGACTAGATGAGAAACTCCCTCCTGGGCACACAGAAGGCTGGACGACTTGGAAGGCGCGCGCTGAACAGATTGTGCTCTAGCACCACAAGATGCAGAGTCAATCTTAAGAAATGGGGCTACTAAGTAGAGTCCATAACATGTGAGTATGGAGAAGAGTAAACCATAGACTACGTACGGCAATGTAGCCTGAGCCCCACCACATTTTATTTATTTATTTATTATTCAAATTTGTATACCGCCACTCCCCAGGGGCTCGGAGCGGCTCACAAAATATAAAACAAACACATTAAAACCAATAAGACCAGTTAAACAAGGTTTGGATGCCTGCTGGAACAGGTATATCTTATATGTCCTACGGAAAATTTGGTAAATCCCGCAGGGCGCAAACTTCCGAAAGCAAGGCGTTCCAAAGGGATGGCGCCACGATCGCAAAGGCTCTACACCTAGTCGCTGTTAAGCGAAAAGTCTTGAAACTTGGGACTTCCAATAGGTCTTGGTCCTCTGAGCGAAGTGGATCTCTGGGGTTAGTAGGGGGCAAGGCGGTCCCTCAAATACATACACATGCACCTTCTCACAGCAACACCAGAGGAACTCCAAGTGGCCAGCTTCTGGTCAAAGGAAATTAGTATGATGCTAGGTTTTTAACTTTGTTTGTGGCTTTTCTATACATTATAACTGTATTCTCAATTGACTTCTGACACAATAAATAAATAAAACCAGAGCATGCAAGTCTGGAGTCCCACAAGGTGGGTTTTTTTTTCTTTTGCCATTTTGTTTTCCTAGGGGACTATTAAATTTGAACTAATCTTCAGAAAAGAAGCCAACTTCCAACCTTTTAAAATAGAATATATGCACTCTTTATAGTGAGGCAGTGCCACTTCCTGGATGCCGGGAGAAATGCAGGTTGAAAAATGGGCAGACATATATATCACATTGGATTCATAACTCAAGTATGCCGCAAAACATCCAAATCCTATATATATTTCCCATTTCTTCATGCCTTCAGTCCTATATGAGATTAAGTGCAGTAAAGTCCCAATACACCTTGCCAAAGTTTGGAATAATACTGTATAAGATAGGATCTTGTTAACATAGCCAACCCCAACTGCTTCTCTCAAAATATTAATCGTCTTATTATGACATTGAATTAATTTTGTTAAGGTCTATAACTTGAAACATCTACTCAGGCTTGTTTTTGGATGTGATGCATGGCATCTAGTTTGTTGTTATTGTTCTGCATTACCTTTTTCTTACTTTCAATTTTTTTACAATTTTTTTTAATGTAATTTAACGTATATGTTTCAGGTTTCTGGATTGCTTTCAGATGGGCAGCTTAAGCTAGAGAAAGATAAGGTCATGCTAGTTTCACAATACAAAACAAATATGGCTTTTCTGCCCGATGTGTATTGTACAAATATTTGCAAGAATCAGGAGAGCTGTCTTTTCAGGAAATTTCACACATTCTAAAAGGAGTTCATAATTCACCTAGAAATCCGATCTAGCTGGGTCTCTGAGGATCTATCTACATTACACAGCCCTCATTACCACTTTAACTGTCATGGCTCCATAGAATCATAGAGTTGGAAGAAACCGGGTGGGCCATCCAGTCCAACCCCCTGCCAAGAAGCAGGAAAATCGCATTCAAAGCATTCTAGCTTGTCAACATCTCCCTTCAATTGTGGTGCCCAGAATTGGACTAGGTCTGACCAAGGCAGAATAGAGCATGACTTCCCTGGATCTAGACACTATAATCTTATTTATGCAGGCCAAAATCCCAATGGCTTTTTCAGTTGCCACATGTCATTGTTGGCTCATGTTTAACTTGTTGTCCACGAGGACTTCCAAGTTCTTTTTTACACATACTGCTATCAAGCCAGGCATCCGCCATTCTGTATCTTTGCATTTCATTTTTTTCTGCCTAAGTGGAGTATCTAGCATTTGTCTCTATTGAACTTCATTTTGATAGTTTTGGCCCATCTCTCTAATCTGTCAAGATCATTTTGAATTCTGCTCATGTCTTCTGGAGTATTAACTAGCACCCCAAATTTGGTGTCATCTGCACATCTGATGATCATGACTTCTCACCCTTCATCTAAGTGTTTCTTGGCCTTCCTAATGCCATGACCCCTTAATACAGGGCATCATGTTGTGGTGACCCCCAACCATCAAATTATGTTTGTTGCTCCTTCATAACTGTGATCTTGCTACTGTTATGAAGCGTAATGTAAATATCTGATATGCAGGATGTATTTTCATTCACTGAACCAAATTTGGCACAAATACCCAAAACACTCAAATTTGAATAGTGGTGGGGTTGGGGAGGGGATTGATTTTGTCATTTGGGAGTTGCTGGGATTCATCGTTAACCTACAATCAAAGACCATTCTAAAATCCACCAATGATGGAATTAGATCACGCTTGGCACACAGAACTCCCATGACCAACAGAAAATACTGGAAGGGTTTGGTGGGCATTCACCTTGAGTTTTGGAGTTGTCATTCACCTACATCCAGAGAGCACTGCGGACTCAATGATAGATCTGGACCAAACTTGGCATGAATACTCAATATGCCCAAATGTGAAAACTGGAGTTTGGGGAAAATAGACATTGACATTTGGGAGTTGTTGTTACTGGGATTTATAGTTAACCTACAATCAAAGAGCTTCTGAACCCCACAAACGATAGAATTGGACCAAACTTCCCACACAGAACCCCCATGACCAACAGAAAATACTGTGTTTTCTGAATGTCTTTGGCAACCTCTCTGACAACCCCCCCTCGTCGTCCCCAGAGGTCCCAGCCCCCAGATTGAGAAACACCGATCTAAGTAATTAGTAAAGATTTAATAATGTAATAATGGGATTTATAGTTGGGTCAAAGAGATAGTTTGGATTCCCTGCTAGAGATCTCCATTGGAATTTAAAGCATTAGAGCTCTCTCGCTCTCTCTGAATTCCAAGTGCCCTAACAACCTGCAACCTGCATAGAGATGAGACAAAGGCATGACCATTAAGTGATGTCAAAGCGCTATAATTATGCAATGTGGATGCACCTTGATTCTTCCCTGCTCATTCACAGAGAGAGGAACAAGTCTTTATTATGGATAGAGTGTGATTACATTAACTATATCCATCCCATATAGCCCTTGATATGACTCTATATCCACAGAGATGAAGAAGACATTGCGTTCAAAGAAACAGGCTGTTGTAGCACAAAAAAAAATAAAAGTGGGAAAGGAAACCAACTTAACAATGAACACAAATAACAACCACTAAACACACGGAGAAGATGATTAGGAAGTCAACATCCCTCAACCTTACCCCACCATACCTACGGCCTTACCTGCATGCGCCCCGATATACCCTATCTTTAGAAATATAGACCACCCCAATTCCCAAACAGACCTTCAGACTTTCCTTCCCCCAAAATGTAGATAGTAGAAACCTTTTATTAAATGTAAACTGTAATAATTCACAATAAAAATGTATTTCAAAAAAAATTATTTTAGCATTATGTTTATTTATAACCTGTTTTTCTCTCTCCAAATGACTCAAAGCGACTTACAAAACAAGTCAATACAAGTTTTAAAAATATATATTGTAGTACATGTTTTGTGGATATTAATCCACTTTTTCAGATGCACTGATGAAGTGGTATTAAAGCCAAAGGTTAAAAACACTTTATATAGTTGTGGGTAGATAGGGTAGAATATAAATGGATACAGAAAGATGTAAATTGTGACTAGGATTTTTTTAAAAAAATTTAAAACCTATAGCTTGGGTATTGGTAGTGAAATATTGATAGACATATATTACGCAGTGTGCCCAATTACTGTCTTATGATGTTATATTATATAATAACAGAAGTGTGTACAGATTCAACAACTCAAAATGTACCTCCTTCTCTCTCTTCATCGTGACTGTTTTTGCTCCCATACAAAAGATTAGAAGTTGTAGCAGCTCCCCATCTCTTGCCTCCAGCTTCCCAATCCCCTGTCCTATAGAATAGGGATAGAGGACATTCAACCCTTCAACTAAACTTACATAAATGTATTGGAACTCCAACTCCCAGACCATGGAAGTTATGTGTCATGCAAAACAAATGGAAAGTGTGTGGTTCACTATCTCTCTACAGAGCAGTGGTTCTCAACCTTCCTAATGCTGCGACCCCTTAATACAGTTCCTCATGTTGTGGTGACCCCCAACCATAACATTTTTTTCATTGCTAATTCATAACTGGATTTTTTCTACTGTTATGAATCGTAATGTAAATATCTGATATGCAGGGTATATTTTAATTCACTGGACCATATTTGGCATGAATAGTCGTCCTGAGTCCCCCTTTGGGGTATAAATGTGGTAAATAAAATAAATGAACGAATACTCGATATGCCCAAATTTGAATACAGGTGGGGTGGGGGATTGATTTGGTCATTTGGGAGTTGTAGTTGCTGGAATTTACAGTTAACCTATGGAGTTGTAGTTCACCCACATCGAGAGAGCATTGTGGATTCAAACAATGATGGATCGGGACCAAACTTGGCACGAACACTCAATATGTCCAACTGTGAATACTTGGGGGGAAATAGACATTGACATTTCGGAGTTGTAGTTGCTGGGATTTATAGTTCACTTACAATCAAAGAGCATTCTGAACCCCACCAATGATAGAATTGGGCCAAACTTCCCACACAGAACCCCCATGATCAACAGAAAATATTGTGTTTTCTGATGGTCTTTGGCGACCCCTCTGACACCCCCTCATGACCCTCCTTTAAAATTACCTGCTATAGAGGTAATTTTAAAATAATCCCATTTATTCCAGTGCCCTGTTTTAGAGCTTCCATGTTTCTATTCTATTTAAGTTTTGACTGAAATATTGAAAGCCAGCACCTTTCCTAATACAAAAGCTCCATTCTACATTCTCAACATCTCTCCATATTGTTCATGATATACACTGTGTTTGTCTGATTGAAAAGATAATGATTAGTTTAAAAAGCTCTTTAGTTCATAGATACACATTTCATCTTCTTCCCCTGGGAGTTGAAGTATGAGGCGGAAATTCAGAAGAGCGGAGTTGAAGAAACAAGAGTTCAGAAAGTCTTGGGATCCTTGGACACAGCTGTCTGGTTATCAGAGCTGATGGGGGGCATGTTCTGATAAACCACCACAACCTGAAGAATGAAAAAGGCCATGGACAAAATCATCTCCTTAGCCGCCAAAACAACAACAACAACAACAATTTAGTTATATTCTGCCCTATCTCCCCAAGGGACTCAGGGCTGTTTGCCCTCCAACCCCCAGAACAAAAGAGACGAGACACAAAGTATTGGGGTCAAATTGAGCAACTTTTATTTTAAAGTTACCTATTTAATTTTCCTTAAGTCTAACTCAGAAGGTGTCCGGAATCAAGGTGTATTCTAGCCGGGGTATCATGCCCCCTCGGCTAACGATATCGATTTCGGGCGAAACACCTGGATTCCCTGATTATCCAACCAGGGCAACCCCTTTTAGGGAAATGAATGAGAGGTCTGTACTCGAGATCTTGAGATCAGCCTCTTTCATTCCAGGGCCATTACACTTTGTTAACCCCTCAACTTGAACTTTGAGGTGAATGTTAACTTAATGGCCCTCACCCCTGAAGGAGGTGCCTTAGGTGCACACCGACAATGGGCTTTCCCTAGCTATTTTCCGCTAAGCCTATTTAATACATACCGCTTCCCTTACTAGCCCCTACACCGTAAAGGGGTAGGCAAAAACTCCCCTCCACAGTTAAGGTGGCAGGGGAGAAAATTCCTCACCCGATCCTCTTAGTTAAAGAGCGATCAAAAATCTTTACTGCTAAAGGGCGGGAGTGGTGGGTCAACCGTCTCCTCCGGTTGCTGAGCTCCAACTGAGCTCTTCAGGGGGCTGGCCTTCCTAAATGGAGGCCACGCCCCCTGCCTCCCAGAGGTTCTAAGAACCTCCTCTTTCTCCGTGGGAGGGGGCAAACTCCTCTCCCTCTTTAGCCTTTGGCTAAGAGGGAAATCCACTTGCAAGAGATATTGGCACACATTCAATGCCGTGAGAAGTTGAACAAAGACAAAAATAACCAACTCCCCAAATTCCAAAAAACAAACAAAAAAACACATCTACATCAATAATAATACATTGTACTGCAATATTACTAGTAATATGATATGTAATATATAATGTACAATCATATTATTATATATTATTACTTTGTACTATATATTATACCACAATATATATATAAATACACTACGAGTATATTACACTATTATACACTTTTAGTATATAATAATAATAACAACAACAACTTTATTTTTGTATCCTGCCTCCATCTCCCCGAAGGGACTCGGGGAGGCTTACATGGTAATATATATTGTACCATATCATAAATATTTATTTATTTAAAACATTTATATTTTGCCCTTCTCACCCCAAAGGGGACTCAGGGCGGAGCACAGCATATATACGGAAATATTCAATGCTGGGACATGAATTCATATGAGCATACAAAAACATTAAAAACATTTATCACAATATTAAAATACACCGTTTAAAACCTATACAACCTATAAAACCTATACAATACTACATTATTAATATTACATAAATAAGCCCCCAGTGGTGCAGTGGGTTAAACCCTTGTGCTAGCAGGACTGAAGAGTGACAGCTCGTAGGTTCGAATCCAAGGAGAGTATGAATGAGCTCCCTCTGTCAGCTCCAGCTCCCCATGCAGGGACGTGAGAGAAGCCTCGCCCAAGGATGGTAAAAATCAAAACATCTGGGCGTCCCCTGAGCAACGTCATTGCAGATGGCCAATTCTCTCACACCAGAAGTGACTTGCAGTTTCTCAAGTTGCTCCTGACACACACACACACACACACACACACACACACACAATTATATAAAAAATATAACGGCACTATTACTTTACAATGTTATTATTTCTATACATTAGTAAAGGTAAAGGTTTCGCCTGACATTAAGTCAAGTTGTGTCTGACTCTAGGGGGTGATGCTCATCTCCATTTCGAAGCCAAAGAGTCGGCATTGTCCGTAGACACTTCCAAGGTCATGTGGCCAGCATGACTGCATGGAACACCGTTACCTTCCCACCAAGGCAGTACCTATTGATCTACTTTTGCATGTTTTTGAACTGCTAGGTTAGCAGAAGCTGTGAATAACAGCGGGAGCTCACTCCGCTCCCAGGATTCGAACCACCAACCTTTTGGTCAGCAAGTTCAGCAACTCAGTTGTTTAATCCGCTGTACCACCGGGGGGCCTGAGGAGGCCTAAGAGAAGGCTTAAGAACTTGCAAAACCACAATTTGAGAGCAATAAGCCATGATAGTTAAAGTGGTGTTGCATTAATTCTGCAGTGAAGATACGCCCTCAGGCTGAATATTACCGTTTCAGCATAGGCATCTCGGCACACAGTCTTGCACCCAAAGGCAGCAGTAGAAATGGCGATACAGCACTCGAGGATGGCAAAAACCAGTAAAACTGCAAGAATCCCATATCTGGTATTCTGCCAATAAAATATATAGGAAAAGGATTCATTCTTCAGGGCTGAACATATAAGGGCAGAATCTGTCCCAAGTTTCATGCAACCAAACATGATTTAATAACAAAGAAGGAAACACAAACTAAGCTAAACTGGAAGGCAGTCATATGAGGGTTGAATGAAAAGTAATGCCTCCACCTTCATAACTCCTCAACAGATGGCAGTACTGGTATGTAGCAGGTACTGGCTTGTTCAGTAGACTCTCCTCTACAGTTCCATTTTGACGGGAAGCCTTAGCATTGAATGGTTGTGTTGTTAAAGTGCGAAGTATGGAACCCTGCGCAAACGGTTGGTCAATGCAACTTAAGCAACGTGCAGTCATTGAATTCTTGACAGCAGAAGGTGTCACTCCAAAGGAGATTCATCAGAGAATACAAGCTCTGCGAAGCTTACCTTCCTTTCGGAGGGCATGCAAAACATTCTTATTCCGGCAGGCATTCGAATCCTGCTGATTGGTGATTTCTCTTTGTTTTAATTTGGTTACATTAAAACAAAGAGAAGATAGCACAGTAGTAACACAGCTGTGCTTGCAACCTGGCTTGGACAACCAGCTGTTGAAGCCCTGTCCTTCTGCTCACCCAGCAGTTCGAAAGCAGCTCAGCTGTGAGTAGATAAAACTGGGAAACGCGAAGCGGGGAAGATTTTTGGTTGTCCGGAAGGTGGAAGGTGGCACAGAAGCTCTCGTCATGAGGATGAAACAACAGCACCCCCTTGTGACGTATTGACGCAATGACATAACAATAATGATGTGATGGAGCAATTCACATCCAACAACGCACACCCTACGAGGCAGCCAGGAAGAAGGAATCTTCTAAAATTGCACTGTGTACTGTCATTTGTATGTCTTCCGACAGGGACTGTCTGTCGTATGTGTAACGTAATCCACACTGAGTCCCCTTCAGGGTGAGAAGAGCAGAATATAAATAAATAGTTATTATTATTATTTTATGTATATTCTTCTTGTTTGCACTGTAAACTGCTCTGAGCCCTCAGGGAGTGGCAGTATATAAGTTGGAATAATAACTAAATAAGTAAGTAAATTGTGTTGATGTAAAACTGTACATCGTTGGATGAGTAAGTTTAAAGATGTTGTAGAAACATCTGACTTGCATGGCAAACAAAGAGTTGGACATCCTGTGACAGCAACCACAGAGTTTCACAAGCAAAATTTTGACTGATTCAGGATGATCGTTGTATCACTCAGAGAGAAATTTCAAGCATAATCGGCATTTCATAAGAATGTGTGGATCACATTACTGCTTTGCTTGGCTATTGGAAGATCTGTGCATGATGGCTACTGACTTCTATCTGTTCCCGATAATGAAAGAAAATCTGCTGGGACATCATTATGCTTCTGACAAAGATGCTGAAAGAACTGTGAGACGATGGTTTCAGAAACATAGTGTCGGCTTCAGAAAACTTGTTCATTGTTGGCAGAAATGTATCCAATTGTCTGGTGATTATGTGGAAAAGTGAATAGTGGTTGTTAAAGAGCACATTCTGAGAATTATTTCTGCGTTTGATTTATTAAAATATCCCCATCCAAACCCAACTAATGAAGGTGGAGGCATTACTTTTCATTCAACCCTCCTACTAGGATGGCAAACAGCCGGAGAACAGCCAGGGCTTCAAACACTTTTCCCAGGCAAGGAAGCAGATAGCCCAACCAACACATACACATTTAGAGTGAATTTCAAGACTAAAAAGAACAGCCCAACATGATTATAACTTGGAAGACTCCCAGAATGTTGTACTCGTTTAAGAGCGTGCCGGGGGGGCACAAGAGGATTAATTGTAAATGTCCCTTTGGATACACACCCATGGTCTATTCCTCATGAGATATTGACTTACATGATAAATCATTTTTTCAGTACAGTCTTTCAGGTCTGCTTCCGATTCGGAGTAGTGACATCCATAATAGTAATACCTTCGGTCAAATATTAATGAAAGGGAAAGCAATATGATCCCAACGCCAGCTGTGACAGCACCCACAACATTCATTCCCAGCATGCCTTTCACCTAATAATGAGAAAAAGTACAATATTATTTCATTAAATTTAGCATGGGTATAGAATCATAGAGTCATAGAATCATAGAGTTGGAAGAAACCTTGTGGGCCATCCAGTCCAACCCCCTACCAAGAAGCAGGAAAATCGCATTCAAAGCACCCCTGACAGGTGGCCATCCAGCCTCTGTTTAAAAGCCTCCAAAGGAGGAGCCTCCACCACACTCTAGGGCAGAGAGTTCCCCTGCTGAACAGCGCTCACAGTCAGGAAGTTCTTCCTAATGTTCAGGTGGAATCTCCTTTCCTGTAGTTTGAAGCCATTGTTCTGCTTCCTAGTCTCCAAGGCAGCAGAAAACAAACTTGCTCCCTCCTCCCGATGACTTTCTCACACATATTTATACATGGCCAACATGTCTCCTCTCAACCTTCTCTTCTGCAGCCTAAACATGCCCAGCTCTTTAAGCCACTCCTCATAGGGCCTGTTCTCCAGATCCTTGATTACTTTAGTTGCCCTACTCTGGACACATTCCAGCTTGTCAATATCTCCCTTCAATTGTGGAGCCCAGAATTGGACACAGTATTCCAGATGTGGTCTAACCAAGGCGGAATAGAGGGGTAGCATGACTTCCCTGGATCTAGACACTATATTTCGCCCGATGCAACCCTAGTGCTCTACCCATAGATTTCTCTTGCTAAGGAGGATAAAGAGAAAAGCCTGAGCAAAATATTTTGCCAGTTGCCAATTGTTAGGTTGCTGATTCCCTTTTCACGTAGGCTTTTTACCATTCTAAAATGTTGAAGGGCCTATTGCAAGGACTGATTATTGGCTAATTAACAAACTGAAGTGTCTCTGGTCCTGCCATTGTCTTTGGGATTGCTGACCAGTGAAACATAGCTACACAAACTTCTCCCAAATTGATGGTTGTTGCCCCACTCAGTATACACCTTTCTTACAATTTCTGGACTTCTCTGTACTCTCAGCACAGCTGAATACAGGAATAAATCATTACATCAGATGCATGACACCCACTTTTGGGTAATGTAACGAACACATGTTGATTTCTATTTACATATAACAGAAAAACTCACATCACAAGCTTAATGATGAAAAGCTAAACTAGAAACAGATATTTATAACTACCACAATCCTTCTGTTATTGGTACCAGTTTTGCAAGCCTTTTTAGTTGTACAGTGTTCCCTCGCTACTTCACGGTTCGCTTTTTGCGGACTCACTGTTTCGTGGTTTTTCTCCTCCCTCTCCTCCTTCCCCTCCCTTTTGCCCTCCTCTCCTTCACCTACCAGAGCTTGGGATACGATGGCAACCTCTTTCTTTCTGTCTGTCTGTCTTTCTTGCTTGCTTCCTTCCCCTCTTTCTCCTTTCTCCCTTGCACACTCCCTCCTTTCTGGCTCTCAGGCCACAAGCTCCACCCAAGATGAAGAGAAGGAGGAGGAAAGGGAAGGCTTAGCCCCCCTTTTCTCTCTTGTATGGACCCTCCGGCCTATGATGCGTGACAATACTGGGGCAACAGCTCCCACCAGCGAGCAGGGAAGCCCACTGTGTGGCCCAGGCGGCAAAGGCTCTGCTTTGCATTGCAAGGAATGGATCAGTTTCTTTGAGGGTCTGAGTTCAAATCCCAACTCAAGTGGCTTGGAAAAAAACCCAATGAAAAAGCAAAACAGCAAAGGCAATGATGAGGGCTCTGCTGGACAAACAAACCTTGAGTTGTTTTCTCTTCCTCCTCTTCCTTTGGGGTTGAAAGCAGGAAAAGAAGGGAAGGATGATGGACAGGTCTAGAGGGGTGAGTGGCAGGTGGATTGGGAGGGAGCAGGAGGGACCTGCGTGATGTCACAAGACCAAGCCAGTGCAGAGAGAGAGAGAGAGAGAGAGAGAGAGAGAGAGAGAGAGAGAGGAGAGAGAAAATGTGTGTGTGTGTGTGTGTGTGTGTGTGTGTGTGTGTGTGTATATAGCGTCCCTACTTCACAGATTTTCACTTTGCACGGGTGGTCCTAGAACGCAACACCCACGATAAATGAGGGAACACTGTACTTACTAGAATTTATTTACTATACTTGTATACCGCCTTTCTCAGCCTACCGGCAACTCCATAAAAAGATTCACAAAGTGTTTCAACAATAATCCAAAATGCTTTAAAACACAGTATTAGATCAAGCCCACAGCAAAAATAACAATCTGCTTTGCCGTGAACTCTGGTCTCTCTCAGTTTTATCCCAGCCTTGGCCAGCCACATATTTTTTTACTTCAGTTAAGATACTTAGATTGTGCTTTTCCTGCATGGCAAGGGGTTGGGCTGGGTGGCCCATGTGGTCTCCTCCAACTCTATTATTCTGTCATTCACCGCCCAAAATCCTTCTCCATGAGCAATGCTGGCTTGAGTCCAAAGCATCTGTGAGCCACTGTTCTCCTGTGAGGCCCATCCTCTCAATCATATCACTAATTCTCCAAACAGGTCACTTACCAGTGACATCTTTGGATTCCTGGCTGCTGCCACAGACAGAGATCCTGAAATGATGTACTATGAGAGATGAAAGAAAAAGTCAGAAGTGGCAACAAACAAGATTCACGTGACTGCCTTGCATTCCTCCAATTCTGTCTATTAGATAATCCGAAAATCATCAACTTGGATCTCAGGGCCCTTCCACACAGCCATATACCATATATAAGTTTTTCAGCCCCCTTTTTAGGCTGAAAAAGTCCCCCTCAGCTTATACTCAAGTCAAAGTTATTTATTATTTTACTCAGTTATTGTTATTGTTGTTAATTACGATATTTATAGCCCACCTTTCTCAGCCATATGGCGACTCAAGGCAGGTTGTTATTATTATTATTAATTTTTATATATTTTCTTTATTTATGCTCTTCTCACCCCACAGGGGACTCAGGGCGGATTACAATGAACACATATAGGCATGCATTTAATGCCTTTTTAGACCAACAGACAAGACACACAGATAGAGGCAATTTTTTAACATCTGGCCACCAGGGGGAGCTGTCGCACTCCTTCATTTCTCAGTGTCTTCAACATGCTTTCCTCAGCGTGCTGAGGACAGTGTGCATTCCTGGAGATCTTGTGGCCTCATAAATCAGTTAAATTTTGCCTCCTCACTATCTGGTGCCTTAATTTCCTACGTGACAGATGCAACTGTCTTTCGGGTTGCAAAGGTCGGCAACAGGCTACACAATAGGTCGAGAGCCCACCTTGACCCGGGCAGGCCTCGAACTCATGACCTTCTGGTCAGAGAGATCTTATGCAGCTGACACTCAGCCAGCTGCGCCACATTCCCGGTGTATTATTATTATTATTAAAAGGTTTCCCCTTGACATTATGTCTAGATATGTCCAACTCTGGAGGGGGGGGGGTGCTCATCTACATTTCTAGTCCGAAGAGCTGGCATTGTCCGTAGACACCTCCAAGGTCATGTAGGAGGACTGTTACCTTCCCGTCTGAGTGGTACCTATTGATCTACTCACATTTGCATGTTTTTGAACTGCTAGGTTGGTAGAAACCTGGCCTAATAGCAGGAGCTTACCCTATTATTTATCTATGGAGAAGCTTCATAACAATTCAAGTATTACACAGAAAGGCTAGTTTCATATTAAAAAAATATATTATATTAGTCGCAGAGCTAGAGTGAAATAATAATATCACATTCAAGACATACCGTACCACATGGGGCTATAGATGTACACGTTGTAGCAAGGATTTCAAAGTTCACAAATTCAGAAGCAAATACTTTGAATTCAGTGTCCACACATAGCAGCTTCACAATACAGTCTATAAGGTAGTCCAATGAAATGAAGGAATATACAATCTCTAGTCTGGAAGTAGTTGAAAATCCAACCGATAAAGGACAAGAGGAGGCTGTAATGAGCTCCTAGATGAGGTGTTTTAAGGTGAGGTCGACGGGATGGTGATGCCAGCATTAGGGCCGCTTGTCCTGCGTTTCGCCCCGGACGGCTTTATCAAGACCTCCATTAACATATGGTCACCTCACTACGTTTTAGTGAGGTCAGGCTTCTGATTTCCTGATTACTGATAAGGACTACGGTATGTTAATGGAGGTCTTGATAAAGCCCCGTCCGGGGGCGAAATGCAGAACAAGCGGCCCTAATATCGCTGGCATCGCCATCCCGTCGACCTCACCTTAAAACACCTCATCTAGGAGCTCATTACAGCCTCCTCTTGTCCTTTATCGGTTGGATTTTCAACTACTTCCAGACTAGAGACTGTATATTCCTTCATTTCATTGGACTACCTTGTAGACTGTATTGTGAAGCTGCTATGTGTGGACACTGAATTCGAAGTATTTGCTTCTGAATTTGCGAACTTTGGAATCCTTTCTGCAACGCATACATCTATAGTCCCATGTGGTATGGTATGTCTTGAATGTGATATTATTATTTCACTCTAGCTCTGCGACTAATCTATTATATAAATGGGTTCACATCATGTGATGTATACCTCAAACAAAGAAACCATACAACGCAGAAACACAATACTTGCCAACAGAAATAGGCCTCAAGCAAGGTACGTTTGTAGCAAAGAAACTTCCCCCCCAAAACCTAAAAGGCCCCCAAAACAACGAGTAAAAATAAAACTACATTTACCAGCATCCTCCGGGGCAGCCAAAGACTCACCCAGCCTCTACATTCTGAACAACATGATTGGCTGCCAATAAGGGCGGATTTGCATAACTGCTGTAACCATAGCAACGCTGGCAAGAGCCATCCAAGGCTAGGATAGAATGCTGAGAGATTTCAGTTGGTGTTTGAGGGTTAAACTGCCAAAACCAAACTCTGAGGGAGCAATTCTCCAGCAAATTCCTACCCACACAACACAACACAACTTCCAATCACAACCCATCCCACCAACCTTACGGGACCCCGTACACACAACAACTACAAACACCACAAACAAAAACCATTCCTTCCTTCCACACAGACATAAACTGACCTAAAAGACAAGCCATGCCTTATAAAAATAACAGCATCGGACGACACACTCACAGCGCTACATACATTAAAAAAAAGGGCAGAACAAACGCCAGAACAGAAACACACTGCGCAGCAGAGACACAGACAACAGGTCACTGCACGACGCACAGCTGAGAACCAAATGCAAAAAACTGCACGACAAGAAGAAGGAACAACAAAGACGCAGAAATGCAACACAACAGCAGCGCAAGGAGCGCAGAAAAACGACGTCGCAACACAGAAAAAAAACTTCCAAAACACCACAACCAATTCCACCGCCTAGCCTTCAGATACAACGCTGCACCAAGTAACATCATTTCCAACCCTCACATACTCAGACTTTCTCGCATCTCCTAAATAGGGCACAGCAACGCGTACCGGGTACAGCTAGTATAATATATATTTTATATGGAACTAGCCTTTCAGTGTAATACTTGAATTGTTTCATAGACCCTTTCTCTTTGTATACAATACGAAGCTTCATAACAACCAGCTAAGAATCTGAATCACTGTACATTTAGTCCCGCCATCTTCCTAGTTCCCAGAAAGCCATACACACACTGGAAGTAGCTATGTAGACACAAGCTCTTGAGGACATGATCAGGGGAATGACACTAGTTTAACTAACCAAATTCTAAAACGAACTCTGTGAAAATATAATTTTGATATGCTGTTAAGTAGAATTACCAATATTCCCGTCCAGTATGATGCCTTAAGAATAACGTAAATCTCATGGTATGAATCAGTGGCATCCATCACAATTGCAAAAATTATCCCAATAATTCCTGTGAGTATCTGGGTAATCTGAAAGGAGAGAATTGAACAAATTGTTTTAGATTAAACAACATGGTATGTGAAGGATAAATACTGCTCCACAATATTGTCTCCTTCCATTGTATGTGATAAATAGATTGAGAAGACCAAACTAAACAAGACTCGAATGTTTTTTTCTCATGTCAGTAGCGACTTGAGAAACTGCAAGTCGCTTCTGGTGTGAGAGAATTGGCCGTCTATAAGGACATTGCCCAGGGGATGCCCAGATGTTTTACCATCCTGTGGGGGGCTTCTCTTATGTACCCACATGAGAAGCTGGAGCTGACAGACGGGAGCTCAACCCACCCTTCCTGTATTCGAACCGCTGACTTCCTGGTCAGCAGTCCTGCTGGCACAAGGGTTTAACACATTGCGCCACCGGGGGTTCCAAGACTTGAAATGCACTACTGACTTTAATGTGCAATTTCCCCCTTATGCCAACAGCATGTGCAATTTCCTCCGTATGCCAACACTAATAGCACACTTATACATGGGAATTGGTAGTTTTTGCAAACTGCAAATCATGTTATTGATTCGGATACGTTGGTATTAATTCTCTTATTACAAAACCCCTCAGCTGCCTAGAAAGAACCCTGAAAACATGTGTTGTCTGGAAAGACGTGCATAATGTTCATAGAATAATTCACGTGGAATTTTTCCTATATGGGCACTCACCCCCAGGACCAGCGGTTCTCCCAAATAGAACTTCTTCAATGGTCGTGGCAAGGAAGGTTTTGTCTCATTGCTTGAGGAAGGATTTGACAGCTGGGGCATGACTGGTATTGTATCCATGGTTGTGTTTGGAAGCAGGCTTCTTTTGACTTGCAAAACAGCAAAATGTCCACTTTACAGGTGGAGCAGGAGAGGATATCACTGTCACCTTTTGGAGGAAGTCCTCAAGGCACCTTCTGAATTAAGAAAAATGGAGTGTCCTCACTTTAGCCTTCTCCTGAATGCCATGCTAATATTTTAACACACTCTGTATGAACACCAAGCACAAAGTAGCTGCACGCAATAACATCCTGTGAAAACTTACTGGCAGTGCATGGGGTGCAGACCCAAAATTAATAAGAACATCAGTCCTGGCCTTGACATACTCAACTGCTGAGTATGCCTGCCCTGTTTGGCATCATGTCTCCCCACACAAAACAGGTGGACATAGCATTAAATGAAACATGCAGAATAATCACAGGATGTCTTAAATCTACAGCTGTTAATAAACACTACAAGCTAGCTGACATTGCCCCACATGATGTGCAATGAGAAGTTGCTGCTAACTGTAAGAGATATAAGGTTGAACACTGTGAAAGCTATCCACTGCCTCCTCCCAGTAGACTCAAATCAAGAAAAAGCTTCATGAGAACCACTACTCCTCTTAATGTTCCCCCAGCAACAGCAAGAGCATCCCTCTGGGCAGCTAAAGCAGGAAATCCCAATTGGAGATAGATAGATAGATAGATAGATAGATAGATAGATAGATAGATAGACACACATACACACACACGCATGCTTTTGATAACTTAAGAAAAGATTTAACACCCCAGTGGTGCTTGCTATGCTGTCTGTGGCCCTATTCAGAAGATTTCGCTGCACTTTCTGTCCCTGTGATCATTGGTTTTTGCAAAATGTGGCTTGTTGTGGAAACAAGGATTGGAGAGAAAGCATAAGTGGAGACATCTTTTCCCCATGATAATAAGTCTTTCCGGAGTGAATTTGTCTTCTAGGGCAGTGTTTTTCAACCTTTTTTGAGCCATGGCACATTTTTTACGTTTACAAAATCCTGGGGCACACCACCAACCAAAATGACACTCTAACACAGTAATATATAGAGTTAATATGTTTTAAAATGTATTTATACACTCAGTGTGAAACCTGGGCCTGTTTCGATGAACACAACATAGATATCCTGGCAGGAATGGCAGAAAGACATACACGAAGGTCTTACTCAACAGCTGTCTCTCTCTGTGTTTAGTTTTTATCACAGTGAAGCTAGAGAAGCTCATCTCACACAGATATGTGGTTGAAAATGGGAGCAATGTCAAAATAGAGCAACAGAAAATACTGGAAGGGTTTAGTGGACATTAACCTTGAGTTTTGGAGTTGTAGTTCACCGACATCCAGAGAGCACTGTGGACTCAAACAATGTTGGATCAGGACCAAACTTGGCATGAATACTCAATATGCCCAAATGTGAACACAGATGGAGTTTGGGGGAAATAGACCTTGACATTTGGGAGTTACAATTTCTGGGATTTATAGTTAACACACAATCAAAGAGCATCCTGAACTCTTGCAACAATGGAATTGAACCAAACTTGGCATATTGAACTCTCATTACCAACAGAAAGTACTGAAAGTGTTTTCTTGGGACTTGACCTTGAGTTTGGAAGTTGTAGTTCACCTACACCCAGAGAGCACTGTGGACTCAAACAATGTTATGTTATGTTGTTGTTTGTTTTCTATCCAAAATCACAATGTTGGAAGGAGGCTCACAACTTTAAGGTTCCTAAAACAGGCATGGGAAAACTTCGGCCCTCTGGGTGCTTTGGACTTCAACTCCCACCATTCCTAACAGCCTGAGGCCTTTTCCTGCTTAAATGACTGAGGGGGGAGAGAAAAAGGGCCTGAGGCTGCTAGGAATAGTGGGAGTTGGAGTCCAAAACATCTGGAAGATCCAAGTTTGCCCATGCCAGCTTTCGACAGAGACCTCTTCCTCCCCCTTCCCCTTCTCGCCCTTTCTTCCCCCTTCTGCCGAACACTTACTTTTTCTTCTCCACTCGGGCTCCCTTCTTCAGGAAGGGAGGGGGGAGGGAGGAAGACGTGACCTGTGCGGGCACTACTGCACAGGCTTGCCCCACGTCTTCCTCCCTCCCCCCCTCCCCTCCTGAACATGCTCACGCTGCCCCCTCGGATCAAAATGGCAGCAGCGTGAGCAAAGTGAGGCAAAGCGAGCAGAGTGAGGCTGGGAAGAAAGAGCCTGAGTGGAGAAGAAAAAGTGTTCGGCAGGAGGGGGAAGAAAGGGTATTGGAGTTTCCAATTTCCCACGGCACACCTGATGATTGCTCACGGCACACTAGTGTGCCGCAGCACACTGGTTGGGAAACACTGTTCTAGGGGGTCAATTTCTCTCATTTGCTTCTGTCTATATTAGTAAAAGGAAAAAGCTATTATAGGATGGGATAAACCAGAAAGACCTGGGAGGCAAAATGGAAGGGTCTCATTCCCAGAATAAAGGGAAAAGATAAATATAAGGAATTAAGTAAGACTATCCCCATGATTAAACATTATAACAAGCATAGCAAGATCAGTAAACTGTCACCAGGGAGAGGGGGAAGGGAGGAGAAGGAGGAATGTTGTAATACGGACATAGCATGATGAAGAAAACAAAATGAGTACTTTTGAGAATCTTAGACAGACTGCTATGTATAAGATCAATAAGACTCTGACCTACAGTCAATCTATTTGTATTGGGTTTATAGAATAGCTGGAGAAACTTGGGGAAAATGATTGCATGCTAGATCATACTGAGATATAAACATTCAATAGTATTCCTGTACCTCTGTATTTTGTAAAGTGAACCATAATAAAAAAGGAAATAGTTGCATTAAAAAAGTCTCATCCCCATTCTTAACTATGAGTCGTTTGCAAGTTGGATGCTTGTAACTCTGGGATTGCCTGTATGCAAGACTAAAAATAAATACAATAAAAATATAATACATACTACTCAAAACATGCTTGTGTGTATGTGCATTCAAGTTACCTGTGGATTTATGGTCCCGCGAATGTTATAGGGTTTTCTTCTGTTGTTGTTGTTTCCTCATCCAAAACCCTGCTTCGCTTCCAAGATCTTTCAGGATCTGGTGCCTTTAAGGCATTCAGGCAGAGAATCACTACACAAAACAGATTAAAACAGATTAAAGCAGAAAAAGGCATTCATTGTTAGCCTCATTTGAACTTTGTGTGGAAATTGCTAATATCACTGTGCATGATCCTGGGGGAAACTAACACTCACCTCTTATTTTTTGGAAAGTGCCACCCCAGTTACAGCAGCTTCATATACAGCAGCCCATAATGAAACAAGGCGCGTAGCTCATATTGCACAACTTCCTGGCACTCACTCCACACCCAATTCATACAAAATGTGTCAACTCCACATTTTTTAAATAAAAAAAACCTTTGTAGCCTTGTGGTAGAAGCAGTATCAGTTAAATGCCAAAGCTAATCAAATCACAATTTAGGGACTTGGGTAAGAAAAAGCCTCTAAATAAAATAATGCAAACAAACAAACAAACATACAAGCCACTCTAAACACCTTTGCAGAAGCATACAAGAAGCTCAGCCTCTCACTGACCATCAAGAAAACCAAAGTGCTCTTCCAGCAGTCACCAGCCAATCCCATTGCAATGCCAGAAATAAAGCTTAATGGTGTAACATTAGAAAAGGTTGACCATTTCCACTACCTTGGCAGCCACCTCTCCACAAAAGTCATCATTGACTTGAAGTACAATACCGCCTGAGTTCTGCAAGTGCAGCATTTTTCCGATTGAAGCAGAGAGTTGGAGAGTCAGAGAGTTTGAGAATCGGGATCTCTGTAGAGAGACCAAGGTGCTTGTCTATAAAGCCATTGTCCTCCCAACCCTGTTATATGCCTGCAAAACATGGATTGTTTATAGACGTCACACTCAACTCCTGGAACAATTCCATCAGCATTGCCCCCGAAAAATCCTGTAAATCTCTTTGACAGGCAGTCAAATCTCGGCGTGCTGGAAGAAGCAAAGATCACCAGCACTGAAGTGATGCTCTTACGCCATCAACTCCGCTGAACTGGCTATGTTGTCCCAATGCCCAAAGCAGTTACTATATTCCCAACTCAAGAACGGAAAACAGAATGTTGGTGGACAGGAAAAGAGATTTAAAGAAGGGCTTAAAGCCAACCTTAAATACTGTGGCATGGACACCAAGAACTGGGAAGCCCTGGCCCTTGAGTGTTCTAACTAGAGGTCAGCTCTTACCAGCAGTGGTGTGGAATTTGACGAGGCATAAATAGAGAGAGAAAGGGAGAAACATGCAAGAGGAATTGAACTGGAATATATGGCAGTGTGGAAACCCAGTACATAACCCAGTTCAAAGCAGATATTGTGTAATTTTCAGTCTTGATATCCTGGGTTATATGGCTGTGTGGAAAGGCCCAGTATTGTTTTGTTTGTTCATTCGTTCAGTTGCTTCCGACTCTTCGTGACCTCATGGACCAGCCCATGCCAAAGCTCCCTGTCAGCCATGTCCAACCCCAGCTCCTTCAAGTTCAAGCCAGTCACTTCAAGGATACCATTCATCCATTATGTGGATGGATGATATCCTTGAACTTTGCATTATGTGGCCAAAATACTTCATCTTTGCCTCAAATATCCTTCCTCCATTGAGCAGTCAGGCTTTATTTCCTGAAGTATGGACTGGTTGGATTTTCACATGGTCCAAGGCACTCTCAGAACTTTCCTCCAATACCACAATTCAAAAGCATCTATCTTCCTTCGCTCAGCCTTCCCTTAGGTCCAGTTCTCACATCCATACGGGGGAATACCATTGCTTATACTATGTGGATCTTTGTTGTCTCTACTCTTCACTATTTTATCAAGATTGGTCATTACTCTTCTCCCAAGAAGTAAGCGTCTTCTGATTTCCTGGTTGCAGTCTGCATCTGCAGTAATCTTTGCAACTAGATATACAAAGCCTGTCACTGCCTCCTCGTTTTCTCTCTCTATTTGCTGGTTATCAATCAGCCTGGTTGCCATAATCTTGGGTTTTTTAAAAAAAATGTTTAACTGCAACCCAGCTTTTGCACTTTCTTCTTTCACATTGATTAGAAGGCTCCTCAACTCCTCCTGGCTTTCGGCCATCATGTGCCATCCAGTCCAACACCCTGCTTGTTTACTGTGACACACCAACCGAATGGAAAATCTTAAGTTCTTAAAGGTTTGCTTTGTTAACGTGTTTTTTTACAGCCTGCACAGTTTGCAAGAGGTTCAGTTGCAGTGATTGGTCCTTAGCACCTGCCAATCATCATTTGCAGGGCCCAGTTGAGTTTGTTCCACCCTTTTTTTCCTGGGATCTGGGGAGCAAGCCATTTTTCATTTCAGAGACAACCAGGACTTCTCCTGAAAGCATGTGTTTAGTAGGTTTGCCAGACCAGGCCCTTGGTCAGGACATCTTTCAATACCAGATCTGATTTTCCTTGGAATTCATGCAGAAGGCTCAGCATATCGGAAGGCTAAGGAAATCTGAGGAGTTCCAAGCGCCTCCAAACCAGTCTTTTGGCTTCCAGAGGAAGACTTCGTGACTTCAAGTTTCGGCCATCTGACTGGGGCTGCGAGTGTCCCTACCTCAAGGCCATTGAGAGAGAAAAGACTCAGAGAGCTTTTCAGCTACTGTTTCCTGGACCAGAACAGCAAAGGAACTCTAAAGTAAGCCAGATATTATTTTGCGGGGAAACTAAGCAATGTGCCCGAGTGAAGTTAACTCATGTTATGGACAATAAAGTGTTTGAGTTAACTAAAGTGTCCAGTTTGGTCCTTGGAGCCCTGAGCCATTAAAGGGAAGCAAAAAGCAATTCTCCGGGATAGAAAGATCACATCCTTGCCCTTCCACAGGCATCTATAGCCCGGGTGTGACAGCACATTTACTAATATTTACAATTAATTGATTTAATTGGTCTTAATCTGTTGTTGCATTTGATGTGTTGTAGTTTTGTACCTGGATCCTGAACTCATTGCTGAGCCTGGAACCCCAGGTTTCGGCGGTGACCAGGAGAGCATTTGCACAGTTAAAACTTGTGCACCAGCTGCGCCCGTACCTTGGGAAGTCTGACTTGGCCACAGTGGTCCACGCTCTGGTTCCATCCCGTATAGATTACTGCAACGCTCTCTACTCTTCGGAAGCTGCAACCGGTCCAACAGACAGCAGCCAGGTTGATAACAGGAGTGGCATTCAGAGAGCGTACAACTCCCCTGTTGTGCCAGCTCCACTGGCTTCCAGTTTGCTACTGGGCACAATTCAAAGTGCTGGCTTTAGCCTTTAAAGCCCTAAACGGTTCTGGTCCAACTTACCTGTCCAAATACATCTCTCCCTATGAACCATCGAGGTGTTTAAGATCACCCGGAGAGACCCTGCTCTCAGTCCTGCCTTCTTCGCAGGCGCAATTGGTGGGAACGAGAGACAGGGCCTTTTCAGTGGTGGCTCCTCAGCTTTTTGGAACGCCCTCCCTAGTGACATCAGATCAGCCCCCTCCCTCCTGAGATTTCACAAGAAAGTCAAGACCTGGCTGTTTGAGCAGGCATTTGCTGATGAAATATAACGGTTTAATTAGATATATGGAATGACGACGATGTGACGGAAAGTGATTTCAACGTGACGCTGACACGGTAATTGTATGTTTTAATTGCTAATTGTTGTGTTATATGGTTATTGTTTGGTTTGTTTTGCTCGTGTTTTGATTGGAGGGCAGAGATTGCCTTGTGTAAACCGCCCCGAGTTGCTTTCAGGCTGAGAGGGGCGGTATAGAAATGTGATAAATAAATACTTATGTATACGGCATCGAATTGTTGCCTTTTGTCAGCCGCTCTGAGTGCCCCTTCGGAGGTAGAGAAAGGTGGGTTATAACTGAAATAAATAAATAAAAATATTAGTGTTTTCCATTAGTATTATTTATATCCCAGTTATTCAATACCTAGAGCTGGATGCAAGAGTTAAAACACAATCAACAGAGTCACAACAAAAACACCCAAAAGGTCATTAGTGCTTGGTGCATCCGTTGGGCGGGCTCTGCTTGTTTTTCTCCCCCACAGCCAATCAGAACTCCGCTTTCTGTCCTCCCCCTCCTGTGATTGGTCCCTCCTCCTGTCAAATGGGGGCGGGGAGCTGCCTCTGATTGTCAAGACCCCATCCAATAGAGACCTGGGAGTTGCCAACGCTGTTGCAACATTAGAGTCGTTTGAAACCATTAGTTGAAACAGTGTATTGCAAATGGCAACAGTGACCCGTCTACTTCCATAGCAAGATTGGCTGCTACGAGGAGTCAGCATTCCAGGAAAAGGCAGCAAGGGCGATTGAAAGCGGGATTCGAGTGGCTGCAAAGGCAGATCTGAACCAAACTCTTCTGCCAGGGAGCCCCGCGAGAGGCTCAGCCAGGAGGGAGAAGGGGCTGCCCAAGGGGAAAGGGACCCTTTCGAGGGCGATCGATGGGGCCAAACCAGGACTCACCTCCCGGCTCTTCGAAGAAGCCCTTCCTGCTCAAAGGGCCCCGGGGCTGGAGGCTGCAGGGCGAAAGAGCCCACCCAAAAAGCCAGGCGCCGCCTCTCTTGTCTTTCTGCCCACGAATCCGGAGGGGAAAGCTCTGAATGGCTGTCTAAACCAGCGTTTCTCAGTAACCTTCCTAATACACTTCCTCATGTTGTGGTGACCCTGTTGGGTTTCATCCCTGACTGCACAAGTCTCCAGTCCTCAATGAGGAGACGTTAGCCTAGAATAGGTTAGAGTGAGGGATTCCTTCCCATTTCCTCTAGCAGCTTACCTCAAGAAGGGGTTTAGAAGGGGGGTTGTTTCTATTCACTTTGCATGCCAAACTCCACTCCTTTGACTGCTATGAATGTAAACCTTTGGAAAAAAATAACTTCCTGTTTGCAAGGCCTTTTGTCCTATTGTTTATTGTGAAGATTGGGGGAAAATAGGCCTTGATATTTGGGAGTTGTAGTTGCTGGGATTTATAGTTCACCTACCATCAAAGACCATTCTAAACTCCACCAACAATAGAATTGGGCCAAACTTGACACAAACAATGACAGAACTTGGCACAAAAATACCAAGATGCCCAAATGTGAACACAGAAAATACTGGTTCACCTACAATCAAAGAGGGTTTGGTGGGCATTGACCTTGAACTTTTTGGAGTTGTAGTTCACTTACTTCCAGAGAGCACTGTGGACTCAAACAATGATGGATGTGGACCAAACTTGGCACAAAAATACTCAAGATGCCCAAATGTGAACACTGGAGTTTGGGGAAAATAGACCTTGACATTTGGGAGTTGTAGTTGCTGGGATTTATAGTTCACCTACAATCAAAGAGGTTTCTGAATTCCACCAATGATAGAATTGGGCAAAACTTCCCACACAGAACCCCCATGACCAACAGAAAATACTGGAAGGGTTTGGTGGGCATTGACCTTGAACTTTTTGGAGTTGTAGTTCACTTACTTCCAGAGAGCACTGTGGACTCAAACAATGATGGATGTGGACCAAACTTGGCACAAAATACTCAAGATGCCCAAATGTGAACAAGATGCCCAAATGTGAACACTGGAGTCCACCAATTAGAATTGGGCAAAAAATAGACCCAGAAAATTGACATTTGGGAGTTGTAGCACTGTGGCTGGGACTTTATAGTTCACCTACAATCAAAGAGGTTTCTGGCAAAATTCCACCAATGATAGAAGGGTTTTGGGACCAAAACTTCCACACACAGAACCCCCCCTGACTAACAGAAAATACTGGAAGGGTTTGGTGGGCATTGACCTTGAACTTTTTGGAGTTGTAGTTCACTTACTTCCAGAGAGCACTGTGGACTCAAACAATGATGGATGTGGACCAAACTTGGCACAAAAATACTCAAGATGCCCAAATGTGAACACTGGAGTTTGGGGAAAATAGACCTTGACATTTGGGAGTTGTAGTTGCTGGGATTTATAGTTCACCTACCATCAAACACCATTCTGAACCCCACCTATGATGGAATTGAACCAAACGTGGCAGACATAACTCCCATGACCAACAGAAAATGCTGGAAGGGTTTGGTGGGCATTGACCTTGATTTTTAGAGTTGTAGTTCACCTACATCCAGAGAGCACTGTGGATTCAAACAATAATGGATCTGCCCCAAACTTGGCACAAATACCCTATATGCCCAAATGTGAACACTGGTGGAGTTTGGGGAAAATAGACCTTGGCATTTGGGAGTTGTAGTTGCTGGGATTTATAGTTCACCTAGAATTAAAGAGGATTAGGAACTCCACCTGTTGACTTATTCCAATCCCACAAATTTCATTGGGTTTTCTTTAACAAGGAATACTCAGAGCTGTTTTCCAGTTCCTTCCTCCGAAATATAGCCTAAAACACCAATAATGAAATCAACCAAATTTGGCACACAGGACTCCCATGAGCACCAGAAAATACTGGAAGGGTTTGATGGGCATTGACCTTGAGTTTTGGAGTTCTAGTTCACCTAAAAAACAGAGCACCATGGATTCAAACAATGATCGATCTGGACCAAACGTGGCACAAATATGCCCAAATGTGAACACTGGTAGAGTTTGGGAGAAAGAGACCTTGACATTTGGGAGTTGTAGTTGCTGGGATTTATAGTTCACTTACAATCAAAGAGCATTTCTGAACTCCACCAACAATAGAATTGGGCCAAACGTTCCACACAGAACTGCCACGACCACCAGAAAATACTGGAATGGTTTGGTGGGCATTGACCTTGAGTTTGGGAGTTGTAGTTCACCTACACCCAGAGAACACTGTGGACTCAAACAATGATGGATCTGGACCAAATTTGGCACAAATACTCAATATGCCCAAATGTGAACACTAGTGGAGTTTGGAGAAAATAGATCTTGACATGCTGCCATATGCCAAGCATGCCTGCTCTCCCCTCCCCTCCCCTCTTGGATTCTCAGAAACAGCCCTCCTCTTGGCTGAGAGGCTAGCTGAGAGGATTCACCATCTATTTCCAAAAAGGAAGAAAAGGACAGGCAGAGAGGTCATCAGCCTTCAAATTGTGACATAACCTCTGAGGATGCCTGCCATAGATGCAGGCAAACGTCAGGAGAGAATGCTTCTGGAACATGATCATATAGCCCGAAATACTTACAACAATCCAAATACATAGTTTTTTTCAGTCCAAAATTAGGGAAGGATTGGCTGACTGGAGCAGACAGGACAATCTCTTTTTATTTTCTTTCATTTTTAAAAGCTTCATATAATGGTTACACACTCATTTGTGCCAGAAATGCAGTCTTTGAAGGTATTTAGGACTTGAAAAATTTACCCCAAAGAGGTTGTGCTGAAGTAATGGCACTGAATCTTTGTTATTACAAAGAATAATATAAGATACCCAGTATAAAGAGCTCATTTTTCAAGTTGTTAAAATACTGGCACTAATCCCATCTTTGTCTTCATTAAATCAAGAATTGGAGTCCTCGGGTGCAAACGAAGGCAGTCGTAACTTCATCTGGTAGTGTGTATTTATGTGGCATTTCAGGCCTTTCATATTATCATGGCCTCGTATGCAAAGCATAACAAAAGGACAAAGAAACAAAGCCAGAAAATATAGGAGGGGGGAAAACCACACCCAAAAGTATTATTGTGAGTACAGAACATGAGATTTCTTGGAACAGAACTTGCACAATGAGGTTTCTCTTGGCAACTCAAGTCTCTCTCAACCTGAGGCTGCACAAAGAAAAGAAAGTTCAGTCCACGATTCTTTCAATCTTTCTGGTTCCACAGAGAAATTAGTTTAATGAAATTACATCTTAGGTGTAGAGCCAAAAAAATTGAATAGGTATTGTGGGGAAAGTGGGGAAAGATATATTGGGTGGTCAGATAGATAGGATGTTGGGGACTGCGTTGAGAGAAGTTAAGCAGCTATTTTTCCATGGAGAAGAATAGGAAGGGCTTCCATATGATACATCCAGGGTGACGGTGAATAGTGCACTTGTGTCAGTGCAGTGCTCCTCAGGATATGAAGTAGCTTCAGGCCTGGGCCACATCATAGGTTCTGTAAAGGAAGGGGACAGAGCTCAGACAGGAAATGTAGCAGAAGGTACTTCCACCATGCAGACCTAGCCTATGATACTGGGATGCCTGAAGTGAAAGACTGGGGGGAAAGTGTCTCACAAAGTGCCCAAGCCCTCGGGTGCCCATTAGGCATGGCTAGGTTCATCGGAATGGTTCTGAAATCGGAATAAATTTGTATTAAAATCACTTTAGAAGCGTTTTGGAAGCGATATAAGCAATCCGGAAGAGAAGTTGCCAATTGAAAGCCACAGCTGCCATATTCGGAAAGAAATCGGCTGGGGAGCAGGGCTGGAGGACAGGCAGGACTCTGCCTGGGGACTCTGGCTGCCTTTCAACTGGCTGTTTTCCACCTGCGGAGCAAGAGGACGTGCAGGACTCACCCTCAGTCTCGCAAGGCTGCTGTCGCTCATCCCTTCCTCGCTTTGTGCGCCTCCAAGAGACGGGCCAGGCAAAGATAGAGAAAGAGAGAGAGAGGTTCCCAGGGCCCGAGAACTGGAAAGAATTCCCTCCAGTTCTCATGCCCTTGGAAGCAATCTCCCTCCCTCCCCGGGGGCGGGGACTCTTGCGGGGGGCGGGGCTGGCGTGACGGACAAGGCGCTGCCGGAAGTCCCGCCCCTAGGGCGACTCACGCGGCTTCCCCCGCTGCCGCCGCGCTCGCACCGGCGCCCCTCCTTCCTTCACTGAGGGAAGGAGTGGCGTCCACCGTGTCAATTGCCCTAGGGGCAGCGGGACTTCCCCCCAGCTCCTTGTCCCGCAGGCGGGCGCCACTCATTCCTTCACCCCTTCCTTCAGGGCCGGAAATGCCACCCCCCAAATCCGCCGCCCGAGGCCATGGCCTAGTCTGGCCTTATGGGTAATCCGGGCCTGTTCGCCTCTCTTTATTGCTTCCCAGGGCCTGAGAACTGGAGGGAATTCCCTCCAGTTCTCGGGCCCTGGAACCCCCCCCCCCTCTCTTTGCCTGGCCCATCTCTTGGAGACACACAAAGTGGGGGGAAGGGATGAGCGACAGAACAGCCTCGTGAGGCTGGGGGGGAGTCCTGCGCATCCTCTTGCTCCACGGGTGGAAAACAGCCAGTTGAAAGGCAGCCAGAGCCCCCGGGCAGAGTCCTGTCTGTCCCCCGGCTCCGCTCCCCAGCCCCCGAGAGCGGCTTTCCTCCACGCCAGTTTGACGGCGATTTCTTCCCTCCATGGGAAGAAGGGAAGAAATCCCCGTCCAAACATGCGTGTCCACCATCAACAAAGCCATTCCAAAATTTCGGAATTAATCTGAATCAATTTTGAAATTTTAATGAAAAATTTTGGAAGTCTATCAGATTCAAAGTGCCAGCGCCCCCTACTTCTGGAACGAGTTTTGAACCATTTTTTAAAAATCAACCAGGCCTAGTGCCCGTTAATGCTGCTTTAGACTCCTACCAGTCCTACAAAATTTGTAAAGCACCTTCCCATTTTTTTCAAAATAGTGCAATTTTTGGCATGTTAACAAAAAACACAAAGAAACACTGCAAATCTCTCAAAGCACTTGGAAGACCATCAAAGATTAAAGTAGAGAATGTAACATTAAAAGGTACAGTAAGTGATATCTATAAACTATTACTAATGGATGAACAGGAACAAGTTCACTTGAAGGAAGTATGGAAAGTAGACTTGGGGGGAAAGTGAATTATCAAGAATGGGCAAGAGTGGATGGCATCCTACCTTGCCCGTTTCTTTCCACGGCATCTTGGGAATTTCCCATGTTTGCCACCTGGAAATGGAGAGAGAACAAAAAGTTAGAGTTCTTGTTTCAAGAACTGAAGGGAAAGAAACAGACAGCCAACGATGCTTAAGCAACCACAATCCAGATTTCCGGAGACAGGAAAAGATGTTGTGAAAGTCATACTGCCAGATTTTCAAAATATCAATTAGGGACAGTTGAAAATTATGCCATCAGGAATGAGCCACTAACAAATGTATTTTCTACTTAAATAGCAAATACAGTCATGTGCCCAGCGTGGAACACATCTCACCATGCTAAAACTGCAGGTGTGGCTCTTAATGAGACTTGCTGCATTTTCACGGGCTGTGTCCTATACCACTGGGGAAATTACACTGTGCAGTATTGCACTACCTGACATCTGCCAGGAAGTAGTAACCAATAGTGAAAGGACCAAGGCAGTGACATCTCTGGCCCATCCCCTGTTCAGATATCAGCCAGCATGCCAACAACTTAAATCAAGAAATGGTTTTCTAAGATCTATAGAGACACTCGCTGGAACACCTCAGCAAGTAAGAGTCCAAAAGTGGCAGGCTAAAACCCAGAACCTCAAACCAATGGCTGATACCAAATGAGAGACTCCCTCCTGGGCAACCAGAAAACTGGACAACTTGGAAGGCGCTGAACAGATTGCACTCTGGCACCACTAGATGCAGAGCCAACCTTAAGAAATGGGGCTACAAAGTGGAGTCCACGACATGCGAATGTGGAGAAGAGAAAACCACAGACCACCTATTACAATGCAACCTGAGCCCTGCCACATGCACAATGGAGGACCTTCTTATAGCAACCCCAGAGACACTCCAAATGGCCAGCTACTGGTACAAGGACATTTAATAAAATGCCAAGTTTGCAAACTTTGTGTGGGGGGGGTGGTGGTGGTGGTGGTGGGTTTTGGGGGTTAATTGGGGGGGGGTGTTTGTTTTTAAATACAATACAACTGTTTGGTTCACTCCTGATACAATAAATAAATAAATACTCATGTATTGCTTATATTTGTACATTCCACAAAATACTTTTCTCTCTTTATGAAGGATCCACACCCAATACACCAGATTGTGTTCATATGTGGTTCAAAATCCTTAAAAACATAGGAGATTAGCATCCTCTCTATTCTTTTACCAACAACCAAAAGCATTTAATTCTTAAGTGGTTGCAGGGAGGTTTTTTTTTAAATGATGTGCATGTGTAATGTACTGTAATTGTATCTTTAATATTTGAAATGATTTCACACTTCTGCAAGATCATTTCAAACACAATCACTTTAAAACTATGAGTATTCATGTCCTCTTTCATTGTGTTTTAACTTTTTTCCATCCGGTTTTCAGACTTATTTTAGCCAAGTAAGTCGCCTCGGGTCCTGTGGCAATACTGAATGAAAGAATGAATGAATGAAATACACTTGTTACACTGCTCCCACCCTCATAACAACACAACTGAAATTTCTGATGCATTCATGTTAGATGATTTCAGATGCATTCATGCCAGTCATTCATTCTTACAGGTGAGAATGAGAATGCCAAGGATGAACAAGATGGCAGCGGCTACTAAACCCCATTTGCGCAGGAACTGGTAATCTGCAATAGGAAAAAACAAAACAAAACAAAAACAGAGCCCTTAATATGAACATCAAATGGCATGTTGAAATGCATTAATGCTGGTGGATAAACAATATCTGGAACAAGAGCCAATTCTTAATATTACTTAGAGACATTTGAAATAATAATAATAATAATTTATTTGTATTGCACCCTATCTCCCCGAGGGGACTCAGAGTGGATTCCAACGTAACAATGACAAACATTCAATGCCTACATAAAATTTATTTATTTATTTATTTGCAGTATTTATATTCTGCCCTTCTTACACCGCAGGGGACTCAGGGCGGATTACAATGTACACATACATGGCAAACATTCAGTGTCATAGACATACAACACATATAGACAGTCAGAGGCTATTTAACATTCCACTTTTTTGGCCACCAGGGGAGCTGTCGCTTCACCGTCCATCTGCGATTAAGTGCTTCCGCATCCCCGCATGCTTTGCTGGAGATTTTTTTATGGCCTCGTAAATTAGTTAAATTAGGTTCCCCACACATAGGCGGTACCTAATTTTCCTACTTGACAGATGCAACTGTATTTCAGGTTGCAAAGGTTGACAACAAGCTACACAATTGATCAGAAGCTCACTCCGACCCGGGCTGTCTTCGAACACATGACCTTTCGGTCAGTAGTGATCTTAATACAACTGACACCCAGCCAGCTGCGCCACATTTCCGATACTGACATGAAATCCGAGAAAAAAACCCCACATATAAAAGTAGTATTAAAACTTAACATCAAATTAAAAACCTGGCATCGGTAAATTAAACTTGACATCAATAAATTAAACTACACATAGTCAAACACAATTCTATAATAACATAAATCTAAACAAAGCATCCACACTGGTGTATAACAGCCAGCAAGGGAGTTCCCGAGGTGGGGGGCAACCACAGAGAAGGCCCTCTCTCTCATTCCCGTGCTTGGGATGGGGTGGGACCAAGAGCAGGGGCTCCTTCAATGACAGCAGTGCCCAGGCTGGTTTGTAAGAGGAGATGCCCAGTGTCAGATGCAGGTCCCATCTGTCTCACAAATAAGCTCACTTTGAAGTAGAAAAGCTTTACTTTTACTTTTAAAAAGTAGGATAAAGCTACTATTATATCTCATTTGTCACAATGGTCAGAGATCTCATCATCACTGCATTGGTAAACTAAACTTTTCAGATGTGTAATATATTTTATGCAGTTTGTTGTCTTTTCTTCCACTGGTCAAATAATTAAAACATTATCTCATTCCTAGTTCTCCATTTTTCATCAGAGAAAGACCTTGGGTCATTTTTTACCACCAGAAAACCACCAATCGGTCTAAATATTGCATCTCTACATCCCTAACTAAAGAAATTATACTATCATCTGCTAGGAAATTATTTTCCAAGAAGCATTTTTCTCATGTACTCTTAATTCCCATTACATACAAGGGAACGAATGAAATATAGAATGCAAAATACTAACAAATATAACCTGCATATGGATACCATAGTACACTATAGCATAAGCATATGATCCTGACACCCAGTTTTTCTCACAGTTCACTGTAGTTTTGCACGATGATATCTATCTATCTATCTATCTATCTATCTATCTATCTATATATATATATGGTCAGGTCTGATCATTCTGTTTACTAGCAGGAATAAGTAGAGTTAAAGGTTTTCCACTGACATTAACTCCAGTCGTGTCCGACTTTGGGGGTTGGTGCTCATCTCCACTTTTAAGCCAAAGAGCCGGCGTTGTCCGTAGACACCTCCAAGGTCATGTGGCCGGCATGACTGCATGGAGCACCATTACCTTCCCACTGGAGCGGTACCTATTGGTCTACTCATATTTGCATGTTTTTGAACTGCTAGGTTGGCAGAAGCTGGTCCACTCCCCATGTTTGAACCTGCAACCTTTTGTTCACCAAGTTCAGTAGCTCAGCGGTTTAACCCATTGTGCCACCGGGCAGGAATACTGACATGTATAAACGTTTTACAATCCTATTTTAGCATCCCCCACCACTACTGCCCTGCTTTGAAACTTGCATTAAACAACACAGCCAATGAGGAAAACAGGACGTAAGCAATTGCAGGTCTGTTTCCAAAGTCTTGTGTTATGGCTCCAGGCATCTCTGCTCTTCACAAGGCTCCAATTTTCTTTAACAGGGACTCAGGTTCTCCAGATTTATTCAGAGCATCTAGGTCTGTAAAACCACCAATATAGGTATCTCCAATAAAAATACAAGGTACTGTTGTAGAGCTTGTAACTCGCAAGACATAGTACTGAATGTCAGGAGTATCACTTCGGCTTGTGAGATCAATATATTCCAAATGCCCAGGTTTCAGGCAAAGTGATTCTAAAGCTTTGTGACATTAAGGACAGCCCGTCTTCCCGAATGTCACCACTTTGTTAGGTGCAAGCCTGCTCATGACAAACTGCAGGGCCATTGTGCACAATGCCCGGATTCTCGGCCACAAGCAGACAGTTCAGCTGTTTCCAGGAACACGAAAGATCACAGCAAGGAA
Source organism: Anolis apletophallus (assembly GCA_030556195.1). Lineage (NCBI taxonomy): Eukaryota > Metazoa > Chordata > Lepidosauria > Squamata > Anolidae > Anolis > Anolis apletophallus. The sequence goes on along the minus strand of JARBWK010000011.1, from coordinate 26,891,682 downwards.
GCAAAGAGCACAGCTGGTTGTCTCTAATAAACAAATTGTGCGGCCCTTTTAGACCTCCCAAAGCCTGCAAAATCTATTTCCCAAAAACAAAGCCGGCAAGGATGAAAAATACCAGGCGTAGGCATCGTTTATTCCAAACCCTTCAGGGATTCAATAGGAAACAAGGCTCTTAAGTATCACTTTCTTCATCTTGGGACTTACCATAATGGAAAAAATCATGATTGTAATCAATATTTTCAAAGTCTGCAAAAATAAAAAAGGAATGTTAGATGGAGAAAATGGTTGTTTTGCTACCATACGAACTTCAGATCTGATCCTCCTCATACAAATGACAGCGCCAGTTCCCAATGCTTCAAATACAATTAGCCTCCTATATGTGGGCATTTGTTAATATGTAGACACAAGGAAACATACATACAGTACAATCCCCATATCCACAGGAGATATAGTCCCAGACTTCATGTAGATAATGTGAAACTTCAGACCCTAATAGCAAATCCCATTATTTTCAATGGAAAGGAACTGAGGATTTATATCCAATTGGCAACGATTGGTTCCTCTCCATCCCAATGGATATGGATTTCTGCATGGAACTGCTTCTATAGAAAAGACTTTGCAAGAGGTCATGTGCTTTGTAATGAATAGCAGTTGTTTGTTGTTATTGTTGTTGCTAAATGACTTCAAGCCAGCTACAACTTACAACTCTATTATGGGTTTTTCTATGCAAGATGTATTTGGGTTAATTGGCCATTGCCTTCCAAAAAATCCTGCAAATCTTTTGGACAAATGGACAAATGTCAGCATGCTGGAAGAAGCAAAGACCACCAGTATTGAAGTGATGCTCCTACACTATCAACTCCGCTGGACTGGCCACATTGTCCGAATGCTTGATCACCGTCTCCCAAAGCAGTTACTATACTCCCAACTCAAGAACAGGAAACATAACATTGGTGGACAGGAAAAGAGATTTAAAGATGGGATTAAATCCAACCTTAAAAGCTGTGGCATAGTCACTGAGAACTAGGTCCTTAAGCGCTCTAACTGGAGATCAGCTGTGACCAGCAGTGCTGAAGAATTCGAAGAGGCACGAATGGAGAGCAAAGGGGAGAAACGTGCCAAGAGAAAGGCGCATCATGCCAACCCTGACTTGGATTGCCTTCCACCTAGAAAACGATGTCCTCATTGCGGGAGAATAGGCAGATCAAGAATAGGGCTCCGCAGCCATCTAAAAACTCACCACCAAGACACTGGACTTGGTCATTCTCGGGCTACGAGGGATCGCCTAAGTAAAGTAACCCTTCCTCCAAGGCTGGGAGACTTACCCAAGGTCATCCAATGGATTTAAATACTCAAGCACGGTTTGAAAATCTGGTCTCTCGGTGTTTTAGGCATATCTACACAGGCCAAACCAATTGGGGGAGTGTGCACTGCGAATCTGTGAACAGTAGGGCCAGTTCCCAAAGTTCAGGGAATCGCAAGAGCATTCTCCAACTTTTCGTAATACACAGTTCAATATCATTCTGGTTCTCAATGTCAATCAATATTTACTGAATTATAAAGAAACTGAATATGTATTGAGTGGACAAAGCTCTTTCCAGTGTTTCTGTAATCCCAAAGTCATGTTAGTGGGATTTTGGCAGTCACAGTCCAAGAAGAAGAAAAAACTTCTTCATCTTTACTCTACAGCAGTGGTTTTCAACCTTCTGAATGCCACGACCCCTTAATGCATTTCCTCATGTTGTGGTGACCCCCAACTGTAACATAATTTTTGTTGCTACTTCATAACAGCAATTTTGCTACTGTTATGAATTGTAATGTAAATATCTGATATGTAGAATGTATTTTCATTCACTGGGCCAAATTTGACACAAATAGTCGATATGTCCCAATTTGAATACTGGTGGGGTTGGGTGGGTGGGGAGGGGGTTGATTTTGTCACTTGGGAGTTGTAGTTGATGGAATATATAGTTTACCTACAATCAAAGAGATTCTGAACTCCACCAACAATGGAATTGAACCAAACTTGGCACACAGAACTCCCATGACCAACATAAAATACTGGAAGAGTCTGGGGGGGCATTGACCTTGAGTTTTGGAGTTATAGTTCACCTATATCCAGAGAGCATTGTGGACTCAAACAATGATGGATCTGGATGAAACTTGGCACGAATACTCTTTATGCCCAAATGTGAACACCGGTGGAGTTTGGGGAAAATAGACATTGACATTTGGGAGTTGTAGATGCTGAGATTTATAGTTCACCTACAATCAAAGAGGAGTCTGAACTTCACCAATGATAGAATTGGGCCAAACCTCCCACAAAGAACTGTCATGACTAATAGGAAATACCGTGTTTTCTGATGGTCTTTGGTGACCCCTCTGACACCCCCTCAAGAACCCCCAGTGGCCCCGACCCCCAGGTTGAGAAATGCTGTTCTAGAGATACAAACAGGCACAATCAATGTCTCTGAAGGAAAAGCAATCTCAATCAGCCAAGCTTTTCCTCCTACTTTTGAATATACCTGTTTTCATCTTCTGGTCATCAGGTGGCACTTCAGATGGAGTTACTCCTGAAAAAGACAATACAGAAATGCCAGTTGGTTGAATTTGGAATACCAAGGTTGTTCGATCAGTTCACTCTCCCAGCCTTGCTCACAGAGATTCACTAATCTCCTGGCTGGTTTCTAGTGCTCACCTGCAAACCTTGGGGTCTTCATATTGTTGGTAGTGCCCATTGTTGATGTTTCAGTTGCAGCTGTCGCTGTAGTTATCACTTCATTTGCTTTTGTGATTTCAATTATAAGCCAGGGAAAGAATATGAAAAAAAATTGTAGAGGTCAGCCAGAATTCCTTAGGAAGAAAAAATATTCTGAGCTTTGGGGCCAAGAAATATAAACCAACCCTTTAACTATGAATATGATTTTCCTGCTTCTTGGCAGGATGTTGGACTAGATGGCCCAAAGGTCTCTTCCACTTTATGATTCTATGATACAAGCATAATATTGGTCGTCAAGCAGCCGCCATCCAGGTATGACTACAATTGCCATATTAACCAAACTTGATAACAAATCTGGAAGAACTGTAAAGGTAAAGGTTTCCCCTTGACATGAAGTCTAGTCATGCCCGACTCTGGGGGTGGTGCTCATCTCCATTTCTAAGCCAGAAAGCCAGTATTGTCCATAGACATCTCCAAAGTCATGTGGCCTGCATGGAGCACCGTTTCCTTCCTGCCTAAGTGGTACCTATTTATCTACTCACAGTTGCATGTATTCAAACTGCTAGGTTGGCAGAAGCTGGGGCTAACAGTAGGAGCTCACCCCACTGTCCTGATTCGAACTGCCAACCTTTGGGTCAGCAAGTTCAGCTTTTCAGAAAAGGGCTGTTGTCGGACCACTAATGTCACGTAGAGTACAGTTACAACCAGCCAGCCATGCCTTCTGCCAAGATACTCCATTTTATTCTCCATCCCAAGAATAATTCATTATGAGCGCTGAACTTCAGTCTTCAGGGGTCTGTTTTAAGGGGTATTTCCTTCCTCCTGAAAACTTTTGCCCTATAAATATTTTTGTTCGTCTGGCATCTTGAGTGTTCTTGTTTTTGCCTCCCACTTTTACCTTGATGGTGCCTTTAGGTTACAAATGCACTGATGATTGGGAGATACCTCTATGCTGGCTAGGAAGTACTTGTTCTTGGCAATGTGTGATGCCGTTTCCTTCTTGTGGTATTGGGGGGGGGGGGGGCTCCAAACAGTGATCTTTCCAAGTTCCATACAAAACTAAGATCAATATTATTAAAGGATTCCAGCCCAGATATGTACTCTGCCACATACCATTTGTTGTCTCAAGTTCTTGCAGGAAGTTCAGCTCAGTATTTGCATCTGCCAATCCCTCTGCCATATAAGATGAGGCTATGGAAGAGAAAAACCGTCTTAGATGGACTTGAACCATAAAACCAGAGTAGCTCTTATATTGATTTTAATTGTCTAGTGCAGTGGTTCTCAACCTGGGGGTCGGGACCCCCAGAGGGGTCGCGAGAGGGTTTCAGAGGGGTCGCCAACATATTTCTGATGGTCTTAGGAAGCCCTTTGGCAGAGAAGGTTGGAGATCACTCCGCTTGTCCTTCTCTTTCTTTTTGGAAACAGACTGCGAATTCTCCCACCTAAAGCTTTCCTTTGCTGTGATTGGCAGGCCTCCCAGCCAAGGGGAGGGCTGTTTCTGATACTCCAAGCAGGGAGGGGAGAACAGGAGTGCTTGGCGCATGGCAGCATGATGCGCATGTGTGGGTGAGGGAGAGTCCGAGAGGTGGGATGGAGGCTCACACCAGTTAGTCCCTTCAAGGCATGAGGGTTCAGTATAGGAAGTTTGACTCAATTCTATCATTGGTGGGGTGCAAGGGGCTCTTTGATTGTAGGTGAACTATAAACTCCAGCAACTACAATTCCCAAATGTCAAGATCTATTTTCCCCAAATTCCACCAGTGTTTACATTTGGGTATATTGAGGATTCGTGTCAAGTGTGGTCCAGATCCATCCTTGTTGAGTCTATAGTGCTCTCTGGATGTACAGTAGGTGAACTACAACTCCCAAACTCAAGGTCAATGCCCACCAAACCCTTCCAGTATTTGCTGTTGGACATGGGAATTTTGAGTGCCAAGTTTGTTTCAATTCCATTGTTGGTGAGTTCAGAATGCTCTTTGATTGTAGGTGAACTATAAATCCCAGCAACTACAACTTCCAAATGACAAAATCAACCCAACCCCCCCCACACACACACACATCCACACACACAAAAATACAGTTATGAAGTAGCAATGAAAATAATGTTATGGTTAGGGGTCACCACAACATAAAGAACTGTATTAAGGGGTCGCAGCATTAGGAAGGTTGAGAAACACTGGTCTAGTGTATGTTTTAACCCTTTTAAAAAATTATAATTGGTTTTTAACAAATTTTTTAGTTGTTCTGTTGGTCACTATTGTGCTCCAGGCCTGGAAACATGTATGACCACCAGGGGCGGACCAAGCTTTTCCCGGGGGGTACGCAAAAAAAATTGCGCCCCCCAGTGCGCGTGTGCCAATCTGCGCATGCGCACTGGCCCCAAAGTGGGAGCCAGTACGCATTTGCTGACCTTTTCGCGCATGCGCAAAAAGGTCTGCACATGCGGAAGCGCGGCCGGAGTGCCCCGGGGTGCCTGTGGTACTTTCCAACACTTTGGTTCCCACAGACCACTGAGGCCACCAAAAAGGACCAATACAGACCACACTCAGCACACACAGCCCCCATGACCCACTCTACGTCCTGGTGCAGTTCGGAGGAGGGTGGACCATGGATGATGGGACTTGAAGTGCCTCTACTCACTTCCCAAGTCCGCTGCAACCCTCATCCAATCACTGATCGAGACCAAACTTGGCACACATAACCCCCATGACTGCCTTCACGTCCTGGTGATTTTTGGGGGGAGGACTGACAATGGATGATGGGATTTGTAGTACTTTTACACCCCTCTGTTCCCACAGACCACTGTAGCCCCCAACAAACACTGATAAAGACCACACTTGGCACACAGAGCCCCAGTGACCCAGTCCACATCCTACTGAAGTTTGGAGGGGGACAGAACATGGATGATGGGTCTTGCAGTACCTTCCCTCACTTTCCAAGACTGCTACAAACCTAATCCTATGATTGATCAACACCAAACTTGCCACACAGAGCCCTCATGACCCACTCTACATTCTGGTGCAGTTTGGAGGAGGGTGGACCATGGATGATGGGACTTGAAGTACCTCTACTCACTTCCCAAGTCTGCTGCGACCCTCATCCATTACCGATTGAGACCAAACTTGGCACACATAACCCCCATGACTGCCTTCACGTTCTGGTGAGGTTCGGGAGGACTGACAATGGATGATGGAATTTGTAGTATTTTTCACACCCTCTGTTCCCACAGACCACTGTGGCCCCCAAAAAACACCAAGAAAGTCCACACTTGGCACACAGAGCCCCAGTGACCCACTCTACATCCTACTGAAGTTTGGAGGGGGAGAGAACATGGATGATGGGACTTGCAGTACCATCCCTCACTTCCCAATCCTGCTACAAACCTAATCCAATGACTGATCAACACCAAATCTGGCACACAGAGCCCTCATGACCCACTCTACAGCCTGGTGCAGTTTACTGTGAGACGGACCACGGATGATGGGACTTGAAGTACCTTCACTCACTTCCGAAAAAGAATGCATCCCTCATCCATTCACCAATACAGACCAAACTTAGCACACAGAGCCCCCATGACCCAATCTACATCCTACTACACTTTTGGGGGCAGAGATGATGGGACTTGCACTACCTTCAGTAATTTCATGATACCACTGCAACTCCCAATAATGATGGATCAAGACCAAACTTGGCACACAGAGCCCCCATGACCCACTCTACATCCTGCTGCGCTTCACAAATAACCCGGGCAGGGCCGGGTCCCCAAGCTAGTAACTAATAAAACTTGAACAAGAGTTCATTAAAAGGAACATAAAATACTTCCAGAATATATATAAAATCCAAAATTAAAGCTTGACTTGAACCAGGAATAAGAGAATTCAGTCTTAGCTTCTCACTCTAATGCAGCATTGCCTGAACTGACCTTAAAGTAAACGCCTTGTTGTTTTATAGACACGCATGAAATTATTCCATTTCCCATGAACTTTCCCACATAATTTCTCTGAATGATGCAATCTATTTTCAGCTCTGATTTGTAAACGAAGACATTTGTTGATCTCCATAGCTACAGGTGGGTTCCCATGGGAATCCTCCTTATCACTCAGCTCTTCACTCAATTCCTTATCTGCGGTTGCTACTTCTGACTCTCCTGAGTGCCCTTGAGGCCCTGCACTTTCCAAGCTGGCTTTCTCAGAGAGAACCATCATTTCCCAGACATAATTTTTCCAGACTTGAGAGCCCATCACTTTGTGCCACAGGAAAGCTCACAATCCTCACTAAATCATCAGTTAACCCATCAGCCTCTGGTGGCTGATCTACAACAATCATGGGATAACAGGTGATATGCAAATACCCGAAGAAATTAAGGCTAGATGCCTGTTTAATCAGCCAAAGGATGTACCACTTCTATTCACAGTAGGACTACCACAAGGATAGCCCCCTTTTATGACATTTGTTTAAAAAAGGATTGCCACTGGTGATGAGGACACTTCCCATGTCTGTCTCTCATCAAACAGGTTCTTCAGACTTCTGTACTGTTTCAGAAACCTATCAAACTAATGTAACCAGCAATGGTGTGGTAACCAAGAAATATATGGGCATAGCACAGGAAATGTCCGCTTTCCACATCTCTGTAAAATGATCTTATTTCTCCATCTCAGCTCATGGACCTTAAAACAGAGCCTTCACCCCCACCCAAACCCCGATACCACAAGAAGGAAACAACATCACAAATTGCTAATAACAAGTTGTCACACAAATGCTTGAAGCACAAGCTTGTTTAAAAATGAAAAGCAGCTTTAAGAGGGATGACTTTAGAGTGGAAATGCAGCACAAGGACAAAATACTTGACACTTTCCTTACAAATGTTTCTCCACTTAAAATCATACACATATTCAATTATGTTTCTCCTTTCATTAAACAGTTGAGCATGTGATAGGGCAAGATACTCAGACAGAAAGGGAAGCAAATACATACCTTCAAGGAAGGAGCATGCAAACGCTAGCTGCACTACGAAACAACTATCTTTGGGCTGGCATGTAGATGCAGCCTTTCTGCAGAGGACCAAATACACTTAGAGCCCTTCCACACAACCATATAATCCAGGGCTGTTCCACACATCCCTATATCCCAGAATATCAAGGTAGAAAATCTTACAATATCTGCTTTGAACTGGGTTATCTGAGTCCACATGCAATGTGAGAGTTTCTACCTTGATATTCTGGGATACAGGGCTGTGTGAAAGGGCCCTCCCAAATCAAGGCAGATAATCCACAATTATCTGTCTTGAACTGGAATATCTGAGTCCACACTGTCATATAATCCAGTTCAGTGTGGATTTTATACAACTGTGTGGAAAGGGCCTTAGACATATTGGCCAGATATTATTTACCAAGCCATAAGACTCACGTGTTTTGGATGTATCTGTAGCATCCTCCTTCTGTTCAATAACTGAAGCTGGGCTTACTATAAAATCAAAGCAGGCATGAGGTTAGTCAGCATACCATGACCATGAACATCTTCAGACATTAATGGACTAACCCTCTGTAGACCAATGTTTTTCCCATATCCCCCCCCCCCCTTTAACTTTAGCTATCTTTAGTATTCCTTCAAGCTTTTCGATAGCTTCCTCTTGCACACTAGTAGTGCTATTTTGGCTACACAAGTGAAATCTACAAGCTGAGGTTCAATGGTATAGAATATCAATGGTTATCAACTTTATAGAGTAGTCACCATTCATCTACACCATTGGTTCTCAACCTGTGGGTCCCCAGATGTTTTGGCCTTCAACTCCCAGAAATCCCAACAGCTGGCAAACTGGCTAGGATTTCTGAGAGTTGTAGGCCAAAACACCTGGGGACCCACAGGTTGACAAACAATGGTGTAGATCAGGGGTTCCAGGAAAAAATTTGCTCACCACCCCCCTAGAAATTATTTTTTAAATTTTTTAATAGTGATTAAACAGAAAGATATATGGAAACAGATCACTATATGACCCAATATTTTGACCCAAGTAGTGGATGGACTGAAACATTGATGAGTTTCATCTGTGTGGTGTCACTTTACTTGAGTGTGATTTTGCCAGTTGGAGTCATCAACTGCAATACTGGTGCCAATACATAGCGAGTGTGTGTTCCTGCAAGTTGGAATACCAAGGCAGGCATTGCCTGGAAACTGCAGCACCCACCCCCTTGCTCTCCTCAACCCGCCACCGGCGCACAGTCCTGTGCGCCGTGGGCAGAGTTGAGGAGAGCAAGGGGGCAGGCACTGTGGTTTCCAGGCAACGCCTGCCTGGGTATTCCAACTGGAAGGCGCACACTCACAAGTGTGTGTGTCTGCCAGTTGGAATACCCGGGCAGGCATTGCCTGGAAACCGCAGTGCCCGCCCCCTTGTTCTCCTCAACTCTGCTCACGGCACACAGTCCTGGAAACCGCATACACATACAAACGGCCCTTTCCTTTCCCACCGCCCCCTTACAGGGGATAAGTGCCCCACAAAATCTTCAGAGCCTCCCACCACCCCCTTTGAATGTCCCACCGCCCACCAGGGGGCAGTACTGCCCACCTTGAGAACCACGGGTGTAGATGAATGGTGACTACTCTATAAAGCATCTCTGACTCATCCATCTATGAGAAGGATATCCCTAATGCCAGGATGAAAATTGGTAACTTATGGAGAACATGGACGTGCAACTTTGTTGTTGCCTATTGCTGTAGAGGTAATAGTTAGAAACACCTGGAAAATGTAATGAAGTCGCAACATCTCACCTTCTGCCTCCAAAGAAGTTGAAAGGCTCATAAAACCAAGCAGAAGAAAGACCTGTGAAAAAAATACAGATGTATTATTCATATTATTCAGTTGTATGACCCAAGTTCCATAGCCCCAACTGTGAATCTCCAAAATACCTCCAGTGTGGGCCAAATGAGATAACATCATAAGTTGTAAGAAAGCGGGGAGGGAAATATTTTGCTGTTTGAGGTAAAAAAAAAAACACACACACCCAAAATACTGATTACATTCCATCAAATTCACAAAGTCAAGCAGACTGGCAGCTGCGTCTATCCTGAGCACTGATTATGAGATTGTTATCTACCACACAGAAAAGTAACAACATGAGTTTGGAGGCACAGGAGAAGTTGTGTGACACTTTCCTCCAGCACTTTGCTGTGGCATCTTGGTATCTGCCACTTGAAGAAATGTTGCCTAATGAGCGGATTGGTCCCACTGTAAGTAAAGATCTTCTTAGCAAAACAGCTGATAAGATCTCCCTTAAAATGGGGTGAATAACTACAGTATTCTGAGACTAACTAACTACCTTATCATACTAGGAAATTTCCCAGTTGTAGGACACTTCAGCCTCTTTTCAAGCATGGAGAGGCACGGAGCTCATCACATGTTCCAGAATTGAAAAGATTACACCTTTGACTGTAGATCATAATAAATTGTGGCAAATTCTTGGTGGTATGGGGATACCAAATCACCTTGTCTGTCTCCTGAGGAATCTGTATAATGACCAAGTAGCAATAGTAAAAACAAACAATGGAACAACTGACTGGTTCAAGATTGGAAAAGGAGTACGGCAGGGCTGTATACTCTCACCCAACCTATTTAACTTGTATGCAGAACACACCATGCGACGTGCGGGGCATGACAAATCCAAGACTGGAGTTAAAATTGCTGGAAGAAGTATTAACAACCTTACATATGCAGATGATACCATTTTGATGGCCGAAAGTGAGGAGAGCCGAGGAGCCTTCTAACCAAGGTAAAAGAAGAAAGTGCAAAAGCTGAGTTGCAGTTAAGATTTAAAAAACCAAGATTATGGCAACCCGACTGATTGATAACTGGCAGACAGAGGGAGAAAACTTGGAAGCAGTGACAAACTTTGTATTTCTAGGTGCAAAGATTACTTCAGACGCAGATTGCAGCCAGGAAATCAGAAGACGCTTACTTCTTGGGAGGAGAGCAATGACCAATCTCGATAAAATAGTGAAAAGTAGAGACATCACATCGGCAACGAAGATCCACATAGTTAAAGCAATAGTATTCCCCATAGTAACCTACAGATGTGAGAGCTGGACTATAAGGAAGGCTGAGCGAAGGAGATAGATACTTTTGAACTGTGGTGCTGAAGGAAAATTCTGAGGGTGCCCTCAACTGCTAAAAGATCCAACCAGTCCATCCTCTAGGAAATAAAGCCCGACTGCTCACTGGAGCAAAGGATATTAGAGACCAAGATGAAGTACTTTGGCCACATAATGAGAAGAGAGGAAAGCTTGGAGAAAATAATGATGCTGGGGGAAATGGAAGGAAAAAGGAAGAGGGGCCGACCAAGAGCAAGATGGATGGATGGTATTCTTGAAGCTTGACTTTGGCTTGACTTTGAAGGAACTGGCGGTGTGGCTGCAGCCGACAGGAAGCTCTGGGATGGACTGGCCCATGAGGTCATGAAGAGTCGGAAGTGACTGAATGAATAAACAACAACAACAACATACAGTATGGAAAGTTATGAAGGAATGTTGCAGCTATGAGGCTGTGTTTGATGAAAATGCATATGATGAAGACTGTGTTTGATGAAGCTTTGGAGTCCACCAAAGCTTATGCTAGAAATGTGTTTTACTCAGTTTACTCTCAAAGATGCTGCAGATTTCCTTTCTATCTATTTACACTGAGATTATGCAGTGATTACAGTCCACAAAGTGGCTCACAGCATCATAAAAATACACATCAAGAACTACATACATATTGTAATAAATAAAACAATAATAATCAAGATATTAGCTTTAAACATTAATTGGTTTTGGTAATTATCAGCATGCACCTAATAATTTGCTGTTGTTAAAGTTCATTATGTTGATTATTCATTATGTTGATCATTGCATTAATCTTTATGCTAATTGTTAGGTTTTTTTTTTAATACTACGGGTCTACAGAGCCAAGCTTTCTCTTTCATGCAAAAGCTTGCCTTCCACACAGCTGAATAAAATCCCACATTATCTGCTTTGAACTGGAATATCTGGCAGTGTGGACTCAGGGATCTTCCACACAGCCAGAATATAAAAGTAGAAAATCCCGCAATATTTGCTTAGAACTGGATTATCTGAGTCCACACTGCCATATATTCCAGTTCAAAGCAGATAATGTGGGATTTTATTCAGCTGTGTGGAAGGGGCCACAGGTAACCCATTTCAAAGCAGATATTGTAGGATTCTCTGACTTGACATTCTGGGCTTTATGGCTGTGTGGAAGGGTCCCTAGACAAATTCTTTGCATGCAAAACGTTTCAGGATTGCAAAGCAGAACCCATTTCATTATAAACCTTCCTGGACTTTAAATGACTTTAAAACAATACTAATTAAGCTAGAACAGTGTTTCCCAACCTTTTTTGAGCCGCGGCACATTTTTTACATTTACAAAATCCTGGGCACACCACCAACCAAAATGACACTCTAACACAGTAATACATATAGTTAATATGTTTTTAAATGTATTTATACACTCAGTGTGAAACCTGGGCCTGTTTCAATGAACACAACATAGATATCCTGGCAGGAATGGCAGAAAGACACAAACTTCCCACACAGAACTCCCATAACCAAGAGAAAATGCTATAAGAGTTTGGTGGGCATTAACCTTGAGTTTTGCAGTTGTAGTTCACCTATATCCAGAGAGCACTGTGGACTCAAACAATATTGGATCAGGACCAAACTTGGCATGAATACTCAATATGCCCAAATGTGAACACAGATGGAGTTTGGGGAAAATAGACCTTGACATTTGGGAGTTACAGTTTCTGGGATTTATAGTTAACACACAAACAAAGAGCATCCTGAACTCTTGTAACAATGGAATTGAACCAAACTTGGCATATTGAACTCTCATTACTAACAGAAAGTACTGAAAGGGTTTGCTTGGGAATTGACCTTGAGTTTGGAAGTTGTAGTTCACCTACACCCAGAGAGCACTGTGGATCGAAATAATGATGGATCTGGACCACACTTGAAATGAATACTCAATATGCCCAAATATGAATGCAGATGGAGTTCAGGGAAATAGCCTTTTCCATTTGGGAGTTATAGTTGCTGGGATTTATAGTTCCCCTACAATCAAAGAGCATTCTGAACCCCACTGGGCCAAACTTACCACACAGAACCCCCAGGTGGCTCCCTTCCTGAATGGCTCTCTCCCTCTTCCACACCAGAAGGGAAGGCACTCACTCGGTCCGTGGTTGCCTTCCTTCCTTCCTTCCTTCCTTCCTTCCTTCCTTCCTTCTTTCCTGCGGTTCAAAAGAAGAAGCCGGTGGGCCTGCCTTGGACTGTGCTCCTCACTTCTGCTTCCGTTGCCTGCCCTCCCTCGATTGGAGGCTGGCTGGCTGGGGAAACGGCCGAAAGAGGCAGCGCCTCGGCCCCTTCTTCGCCGCCCGGGCCTTTCTCCTCTTCCTCCTCCTCCCCCAGCAGCAGCAGCAGCAGGTGTTCGGCAGGAGGGGGAAGAAAGGGGGGGAGAGGTTTTTCCGTGGCACACCAGGTGATCGCTCATGGCACACTAGTGTGCCATGGAACAGTGGTTGGGAAACACTGAGTTAGAAAACAAAACTGCAGAATTGCTTCTCCTTGTTTGTTTTGAAAAAATAAAAATAAAATCTCAGCAAATTTGAGCTAGCAAATGATTCTGAACAGCTCTTTCCAAACTCCGCTAGAGCAGGAACTATATTCTGGTATTCCATTCCCCAGGGTTGTTAGTGTTTAATTGACCTTCTGCTAGAAAACCAGACAGTTCAGCTCAAACAGATGCCTGATGCTGCTTTAATTGAATTTCTCCTTTCTTCAGTATGACTATACAATACAGATGCACATTCAGCTTCCAAAGAACGTTTCTTATCTTTTCTACATAGAAATGCAAGTTTCTTGTCCTAAAGTAGGCAATGGTATACTTGATACGAAAGCACTGCTTGTAAAAATCACAACAGTCCAAGAAGTGGCTGTCATTTTTTCCCCATCTTATTGGAGAGGTTTACAGTACAATCTTATACAAACAGGGGCTGCAGTGGGTTAAACTGCTAAGCTGCAGAACTTGCTGACTGGAAGGTCAGCAGTTCAAATCTGCGGGATAGGGTGAGCTCCTATTGCTAGCCCCAGCTTCTGCCAACCTAGCAGTTCAAAAACATGCAAGTAGATCACTGGGTACCACTTTGGCAGGAAGATAATGGTGCTCCATGCTGTCATGCCGGCCACATGACCTAGGAGGTGTTTACATACAATGCCGGCTCTTTGGCTTATAAATGGAGATGAGCACCACTCCCCAAAGTCGGACTCGACTAGACTTAATGTCAAGGGGAAAGCTTTACCTTTACTTGTACTAACATACATACTGTAGAATTAATGCAATTTGACTCCACTTTAACTGCCATGACTCAATTTAACCGAATCATGGGCTATGGTTGAACATACATACTGTAGAATTAATGCAATTTGACTCCACACCAGACCTCTCTGTCAGCCCTCTCTGTCAGAGAAGGCTAGCGACCTTGTAAAACTATAGCCCTCATAATTCCATAGTCTTAGGCCTTGACAGTTACATGCATTAATTCTACAGTGTAGATGCAGCCTTAAAGCTCAGTAAACTGGTACAGAATTCCAGGTACCCTTATGAAAAATAAACCAAAATAAGTTGGGCAAATTTGTGAACTTATCAGAACATTTTTTGCACAACAATGAAAGACATATACATATTTGTCCAGTTTGCACAATGCCATGCAATGCCAATGCCGGTCCCAGACATTCTAATTGTCCTGTTGCAGAACGTTTGTTTCCTGGATGAAGAAGATTATTTTAGGACAGAGCAAACACAAAGGCTTATTTATAGCCTGTTCTTGGTTGCCAGGACAGCATTTTAATTTTCCTGACAAGTTCATGATCCATGGCGGGGAGGGCAACAGTGGCCCCCCAAATGTGTTGGACTGTGACTTCTATCAGTCATTCTTAGTAGTAAGGAATAATGAGGTTGTCAGTCTCACAACACCTATCGTTGCTTATCTCTGACATAGCTAAAGTCAGTTATTTTTAAAATGAAAATCTGTATAGTCAAGGAAAATTATTGACTGTAATGAAGAGAATAATATAAATTGAAAATTATTGTCCAATAGTGTGCAAATGGAATCTAATTCTATTTAACAAGAAACTATTTCTTGGTATGTCATTTGCATTTACTATGTTTGCACTGTTTGCGTTCACCTTTTAAAGCCACAGAACCATCCCAACACTACTTACAACAAGCCCAGTCACCTATTTTGAAATCTGAGTCAACACTTTTCTTGTTGTAAATATACAATAGCATTTTGCATTGACTGTCCCCATGTAGCTCCTTGCACATCAGAGAAATACACTGAGCAATATGGACGCCAACTGGTGCGACCTTCAAGTAGTTTCCAGTTAAACTACCCAAATTTTACAGTGAGTTAATAGGGCTAAAAGGTAAAGGTTTTCCCTTAACATTAAGTCTAGTTGTATCCAGCTGTGGGGGTGGTGATAATCTCAATTTCTAAGCCGAAAAGCCAGCGTTGTCCATAGAGGCCTCCAAGGTCATGTGGCCAGCATGATTGCATGGAGCGGTGTTACCTTCCTATTGATTAGGCCTGGTTAGGTTTTTCATATCTTGATCAAATTCATATTAAATCAGATTCTAAATTACTTTTGAAGCATTTCTGAAGCACTTTAAACAACCCGGAAGTAATTACCAAATTCAAAGCCACCGCTGCCATTTTTCGGAAAGGAAACGCCCCAACTGAGAACTGGGTCGGAAGCTGCCTTAAGCTTCAAAGCCCATGCCTTCCCTCTGAATCTGAAAGGCCCCATGGGGGAAAGGAAAGGCATGTCCAAAGGGGCTGCTTAACCCCTTTGGATGAGGTTTTCCTATCTGACGCAGGGGGGAGGGGAGAGGAAAGCCGCGTTCAAGCAGGAAGGAAAGCCACATCCAAACTGGGTTAAATGCCCAGTTTGGATGCGGCAATTAACAAAACATTTCTGAAATTTCCAAAATTTCAGAAATTTTGAAGCATTTCCCCAGAAAATTTCGGAAATCATTTAAAATTTGAAGTGCCAGCGCCCTCTATATCTGAAGCAAGTTTTGAACCATTTTTTGTTGGATAAACCAGCCCTACTATTGATCTACTCACATTTGTATGTTTTCGAACTGCTAGGTTGGCAGAAGCTGGGGCTAACAGTGGGAAGCTGGGGCTAACAGCCAGAGCTCACCCTGCTCCCTAGATTCGAACTGCCAACCTTTCAGTTAGCAAGTTTTGGTCAGCAGTTTAACCCGCTCTGCCACCAGGGGGCCTAATAAGGCTAATAATCAGTGCCAATTTCTACTTTGTTTGATACCATCTGCCTCTTTAGACCTTATTACAGAACATGCATAGCCTTTAACAGAAGTTTGTTTGCCTGTAATAATAAACCTTGGGTATATCTTCATTGCACACTTAAACCACTCCGAACCCACTTTAACTTTCTTAGCCACATCTCATGGAAATATTCCATATTTCATTGTATACTCAGAATTATCAGAGAGTTTATCTGGTGCTACAGGTCAGGGGATTAGATTAGAGAATTTGAAGTCTCTCCTGACCAAACTATAACTTCAGGGATTGTGTATTTTTGGAATAATGGCGGTTAAAGCAGTATCAAACTTCTAAAAGTGTGCCACATGAGTCTCCTCATTCAATGTTCTGCCACTACCAAATACAAATGAAATGTTACCATACATGGATGAAATGGTAACAACAATTGATGCAGGTGAAACGTCACGAGACAATGCTTCTGGAACATGGCCATACACTACAGCCCGAAAAACTTACAATAACCCAGTAATACTGGCCATGAAAGCCTTTGACAATAAATTTATTTATTTATTTTTATTATTTATTCATTCATTTATTCAAATTTATTCACCGCCACTCCCAGTGGCTCGGGGCGGCTTACATACAATCGCAAAAAGACAGCTAAAAACATCACAATTAAAACATCACATTGTGCTGGTCTGTGACCGTAATAAAGTTTTGATTGAAACATCACATTAAAATCACTTCAATAAAAGCAGAACAATACAAGATGGTGTTTACAAGATGAAAGACCACAGCTATTCAGGCCCTGAAAATTGATGCAACAACCACAAGCAATAACAACTACACAAACATACCTGCAAGAACCCTACCCTACAAGTTGCCCTCTGCTGTTCTAGGTGACCATCTCAGCTGAGGTCTCAAGCTCTCGATCCAGAGATGGAAAAATACTGACACTTCCTCTCAACGGAAGATCTCCTTTGACTCTGAGAGCTGGTGACATGGTTGCTTACAATGGAAGAAAACTTCAAAGAATGTGAGAATCGTGATGAAGATATCTGAGCAGGTGGTGCTGAGCTATCCAGCCAGTCTTCTCTTAGAAAGGAGTCCCTTAGAGCTCATTCCTGACTGCATCGCAAAAACTGATTGCTGTTTCTGAGTGTTACGCCTCTCCTACTGGATTCGATCCAGTCTGCTGTAGTCCCAACATAGCTGAAATTAACCAGCCACCCCCTCCCTCTTGGCTTTGCAACAAAAGCCGAATCCCTTGTTCTCCTCTCTCCCACAGTTAACCATCCCACAGGCTCATACCAACACTTTATTATTTTCCAGCTAGTCTGAGGCTTCTACTTTTAGAAGC
Source organism: Anolis apletophallus (assembly GCA_030556195.1). Lineage (NCBI taxonomy): Eukaryota > Metazoa > Chordata > Lepidosauria > Squamata > Anolidae > Anolis > Anolis apletophallus. The sequence continues at coordinate 26,874,275 of JARBWK010000011.1, read as the reverse complement.
AAAACTTTGTGCAGAGCATGGAAAAGTTAAGTTTCGAGATGACAACTACTCGAATATCCCAACTGATGGGGCCAGCAGCAGGGTTCAAGGAGCAGTATTTTGTTGTGTGTGCCCTATATCCCTGCCCAAAATGTATAACATGTCTTTAGTTTCTCTCCATGGTTGGGAGCAGAGGGAGTCTTAGAGAGAGGGGTGGAGGGGACCAAGGTGGCAACAAACATAATGGGGCATTCGACATATAGTTTACCTACCTATCTTACACTCTTTCCCCTTATTTTAGGCTCCCTCCCATCCTAATTGGGGACATGTGGTTTTCATTTCCGAAGGCCTCGTTCCTGTACCGACAATTCCAGCCCAAAGGGTTAATTCCTAGCAGAAATGTTTCTTCTGGCTAGTAAGTTGTTCCAGAGACAGGAAATAAATGGGAGGAGGGATGTAAGCTATTATTAGAAAGGAGGCCTGGGTGGTCTAGTCTATGCTAAAGAGACCGAGGGTCACTCACCTTCATGGCGGATGCTTCACAACACCAGGCGTGCGGCATGCCGGGCATCTGTGAGGGAACGAAAGGCCCCACCAGTCATTTCCTCTTCTTGCCACTTCCTGGCACTTATGGAGTGGGTGTGAGTCACAAGGCACGTGTTCGTACATTTCCAAGTGTGTGGGTATATATAAAGTCCGGCCAGTGGTGCATGTGTGTGCTTCAGGGGAGCATTATGCAGAAGTACCAGATCTCTTTGTACATGACGGCAGGCTGTAACCAAATCTAGAGCCATTTAAAAGAACAAAAACAACCTTCTCCTTTGTATGCTTGGATGAGCAGCAAAGGCCACGTGGATCATCCAGAGCCATTAATTGGGACCAATATATAAACAGCTGGAACTTCCCAGAAGACAGATTTCTGAGTAAAGAATAAAAATTGGGGGTCTGGAAATGGTGGTCTGGTGCAAAGCTAGCCAGCTGGAAATGGTACAAAAAGGGATTCTTCTGTTGACACTTATAAGGTAAGTAGTACCTGTGACTATGTTGGGGAGAAGGTGCAAAATGATGGGCAGGCTGCCACCACTGACAGCTAGAGAGAATTTTGGGAGTTGCAGCCCAAAAAAGGTGAAATTTTCAAGTTTTTCTACTAACTGCTTGCAATAAAACCAAGCTTTTTTTTGCAAGAAAAGAAAGAAGGCCTTTGACTACAACCACTAGTATTGAGTACTACTCCAAAGAAACTGCTGGATAACTTTTCTCCCACTCAGAAGAATGAATCCTTCTCCCCAGTTCTGGTATTCAGAAACAGAAGACTTACGGGATCGCCTGATTCCATATAACCCCCCGAGATCACTGCGTTCAGAAGACCTGAATCTTTTCACCATTCCCAATGTACAAAAATAAGAGCGGTCAAAATGATGATATTGCCTAAATTCTTGTATTTAGCCCAGGCTTTGCCAGGAGTTTTTTCAGGAGTTAAGATAAAAGAATGGGACAGAAAAGTGAACCATTGGGTGGAAGGAGATAAGAAACCACGGATAAGGAAGAAATGGTTGATAGCGAGTGAGAAGGAAGGAGGATGGGGAATCCCAAGCTTAGAGCTATATAGAGACGCGTTTCATATAGAAAGGCTGATAAAGCTACAGGTGGAAGATAAAAAATGGGTGAAACTGGAGAAAGAAGTGAATGCAATTGGACCGGAGGAACTGATATTTAGGAAATGGGGAAAAGGTGAGGTGGATAAACTGATAGGACCTATGAGAGCCACTTTGGAGGTGTGGAGAATGTGGCAAGGGAGGATGGCACCGGAGTCTCGAAGGTAGCCTCGCTACAGGTAATGAACCCTAAAAAGGAGGAAAATCTAAGCAGAGTAATAAGGGAATTGAGAGGGAAGGGGGTCACAAGACTGGAGCAATTAGTGGATGAAGGGGGCAGAATTAGGAGAGACAGATTAGAGAACTGGTTGGGACAAAGGTGGTGGCTGCAAATCTGGGCAGTATGTGAATTTCTTATGCAGAGGGAGGTTAGAGAGGCAATGCAAAGAGAGGACACTGCTTTTGAGAAGTTGGTCAGGGAAAGGAAGGAAGGAAGGGAAAAGGGCTCAGGTGGGAAAGATATATAAGCTGTTAGTAGTGTCAGGGGAAAGCCCTGTACAAGAATTAACCAAATTGTGGGAGGGAAGTACAAGTATCAGAATTAGAGATGGAAAGGACAATGGGAAATATTGCGAAAATGAAAAATACAAGAGTGAGGGAAATGAGAAGGAAACTCCTGCATAAGTGGTATCGGACTCCGGCCCAATTGGCACACTTCTTTCAAAACGTGAGTAGCCGATGTTGGCACGGGTGCCAAGTGAAAGGGGTATATATGCACCTGATCTGGGAATGTGTAGCAGTTCAGAAATTCTGGAAAGAGGTACAAGGGGAAATTAATAAGGCACTGAATATAAATTGGGCAATTACGAAGGAGATTGTGATATTGGTGAAAAAGAGTGACTTGGGCGAATATGGAGGAATCAAAGAAGCCATGATTGAAAGCGCACAGTCTGTCATAGTTCTAGGCTGGAAGGACTCCTCCAAATGGACAATCAAGAACTGGCTGCGATACCTGGTAGAACACATTCAATTTGAAATTATGGAGATCAGGGTTAATGAGTTGAATGAGAATAAATTGCAGGAACTGTTGGGGCGATGGGATCGGGTAAGACAATATATTGTTTGGAGAACCCGAGATCAAGATACGAGTAATAAGTTGGATCTGCTGTTTAATTTGTAATGTAAACTGTCCAAAAGGCTTGAAGGAAAAGAAGAATAGTGATGGAACCCTCAGAAGGGGTGGAGGGTGTGGATGCTTGTGAGGGTGGAAGGGCACTTTCACAGTGCACTTGTTTGTTATGGTAGTTGTATGGCTGTTGTTTCTTTTTCTGTATGTCAAAAAACCAATAAAAAATTATATATAAAAAAACCATTCCCAATGTAAACTCTTTTCATTTGACATCTACTAGGCAACGAGCTTTCTCCATCATTGCTCCCACACTGTGGAACGCACTGCCCCTGGAGACAGGAGCCCTGCGAAACTTAAACACCTTTCGCAGAGCATGCAAGACACACCTATTCAGACAGGCTTTTGAATGCTTGTGATTCTCGCCTGAGTTCCATTGTGCTTGTCGAGTTTTATTGTTTTATTGTATTTTACCTTTTCTGTGTTTTGGTACATTGTTGTTGTAAACTGCCCCGAGCCTTTGGGAGTGGCGGTGTACAAATTTTAATAAATAAATAAATAAATAAAGTTCAACCAGCCCTTTCCTTCTCTGAAGCATTTGTTCACTCCTGTAAAATTGGGAACTTATGACTTCATCACATTCTAGGATGCTTCCCCGCCAGTCCAGAGATGGATAGGCACGCAGCTCATCACATGACATCACTGGACTTCCAGCAGAGATCCCACCCACAACCAGAGTGGAACTGATTTTAAAGTCAATATAAGTGATTTTAATGTTTGTATATATATTTATGATTTTATGTCCCGGCATTAATTATTATTATTATTTATTTGACCAGTCATATGACCATTTCAAAATACAACACGGGTAAAAAAAAATAAGGCAAAAAGGTGAGGACAGCAGCTGACCTTCTATTTACAGTCAGAGTCTTATTTTCCTGGTTCTTATTTCAGGAATGTGATGTCCCGGCATTGAATGTTTGCTGTATATATGTTGTGCTCCACCCTGAGTCCCCTGCGGGGTAAGAAGGGCAGAAAAGAAATGTTTTAAATACATAAATAAATAGATAATTGTCATCAAAAGCTCCCCTCGTAATGCGGGAGCCTGCCCGTGCTGTGCTGGCTTCAAAGATCCACATAGTTTCGGCGACATTTCCCCTGTGTGATGGGGAAGCAGTGGTGCAAGGGAGCAGTATGTGGAGCAACGGATTCCCCCCACTACCTTTTCAGTTCACTGGCGATGCTTCCTGGGATACATAGTCCTACCTGAGCCATGATCCCAGTTCTTAATCAAAGTAGCCTCTAATCTCTGGGTCACGATCCTCAGTTTCCTGGATCTAGTTTTTGAGATACAGAACAAATGGTATCTCTACCAGTTGCCATCTGCTTGCCCATAAAAACCCATTATGACCATATCAAAGAAATTGAGTTGCATAGACCACTGCTGATGTGGTCTATGCAACTCAATTTTCTGAATCAGCAGAAAATTTGGGCTATGTTATGTTTTGACCAATGGTAAAGCCATTCTAATTTGGTGCATCTCTCGCGCCTCATAGAGTTGGTGCAGAATGTAGAAAAGTAACATTGTTAGACAATTTGCATGTTGGTTGAGGTATTCTGGGAGATGTAGTCCAAAAAGCAACTTTTCCAAAATATGAAATAGTTCTGAAATCATTCAATAAGTGGTATATGAATTCTCTCCCCTTCCCCTTCTGCACTTCTTATTAAAACTTAATAGCGGTGGTGTTAAACTTTAGTATGGTACATCAATTTAACCTGAGCAACGGAGATGAGTTCACGGAAAGCCTGTGAAGCTTGGAAGAGGGGTAAGCCAGAGTGGACAAGACCTTAGAAGACATACAGAAAATCCTGTAGGATATGACATAAAAAGAAATGGATATCAAATGTACTGTGCTTCTTTAAGGTGTCCTGTGAGATTCCTATATACTTCTTTTGGTGTGTCTTGCATGAGCAGTTATTGGATGCCTCTTCAGTGCTGTAGATATTGAACAGTGTTGCAAAGGTTGGGAAGCTTTCTTTCATTTCCCCCCTTCTTTTATCTTTTTTGCAGCATCTTCAGTTTCAAAGTATTCTTCTGTCTCTCCAGGATTTAAGTACTTTTGTAAATAGTTGGCTGGATTTTTCTCATTCATTGTCTTTACATTTAAAGTTTTAAACTACAGATTCAATGCAACAAATGTGGGAGGTTGCACTTTTCTACTAAATTATATATTAAGATGCTGCGTATTTTGTCAAATCTTGCTTTGTTAAGAAACATGAAAGTAACTTTATAGTTGGCCCTCTACCTTCATGGATTCTGTATCTATGGCTTCAACTATCCATGTTTTGAGTGTGTGTGTGTGTGTGTGTGTGTGTATGTATATATATACAGTATATATATAGAGAGAGAGAGAGAGAGAGGCTGTTTGATAAAAAAATGTTTCAAAACTAGTTTCGGATCTAGTCATAGATAACATTTCAGATTATTTAGACTTCCGAAAAAATTCCGATAAATTTCGAAATTGATTTGGAAGTTTTTCCGAAATTCAGAAGTCTTCAAAAATGGCTTCCGCTTTCCAAAAATGTGCAAAAGAATCCGCAGAAGGGAGAGACAGCTGTTAGCCATCAGCCAATGAACAATCAGCAAGAAAATTCAGAAATGACATCCAAAATTCAAAATTCGGAATTTTAAAATTTGGAATTTGGATTTCAGAATTCCAAAATTTGGAATTCGGATTTTGGAATTCCTTTTGGAAGGGCTGCTCTCGAAATTGCTTAAAAAGTTGGAAGTATCCAAAAAACTTCCGAAATTCAGGAGTATCCAAAATTTTAAAACAGCCCATATATATCTATCTGTTAAATCTTTTTTTGAGAGGGTTAAAAAGCAAAAAAAAAGTACCCCTTCCCTTCCAGGCAACAATTTGCCTAGAGCAGTGATTTTCAACCAGTGTGCTGCGGAATACTAGTGTGAGAGATCATCAGGTGTGCCATGGGAAATTATTTTCGAACTTCATTCATATATAAACTATAAGGCGCATCTGTCCCTTTAAGAAATGGAACCATAGCACTTTTTCATCACCTAAGAAGTGACGCGAGAGTGCTATGGTTGCGCCATCTTGGATTCGCTAAGTAAACAAAGTTAGAGTTAGTGCTGCAGCTGCGCGTCAAGTGACAGTGGCAATTTGGGATCACAGCAAGACAACCGAGTGACAGTGATGGAGAAGTTTTTGAGAAGGGAAAATGCAAATGCTGAACAGGGCCCTGGACAAAATTTTGACACAGATGAAGGCCCTAATATGAGTGGTAGACAAAAGAAAAAAGAAAAGACGGTGAGCTTGAGGCAATACAGCGAAAGCTATCTTTCACTTGGATTTACTTTCACCAGGGATGTGACGGCACCGACTCCGCTGTGCTTGGTGTGTGGTGAGAAGCTGGTTTCACACTAAGTGAGTGTATAAATACATTTAAAAACATATTAACTATATGTATTACTGTGTTAGAGTGTCATTTTGTGTCATTTTGGTTGGTGGTGTGCCCCAGGATTTTGTAAATGTAAAAAATGTGTCGCGGCTCAAAAAAGGTTGAAAATCACTGGCCTAGAGAATAGTTTGCCTAGGGATAAGAAAGCAAAAATAGCTATACAAACAAGCATTGTCTTTGTTAGTGTACATGTGTACTCTGCATGATACAAGATATACAGCCAATCAAAACGTATGTGGTCAGAACAAATAGCCAATCCTGATAGAATGCTATGAAGTAATGCTAAGTTACTGATAAGAAAGTAATATAAAACCTTTGTTAACTGCGCCACGCATGCAGCAGTGCTTTGAATGCAAGCAGAATTGCTAACTGCCTGCCTCTCGCTGTACAGCTTGAATAAAGAGCCTTGAAGTGGATCTGTCGGTCTCCCTGTGTTCCTTCATCATTGTGGGCCCCGCTGCCCAAAACCCAAGGTCCCTTACCACATTTCCACCTATGATGAAATGTTCCAACGTGTTGACCACACCTCCAGCATGCATTTGTAGTATTTTATGCTTTCTAGCCAATATAGCGTTGATGCATTTTAAAATAAAATTTCTCCATTAAAAACCAAATTTTAATAATGTTAAACCATTGTCTCTTATTACTCAGAGTACTTTCGGTTTTTCAACCAAACCAAAGAACAAGCAGAAAAGTATAGTTTCAGATCCAATGATCGTAAACGACTTCTTTGTTTTGCATCTTCAACGGTAAACCTGCCTTTGCAATTTCTTCTTTGTGCTTATTCATCCATATATGGAGAAAAACCCCAAAAGCAAAATAAAAAAAATCACTATTGATACAGAAAGATAAAACAAAATGGACATTGACTAATTGGTATAAGTATATAGTTAATATGTTAAATGTGGAAATAACCAATTGCAAATGGAATAATATAGATAAAATTGAAAAGGTTACAATAACTAAGAGGATGTGGGAACCAGTTAGGAATTATTTAGAGAAAGTGCTAAGATGTGGAGTAGAACAATTAAGACTGAGATTGATATTTCAAATGTAACTTCTGTCATTTGCTGTATAAATTGCATGTACAAGGAGGAAAAGGTTGGAGTAGGAAAAAAACAATAAAAAAATCTAATAAAAAAGATAAAGAACATGAAAACATATGCATACACACTTGCATAGTATGTATCTATATTGTGGTTTTTTTTAAAAAAAAAATTCTGATTTTCAGGCCCACGCCCACCTCACTTTTGACTTTTGAAAGCAGTTCCATTGGACTCCTTCAATTACTGTACTTTCTACCTTTGGCTTTCCGCCCTCTGCTGGCCATCCGACAATTAGCATGCACTGTGATAAGGAATAGGGATGTGCAATTCGGCAAAAAAAAGTGCAGTTTTCGGTCTCGTTTTCCACAACCCTACCACCACCAGTACCATTCTGTTTACTGGGAAAATCAGGATGGGCATAGTATTTTTGATCTGGTAAGATTCGGTTCATTGGAGCCAATGGAGAAAGTGTAGGGGCTTGTATCTCCGTCATTTTTAGGCCCATCAGAATGGAACTTGTCCCACTTGTAGGCCACATTTACAACTGTAAGCCAGCCAAGTTTCAAAATGTTTTGCCAATCCATTGATTTTTGGGGATTTTTTTTTAAAATCCTATAACACTTTTTAAAAAAACACACACACAAGAAGGGGATCCTGGGAATAGAAGTCTCAACCAGCATGAACCACAAGAAAGGAGGAGAGTGGGCACAGTCACCCAGGTCTCTGATTGGCTGGGAAAGAAACATGAGAAACAGAGAAAGAGAAAAACCTCAATTCCCATCATGCCCCAGGAGGCGCTCGTTCAATGCCTTTCAATGCCTGTGTTGTTATGGCTGGCTGAACACCCAAAACAGCTGGAGCCCATTTTGAAAAACAGATCCATACACAACCCTATTGATCATTTGAAAAAAACACTGCTGGTTACTTACTTAGGCGATCCCTCATTGTCCGAGTAAGATTGTTCTCCAAGTTCAGTGTCCTGGTGGTTGGTCCGTAGGTGACTGTGGAGCCCTATTCTTGATCTGCATGTTCTCCCGCAGTGAGGGCATTGGTTTCCTGATGGAAGACGGTCCCGGTTGGGGTTGGCTTGACGACCCTTCCTCTTGGCACGTTTCTCTCTTTCGCCCTCCATTCTCTCTTTTGCCCTCCATTTGTGCCTCTTCAAATTCTACAGCACTGCTGGTCACAGCTGAGCTCCAGCTAGAGCACTCAAGGGCCTGAGCTTCCCAGTTCTCGGTGTCTATGCCACAGTTTTTGAGGTTGGCTTTGAGCACATCTTTAAATCACTTTTCCTGTTCTTCAACATTTGGGACTGCGGCGCAGCTGGCTGGGAGTCAGCTGAATAAGATCTCTACTGACCAGAAGGTCATGAGTTTGAGGCCTGCCTGGGTCGGGGTGATCTCTCGACCAAATTGTGTAGCTCATTGTCTATCTTTGCAACCCAAAAGACAGTTGCATCTGTCAAGTAGGAAATTTAGGTACCACTTTGTAGGGAGGCAAATTTAACTGATTTATGAGGCCATAAAATTTCCAGGAAGTATGAAAAAGAATGAAAGAATTCAACCGGTCCCCCTGGTGGCCAGAAGCTGGAATGATAAATTGCCTCTGTCTATACTATATATGTTGTATGTCTATGGCATTGAATGTTTGCCTGTATATGTGCATTGTGATCTGCCCTGAGTCCCCAGCGGGGTGAGAAGAACGGAATATAAATGATGTAAATAAATAAATTCCATTTTCCATTCTAGAGTTCGGAGTAGAATAACTGCTTTGGGAGATGGTGATCGGGCATTCAAAACGGACCGGCCCAGCAGAGTTGATGGTGGAGGACCGTCGCTTCAATGCTGGTGGTCTTTGCTTCTTCCAGCACACTGACATTTGTTCACCTGTCTTCCCAAGAGATTTGCAGGATTTTTCAGAGGCAATGCTGGTGGAATATTTCCAGGAGTTGCATGTGATGTCTGTATACAGTCCATGTTTTGCAGGCATATAGCAGGGTTGGGAGGACAATAGCTTTTGCAACCAACTAAGCATTTTGGGCCGCCAGCATTTTTACTGGTTTTTATTCAATAAATCTTGTTTGGTTCATGATTTTTGAGTCTAGCACTCATTCTTAAAGATATTCCAGGTCTTCCTGCACATGGGATGGCTTTTTCTCTACCTTCAGGGCCATAGCTTGCAATGTCCATCCTTTAAAAGCCATTTTTAGGCCCTGATGGCAGAAGACTGATAGATCAAAAAATAGCATAGCAAAGAAATAGCACCCAAAAACCAGATACCGAAAACATAATGGGGTTTACCTGAAATGCACATTCCTATTGTACAAGCTGATAACCTCAAGGTTGTACTTCTGCAATGTGCTATGCATTGGGCTGCCTCTGTACAAAGTTCGAAAACTCCAATTAATTCACAACACGGCAGCCAGATTGATTATAGGTACATCCAGAAGTAAGGACATCACACCTATATTAAAACCACTCTACTGGTTGCCAATTAGGGTCCAGGAAAATCACAAAGTGTTAGGTATTAACTTGTAAGTCCTACAAATGCCCCTTGTATTAATCCAAAATCAAAACATGGTCAGTTACTGTGAACATTTATTTTCTGCAGTTGCTGGGGGGATTCTTATCTTGGGCTCAGCTTCTTCCATACTCTTCGAAGGCAGAGGTTTGTTTAATGAAAATCATTTTTTCAACCCTCTTTGGGAGATCCTTCCCCCTTTCCCAGTGATAGAATATTGGAGCCCCCAGTGGCGCAGTGCCGGCAGGACTGAAGACCAACAGGTCAGAGGTTCGAATCCAGGGATAGTGTGGATGAGCACCCTCTTTCAGCTCCAGCTCCCCATGTGGAAACATGAGAGAAGCCTCCCACAAGGATGGTAAAACATCAAAACATCTGGACATCCCCTGGGCAACGTCCTTGCAGGTGGCCAATTCTCTCACAACAGAAGCGACTTGCAGTTTCTCCCGCAAGCCACTTCTGACACAACCAAAAAAAAGTGATAGAATGACAAAGCTCTAGAAAAACCAGAAAGAAATGCACACCACCAGAAGTTTAAACATGATAAATACAACAAACTATGGGAGGGTTACGTTTCCACAATGCAAAAAAAAAAAAGGAACCTTCATTATAAATGTTCTGGCTTCTTGCACTTGAAAAGGCAATCATGTTGGGATTTCACAAACAGTAGCACAGTCATCAGGCAAGCAACACATCATTACATAGTACCATCTGGTTGCAAAACATGTAGCAGTCTCTCATAGTCCTACCCACCCAAGCATCAGGAATTATATGTTCACAATGATGAGAGAAGTGTTGGAAGTAAACCTGGTTGGAAGTAAACCTGGTTTTGGGCACAGGCTTCCGAAAAAATAGGGCAATGCAGTAATCTTAATGTAGAATTATGTGCAGTTGATCACAGAATGGTTTTAGACCTTGAACTCTGGATGGCGTGTTTTAATCGTGAATGTATTTTAATCATGTGTATTATGGTGTAATTTTAATCCAAACCATTTTAGGTGAATTTTATGTTTTGAGGAACTGTGTAGGTGCCATTTGTAAGCCACCTTGAGTACCCCCCGGGGTGGAGAAAGGCAGGGTATAAATACGGTAAATAAATCAATAAATAAGGTAAATAAATAAGTATGCTGCCATTAGGAACTGCTCTAGCCAAGAATGGCTGGTTGGATCTTCTACCATGCTTATTGGAAAGCTACTGTGGCTTAGACAGTGTCTTGAAAAGGAGCTCCAGTTTGACCTCAAACTTCTGAACTCTGTCTGACTTGAGATCAGTAGGGACAAAAGGACTGGCCTACAGATTGAAATGACTTCTTTTTATTCTTTTGTTGTTGTTGTAAAGATGACAAAGCTTACTTTATCCTAGTTTTTCACCAGTATTTCTTCCAAATATGTACCCATTTTAAAGCGAAGTTGACACTTATTCATGACATCACCCACCTGTTATTCCGCTGTGTCTTTTAAATCCACTTGTGACATCATCCATCTTTGCTCAATGAACCTTAATCTTGAAAGTTTCCACAGGAATATTCCAGAATTTTTTGATAGCTGAATGCCATAATATGGACCCTCCGGTGCAAGTAGGTGTGATGCAGACAGAGCCTATGATGCACATTTGAAAGGTCACATGTACAATCCCTGGTTTTCTAAGGAAGGCCAGTCAATGGAGATAATATTGAGATGAACCAACATTAGGACTCAGTGAAGGTCATCTTGTTATGATCTGGGTTCCTCATCAAATGTTCAAAAACCAGTCCGTCATAGGATCTCCACTGCCAAGATCTACTTGATAAGGACTCCTTAGGCCAAGGGTTCTCAATCTATGGGTCTTCAGATGTTTTGGTCTTCAATTCCCAGAAATCCTAACAGCTGGTAAACTGGCTGGGATTTCTGGGAGTGCTGGCCGAAACACCTGGGGACTCACAGGTTCAGAGCCACTGTCTTACATGCACTTAGGCTCTAATTTTGGAGCAAGAGGGAAAGTATCTGGAAGAGTATGAACAGAGGTTTTGGACTCTTGGTGTATTTATTTATTTTAGTTTTTTACCCTTCCTCCTGGTCATTGCAAATGTGTCTGAAATCTCTGAGTGGAACCTGTAGGAACTGGACATCTTACGTAGATAAAGAAAAAGAATAAACAACACAAGAGAGATCAGTTAGAAAAAACCCATATTTATTGATTGATCAAATTTGGCTCCATGCGTTGATTAGACACAGAGAAGTGAATGGTACAAGCGAGGAGAAGCTGTGGAGAGCCCCCCTGCAGAAAGTATGCCACAGAAATAACCCCACCCCTGTTAATACTCATTCCCAGGCCAGCCCTAGTCTTGGATCACGGGGATGGCAGAACCCTTTGCCCATCCACCATGTATATCATTGGTATTTCTGGTTTTAAAAAGCCAAAGGGCAATGGAGCTCTTTCTCCTTGTGGCTGTGATAGTCCTTGGACTCCGCAGCAAAGCATGAGGCAGAGAAAGCAAAGCAGCAAGCGCAATGGAAGGTTATTGCGCCCTTTAGCGAGGGCATTTTCTTTTCCTGTGGATGTTCTCTAGAGAAGGTAGCGATGGGAGCAGCAGGCAGCATTATTGCAATCATAGGGGCCTTTGCGGGACGTGGGTCATAGGAACCAGCCCCCCAGCAGAGTGGGAGACAGTTGGGAAACTGACTGGCAGAAAAGACCGCCACGCTGCTACATCACCTGAGCAGCGCTCCCGCCCTGCCCAGGTGCTTGCTCCCATCATGCAATGGAAGCGCAAGAGCTAACAGGTTAAAAAATTGCCCCTCCCTTGTTGAGGATAGAACGGAGAGCCCCCTCCCCCTCCCAGGCTGTCAGTGCCAAGGTGCCAAGGTCTCAGGACAAATGTTCCTGGGCGCAGTTCATCCCCCAGCCAGTCGGGAGTAGCACATCTTGGAGACGGCGTCTATGCGCTGCCAGCTGGAGCTGGAAGAGAATGGTGAAGACAAAGAACGGAGTGAACAATTTGAGAAACAGACAGAATGCCATAGTGATTAAGATGGAGAGAGATGAATCCCAACATCCAGGAGCCCTGGCAAACAACGTCTCCCTGCAGGCTTCCTAAATGATACAGGAAAAGTGTTCTCTGTTGCCATGGCACCACCATAGAGTCCTCAGAATCTCTTGCAACGTCAGCAAATGCCATGGTAACACAAGGTGGGTGGGAATGTACCTCAGGTGTGGGAACTTCAGCCACCCACTCATACGTTTCCTTGCAATGAGATGGTGTAGGACAGACAGACAGATAGGAACACACACGTGTGAGACATAAGCCCTGGCCAACAGGAAGAACTGAAGTCTTTCCTGGGCTAGGGGATGAAATACAGTGGTTAGAATGAATCTTTAGGACACTTTTAGTCAGAAAGTCAACAGAGCCAACCCAAGATTGCCTGTGACAAAAGAAAAGACAGTATTCCCCCCTCTGCCCAATTCACATGCCAAAACAATTAGACTGTAGTTGGATCTAACTCAAACATTGGAGGTGAAATAGCATTCTTTATTGCACCTAAAGCAGTAGGCTAGTTTGTGGTGGTCCAGAATAAGTTGTGCGGCAATTCCATCCTCACAAAGAGGGGAACAGCCAGGATTTTCAGAAGGAAAAGCTGCAAGGCTGCTGATATCCCCTACCCACATTTGCAATTTTTACAATGTGGCAATGTGCAGGCCTCCAGATGATGTTCTACGCTTCGCACCAGTCCTCAAATATTGGATCTCCTAGCTAAAGTTGATATTGTTCAGCAGCATTTGGAGAGTCATGAGTTGGTCATTATTGGTCTAATGGCAGGGCTGGCTCTGACACTTGTTGTTATTTATTTGTTCAGTCGCTTCCGACTCCTCATGACCTCATGGACCAGCCCATGCCAGACCCCCATGTCAGCCGTAGTCACCATTGGCTCCTTCAAAGTCAAGCCAGATACTCTGACACTAAAACAGGACAAAACATGGGGTCATAGTTGAGCTCCCAACTAGGGTTACACTGGGCGAAATCCATGAACATGGCAGTAAGGTACTACTTGCCCTTCCAATGCCACATCACTTACTGGAAGTCTTGCCTGCTGCCCTGGGATCCGACAGGCTGCAGAGAGGAAGACACATAAAGAGTGCAAGTGAATAGGGAGGGAATGGTACCACATCTCAGGGTGAGGAGCGTCAGATTAGAGTTCAGGTGAGAAAGGAAGGCAGAAGGGATGAATGAGAGCGGACCACCTACCTGGGGTCAGATTTTTTGCACTTGAATTTTTTACCTGCAGAAAGAAATAAAAGGAAGCAAATATCAGTGGAAGAAAAGACACAGGGATGAGTTTGATGTGAAAATCTACAAACTCTCTCTGTGTGTATGTATGCATTTCTGTAGGGATCATACCAAAGAGGGTTATTGAGAGAGAATGTTTCTGTGAGCATATGCTCCTCTGCATACACCATTTAAACGATCCCTGCAGTGCAACCCAGCTCAAAAGAGAGACCCACGGGGATCAGTGGGAGTTGCTTCATTAATTCCATACATCCTCAGCTGCTAATTCTACATATATTGAAAATTCCATACACTCCGTCAGATTTGGAAATATGCATCCTTTGATGTACTAGGGAATGCATAAGGAAGCTAAAACCACATAATAAATAGACTGCGTCAAAGGACTTATTTTTTCTATGTAACACATTTTATGTTATATAATCAATTTTTTAAAAATCCAGTTGCTAGTCCTAAACTGAATCAAGAGCTATACCATCAATATTGATATAAATCCCATTGATTCTATAGTTCTATTCTTGTGATGAATGTATGATATATGGTTTGAATGAAATGGTATGAAAGGTTGAGGCCTGGAGATGCCATCCTAAGACTGAAGCCTAAAAAACTACAAAAGGATAATTTATGAACTGGAATTAAAAACTGCAGGAATGCTGACATTGATGACCAGAGACAAGTGATTAACTCTAGGTGGGGGGAAAAACAATGTTTACTAGGCTTGTTTGATTTTAAAAAATGGTTCACAACTCGTTTCAGAGGTAGGGGGCGCTGGTGGTTTGGCTCTAAAGTCAATTCCGATTTTCATAGAAAAAAAAGTTCAAAACTTTTCAAAACTTCCGAGACTTCCAAATCATTAATAACCATTCATTAATAACCAAAGTGTTATTTCCTGTTTCATTGGGTGGTCTTTACTTTGAAAGTAGTTGTTTTATTCCAGAAAGAGGGGGAAGCAAAGGGAAGAAATCCATCCACGCTGGGTTAAATTGCTTCTCTCGCCTGGGACTGACGTGGAAGAGAAAGGAAACCGAAGGAAAGCCATCCAAACTGGGTTAAACAGTGGCTCTCGCCTGGGACTGACGTGGCAGAAGAAGGAAACCAAAGGAAAGCTATCCAAACTAGGTTAAACAGCGGCTCTCACCAAGGACTGATGCAGGAGAGAAAGGAAACCGAAGGAAAGCCATCCAAACTGGTTAAACAGTGCTCTCGCCCAGGACTGATGTGGGAGAGAAAGAAAACCGAAGGAAAGCCGTCCAAACTGGGTTAAACAGTGGCTCTCACCCAGGACTGATGTGGGAGAGAAAGGAAACCGAAGGAAAGCCATCCAAACTGGGTTAAACAGTGGCTCTCACCCGGGACTGACGCAGGAGAGAAAGGAAACTGAAGGAAAGCCATCCAAACTGGTTAAACAGGGCTCTTGCCCAGGACTGATGTGGGAGAGAAAGGAAACCGTAGGAAAGCCATCCAAACTGGGTTAAACAGCGGCTCTCACCCCGGGACTGTCGCGGGAGAGAAAGGAAACTGAAGGAAAGCCATCCAAACTGGGTTAAACAGTGGCTCTCACCCGGGACTGTTGCGGGAGATAAAGGTAACCGAAGGAAAGCCATCAAACTGGGTTAAACAGCGGCTCTCACCCAGGACTGTCGCGGGAGAGAAAGGAAACCGAAGGAAAGCCATCCAAACTGGGTTAAACAGTGGCTCTCGCCTGTGACTGACAGAGAGAAAGGAAACTGAAGGAAAGCCATCCAAACTGGGTTAAACAGCGGCTCTCACCTGGGACTGACGCAGGAGAGAAAGGAAACCGAAGGAAAGCCATCCAAACTGGGTTAAACAGCAGCTCTCACCCGGGACTGTCGCGGGAGAGAAAGGAAACCAAAGGAAAGCCATCCAAATTGGGTTAAACAGTGGCTCTCGCCTGTGACTGACGGAGAGAAAGGAAACTGAAGGAAAGCCATCCAAACTGGATTAAACAGGGCTCTCGCCCGGGACTGACGTGGGAGGGAAAGAAATTAAGGGAATCCATCCACACTGGTTTGAAAAGCTGAATAATTTCTGTCTCACGTATTGATTCATAAGAGAAATGGCGGAAAAAGCTTTGAAATGGCAAGGATACTTCCAGGTTCCCAAATCACTTCGAAATCGCTTCAAAAAGGCATTTGATTCCAACTCAACCTACCCATGTCTAATGTTTACATTACCAAAGACAGTGGCTCTTTTAAGATAAGTACAGTCAACATACAGGTTCCTTCCGTTAAGAAGGAAAACTAATTATCACTTAAAGAAGAAAAGCCAATGTCTGTCCAGGAACTGATGGAGTCAGGATGCTTTAGTTGGGGAACATCGTTTACAACAATGTGGAACAACATCAGCAAGAAATACGCTATATAAGAGACACTTTCCTATTTCAAAATTGTGGCAGTCAGGAAGAGTCTTCTCCGAGGGACAGAGCGAGATGGTGTATTCTCAGAATGGCAGATTTGCTGGAACGCAATCTGGCCTATTTTGGTCTCTTTTCCATGAAAAGGAAGAGATGGTAATGTATATATTATGATGAATAAATGTGTATATGTGTGTGAATGCTGAATAAAATCTAATTCCCGTTGTTTTGTGTTAGAAGTCAATGTCACACTGCTCAAGTCTGCAGTCCTCAATAAGGAGCAGTTAGTTAGTTTTAGGCTAGGCTGGGGAAAATCCCCCCTCCAGCTCCTGACTGTATCTATTTGTTCTATCTCTATATCTTACTCAGTTATGCAAAAAAGAGCATAACTGAAACCTTATGCTCTTTTTTGCTTTTTCCATCTTTGCATGCAGTCCTTTCTCTACTCAGTGTGTTTGAAGATATGTATTGTTTGGAGGTTTTTCCCTCTTGTTTTGAACCTTAGAAGCAATGGAGTTAGAGAGAAGCTTAGACCCAATTCTTTTCTATCAAGAAATGTAGTTCTTATCTATATTTTTAATACACCTTTTTGAAACTTTAAAGATTGAACTCTGCATCTTTGCTTCCTAAGCTCAAGAATTCTTTTGCAGCCAAAACACTTCACCTTCTGCTTGCTGTGAGCTGACTGCTCAATTACATATCCTGTTTGCATTTTTGGATGTTCTGCTATTTTTGTGAGTATGTATGTATGTATTTAGTATTTAAAACATATTCGCCCTTCTCACCCCAAAGGGGACTCAGGGCAGAGCACAGCATATATACGGCAAACATTCAATGCTGGAACAAGAATTCATATACGCATGCATAAACATTTAAAACATGAATCTCAATAATTAAAATACACCATTTAAAACCGTCTTGGTCACCTGCGTCTATTCTAATTGGCCTGGTAATCTTTCCTATTGCTGTTTTATTGCCCTGTCCCAAAAGCTTGGTCCCACAGACAAGTTTTTACCCTCCTTATGAAGGAAAGGAGGGAGGGGGGCGATCTAATCTTGCCAGGAAGGGAGATCCATAGCCGGGGGGGGCAATCACCGAGAAGGCTCTGTCTCTCGTTCCAACCAATCGCGCCTGCGACAATGGCGGGATAGAAAGCAGGGCCTCCCCAGAGGATCTTAATCTCCATTATGGTTCATAGGTGGAGATGTGTTCGGACAGGTTAATTGGGCCAGGGCCATTTAGGGCTTTATAGGCCAAAGCCAGCACTTTGAATTGTTCCCGGTAGCAAACTGGCAGCCAGTGGAGCTGGCGTAACATGGGAGTTGTGTGCTCCCTGTATGCCGCCCCAGTTATTAACCTGGCTGCCTCTAGTTGGACTATTTGAAGCTTCTGAGCAGTCTTCAAGGGCAACCCCATGTAGAGAGTGTTGCAGTAGTCTATCCTGGATGTACTGAGAGCGTGGACCACCGTGGCCAAGTCTGACTTTCCAAGGTATGGTGCACAAGTTTTAATTGTGCCAAAGCTCCCCTGGCCACCACTGTAACTTGGGGTTCCAGGTTCAATTATGAGTCCAGGAGGACCCCCAAGCTGTGAAAATGTGCCTTCAAGAATTCCCCAACAGTTTGTGTACTCTATGTAGCTAGAGTCTATGTGTCTTTCTTTCTTTCTTTCTTTCTTTCTTTCTTTTGTATTGCCATGTGGTATGCTCTGTCTCGCTGAGAACAAAGTAAAAGAACTCTTTTAATGCTTTTAAAATGTATTTATAACATTCTAGTTTGGACTAGCAACCAAATGTAGGCCTTTGTATTTATCCACCAGATTTGAAAGTTGTCCTTCCTCCAAAGAAACTATAGTAGTGTGCATATGATTATTTTCCTCAACTTCATTTTATCCAGACATAACACTGTGAGGCAAGTTAAGTATGAGAAAATAGTGACAAGAAAATTGACCATCAGAGGGGTCTTTGCTTTACTTGTAGCAAATTCAAGATTTGTTTCCTGGTACTGCCAGTAAAACAGATCACATTATAGGGAATGAGATCCTAAAGAGCTGCTATCAGTCAGAGTAGACACTACTGGACTAGTCAAGCAGTGTAGCTGGATGTGGATCTGAATTCTGACCAAAGCATCTCATGTATACAGTTTGTGTCAAACATTATGATTGCAACAACCACAGAGGGTGTCTAGACAAGTGGTTCTCAACCTATGGATCCCCAGGTGTTTTGGCCTACAACTCCCAGAAATCCCAGCCTGTTTACCAGCTGTTAGTATTTCTGGGAGTTGAAGGCCAAAATATCTGGGGACCCACAGGTTGAGAACCACTGCTCTCTCTAACCTTTGGAAATACTATTAAGGAGCATTAAAGGCTAGAAACACTAATTTCCTGGATACAGGGAAGCAGCAGCAATAGAATTTAATGCTGATACCAAACACATAAAAAAATCAAGCATGAAGAAAAACAGACTCACTCAGTGCTATCAAGATTCCCAGCACAAACATGATGATGGCCAAGGTCATCCCCACTGTGCGTAATGTGTCATAATCTAGAAGGAAAATGCAGGTCAATATATGAGATGTTCACATTTCACACTCGTGCCTATAGTGTCCCTCGATCAGTCTCAATCCAATGAAGAGGTCCAATTCAGAAAGATCAATAATAGTCCTGTTTTGGATATGGGCACCCTCTTCCCCTAGGATGACTTTTTCCCCAGCCATCTATGGCCATGGAATTTGTGGACTTTTTTTATAATCATAGTCAATGTCCAGAAGATGTCAAGTTCCACCAGCCTTTGGTAGACTTCGGTTGACTTTGCTGAAGCCTCATATTTTTTCCCATCTTGACTGGGAGCTATCCCTGGTCTTGACTGCTTCCCTGAATCAGTCAAGATTAAGCCATCTGTGAGTTAATTCCCCCCACTTTGCACACTCTGCAGTATCTTGATCAGGTCACTAACTGTGACTAGACTAGTGCTAATCTGATATACTTGACTGAGCCTGACCTTCTATGACCTGAATGTGTTGGAACTGATCTAGTTGACTTAACCTGATTTACTTCAAATGGATCTGTTGGACATTGTGTACCTCCTCCTTTATAGACTCCAAGTCTCCATGACCAGGATAACCAGCACCCAAATTAAGGTATTTTGGATGCCACATATCAGCGATGCCATATGTCTTACTTTCCTCTAGTGTTGTTAAACTGTTGACACCTCTGTTTCCAGCCCTGTTGCCCAATATCTTCCCCTGTTGTGGCTAGAAAGACCCAGGATTACCTACTGTTGTATTGTGCATATACTAGATATTCAGGAGTGTTTTACTATTGATATCAATGTATGCTGTGCTTCATGTGTTTAGTATAAAGATGAGTGAGTACCCAGTTGGGTCTTTAAAAGACAGGTTCTCTAAATAACACATCCCAGAAATATACATACATACATACATACACACACACACACACACACACACACACACACACACACACTTTAAGATAAATATATATACTAAAGTTTGTATGGTAATATTGACAGTACTATTTCTGTATAGACAACTAGAACCAACTTAAGCATGAAATGTAGTGGGAATTTAAAATTTGTTTTTAATAATTTATTTCTATTGTACACCATTTATTTTTGACTAGAAAAACCCTCTCTCCTGGTGTGGAACAATAGACTCTCAATAGGAATATGTTCCTTTAATATCACTCACCATAGGTGAAGGGGTCCATATGACTGTTGGTATCTGAGGAGAAAACAGAGTTAGAGGATAATGAGCAACCAAGTATTATGTTTCAATGGCTGGTCGAGGGTTGGGTTATTTAAGGTCTCTACCAACAGAATGTACAACAAAACTGAATCTTAGACAAAATTCTACAGCACTGTTCCTTATAAAGATGGTGTCATTGTATAGTTTAATCACCAAGTGACTTTAGACTTAGTTACACTTCATGGGAGTTGAGAGATCCTACATTTATTGTGTCTAAGAGAGACAATAAAAAAATCTCGTGTGCTCTAAATCTCCAAGATAATCCTCAGTCAACCAGAATGCACAATCCTGTTAATGTCAATCTGGCAATGTTTTCAAATCAAGATGCAAGCGCTGCTATTGTAAAGAGATTGGCATGTTTTAGTGAATCCCCTAGTAACAGTTTGCCATGTGGAGTTCTGCTGTTCAATATTCCAGCCATTCTATAGCATTCCCTCTCCAGAGACCAATCCAGACTAGACAATTGCAGCACTAATTAACTCCCAATATTACTTTTTTTGAAATCCCGAGGTTTGCCGTTTGCAATGCAGTAGAGCTCTCTGTCTGAAAATGCTGAATACCAACTGCAAATCCCAGGAATCCATAGGATGCAGCCAGAGTAGTTTAAGTTGAATCACAGTGCTGATTTCATCCCCAAATATATTATGCAATCCATTGGATTGCGCAATTCCTGCTGATATATGAATGATGTTGTTTCGGCTGCATAAAAATGGGTACTCAGAGAACTGTTATAACTAATACTGTACAATTTGAACTGAATTTAAACACTGGACAGAGGTATCTTTAAGTGAGGACATGGTGATGTGGAACTGCAACAGATGGGTACATGCTTGATTTATGAACTCTTCAGTCCTGACATGTGACAAGGCTGCCATGTTCCCTATACCAGATTCATTCCCAGCACTACAACTAAGAATGTAAGCATACAGTACATATATGAATGAGGAGGTACTTCTCACTTCTGACAGAGAGATGATTTTGTACTTCAAAGTTGTATTTTCATTGTTTATTGATTATTGATTTCCTGTGATGGTTTTAGTGATTTATTGATTTGTTTGTAATTATGCTGAGAGCCACCTCTGTCACCTTTTAATAATGGCAAGGCAGAATAGAAATGAAACAAGGTAAACAATGGTGTTTCCTCTGTATAGTTTGAAATAACTGGCATGAGGACATGGTTCATTGTTTGTGATTTGAGTCAACAGGAGATGTGAGAAAACAGGAGAGTGAAAATGGCTTCAAATACTAGATTTGAACAACACTATACCATATTTTTCACTCATATATCTATGACAACTGAAGAATTTCAAGAATTTGATCTTAGTCTTGTATATCTCCTGAAAAAAATGTCACCAACAAGTACAGAGAAATCAAGATTACAAGAAAACACCCATATTTCTAAAGGTGTACAGCAAATGTTTCACAACAGTGTGAATATATCATGAGGGTCTATATGAGAAGAGATAAGGTACACTTCACCAAAGGCTGGAGGTCCAGTGAGGCCTGTCTCATTCAGCAACCATATTATCATGGGGAGAAAAAAATGAAGCTAAATCGTAGGTCAGGCCTGGGGATATTTATGGCAACCTATTTCCTATATCTAGCATCTCTGTATTCTGTGCTCTAATGGAGTCTGAAGTCTAAAATGGAGTCTGAGCTCAGAGTAGTCCCAGATCTGATCATATGGTCTGCAGCCCCTCCCACAACCTCAAGAAACATAGAGTAAAGGGAAAGCTGCATGCCAAAATATAAATCTACAATACAGTAAGCAAACAGATCCATATACAAAGCAAATTACTAGTGGGGGCTTGAAGAAGGTTGCTATTTCCAACAGAGATTGAAGGGGTATACATATTATTAAAATAAATCAGGAATAATTTAGTGTGTTGTGCCCTGGATTCCCCCCTTAGTGACACACTTATTCATAAGCAGTCATGCTGGGATTGTACTGATGTCCACACATTTCTCCACTCAGATACAATTTGGGATCACCTTTCCCCTCCTGTCACTCTCTCCACAGTTGAGCCCAATCATGAATGAGATCAATGGTAAGGGGGTAGATTGGAGCACCCACTGAAAAGGCAAATTAAACGGTGTTTCCCCCCTCGGGGCTGCCAAAGCACAGCCAGTGCATCCTCCAACCACTCCATCAACAGAGCCCCACTTGTGAGGTCACTTGTTCTGCAGTCAAAGTTCAGGGGCAAACTGCTCAGCCATGAGATCCGTGGTGAAGGGGTCTCATGTCTGGCATCTTGTTCTAACCTCAGAGCAAGTGAATTCACAAGTGGGAATCTGTTAGGGAGGTTCGTGGTAGGGTAGGGAGCATTAGTGCTCCAGTGGCCCCAAGGAGAAAGATTGTGGGTTGCACAAAGCTGGGAATTTTTGACCCTTTAGTGTTTGAGGGTACCACACCAATAATCCTTCATGGTTGGTTGTGTTGGCTGGGGGATCTGGGTGGTGAGATCCAAAACACCTGGCGGACTTCTAAAAGAGCAGGTGAAGAAAAAGGGACCCTGAAGAGATGCAAGTAGACAGAGAACACAAAGCACCCCACATTTCCACCAATGTGTTCAAAGTGGCATGCACTTCACTGTGAACCCAGTCTAAACAAGAATGCTTGGTATCACCACCCCTCCTTCAACATTCCCTAATTCGAAACCTTAAACTAGGTTAGAACTGATGAATTGTTTGATGGGTACTCAGCAGGAAAAAACAGGGCTCTCTTAGCACAGTTGGAACAGAATGTTGCCTGAAACCTTGGAGCAGTAGTCTCCCATCAGAGTTGCCAAAACTGGGCTAGATGGATCTGTAATTTAGGTCACTACAAGGCAGTCTCCAATGACAAATGGTGTCTGTGTCACTGCTAAACTGGGAATACATTTAATGGGCTTTAAAACGTATTTATTGTATTGTATTTTATCGTAAATTTTATTGTATATTTATGATGCTTTTAGAATTTAAATGTTAGCATTGAATACTTGCTGTTTGCTGGTCTGAGTCCCTCTTCACTGCTAAACTGGGGAGGTGAGAAAGCATTTTATTGTAAATTCATGATGGTATAAAAGTTTTAAATAAATAAATAAGTTATCAGTGTTCTTTTTAAATAATATCAACTGCAGATAGTGGCCAACCAATTGCC
Organism: Anolis apletophallus; assembly: GCA_030556195.1. NCBI lineage: Eukaryota > Metazoa > Chordata > Lepidosauria > Squamata > Anolidae > Anolis > Anolis apletophallus. Next base: position 26,850,993 of record JARBWK010000011.1, on the reverse strand, counting down.
CACGGCAAGCTCTCTAGCAGGTTATGAGTGCAACAATCTTCTGAAGAGGGAGAAAGGTTTTCACATTCTCTGCAAGTGGTTGCCACTTTCCCCCCAAAGATATCCACACTTAAGGACTCAATCCCAAATCTTTGGTGCTCTGTTTCCATGTACTTTGAAAACGGAGCTTCGTGGGAGCCAGGGCCGTAGCCAGGATTTTGATTCGGGGGCTGCGTTTGGTTCAGGGGGCTGAGACTGGGTGGAAGAGGGTCTACCCTAGCAAACCTTTTGTATTGTTATCCCAATAACCCCATTAATGTGGGATATATTGTGCATGGTGATCAGATCATGATATGAATAAACATAACAGTTTAAATAATGTACCAGTAAGGCCTTCTCGCGGACCATCCTGAGAATTTCGGGGGGCTGAAGCCCCCTTAGCCCCCCCCTGGCTACATGCCTGGTGGGAGCCCATCACATGATGCAAAAGCAATTCTGGTGGGACTCTGTGGGACTCCATTTCTGAAGTGCAGGGAAACGGAGCCTAAAGCTGGGAGAAAGTGGCAAAAAATGGGGGAATGAAGGATCTCTACATGGAAAGGACGTGGGATGGCTGACTATTCCAGAAGACAGAAAAAGATTGGAGGGAACGGGGTAAGACGGTTTCCCCTGCTAATGGGATGAAGTCCATCGGCAATGTTTCTGGTTAAGACCTATTTCAAGCATGCTCTTCACTAGGGTTCCCATATGTCCCTTATTCTAAGGGACGTCCCTTATTTTGGCCCTAAAATTTGTGTCCCTTATATTCAGGCCCTGTCCCTTATTTTTGACTAGCAGGACAGGACTGGGCGGGGTTGACCAGAGGAAGGTGCGCGCTGTGGTTTCCATGGCAATGCCTGCTTGGGGATTCCAACTTGCAGGGCAGCCTGCATCCCCGTTGGAAGGAAGAGGCGATACAGGACTTTTTCAAAGTACAGTAGACTAATTAACCGTTATCCAAGGGGAATGTTGGATCATGTTGGATAAAGATAGTTTCTGCTTGCTTGAGAGTTACTCTTAAAATAGGCCTAGCTGTGCATCCCAATACTATACAATGCTGTGTATCCCATACTATACTATACCATTAACTATTGACATAATAATCATGAAGATGTACTGTCTTATAAAATTTATTTTATTTTAATGTTTAGACAGTGCACTTTTTAAGTCAGCAAAGTCAAGTACTAAATACAGATGGAGAAAATTAGGTAGTTCTAATAATGTTTTTCTGCATGACAAAGCATGCAGAAACATACCATGTACTGTTAAGAGGGTGTAAGTCAGTTTCTTTTGTGAGTTTCAATATTATCTTATTCTGTTAATAAAACTATTTCTACCCAATGTTTGAGTTTAATGAAGTGTCCCTTATTTTTGTGAAAAATCCCGTAAATGTCCCTTATTTCTTATATCAAAAAATGGCAACCCTACTCTTCACCCTCCTTTTGATTTATATTTACTACACTGATAGAATATTAGGCCCAGACTATTTGAAAAACCACATCTCTGCGTACAAACCAGCATGAGTGCTGTGATCCGTGGAGGAGGCCCTCCTCTCAGTCCCACCCCCATCTCAAGTGCGACTGGTGGGAACGAGAGGATGGGCCTTTTCCATGGCCGCTCTGCACCTCTGGAACTCCCTCCCTAAAGAACTAAAAGTGGTCTCCTCTCCTTTAAAAAGCTTTAAAAGACCCATCTGTGTAACCTAGCCTATGGAGAGGAGGAAGATTAGCATCTATCATACATATTCCCACTTGACATCGAATACTTCTGGTGTGATATATTATATTGTGCTATTAATGTATAGTATTTTAATTGGCTTGACTCCCTGTATTCATTATGTTTATTTAGTCTAACCCTTGACTTCAGTTTGTTGATAAGTTATATTGAATTATGTGATTTCATGCTTTGCTTTGATTGTTGTTTATTTGTTTATTGGCATTGGATGTTTGGCATTTATATTTATTTCTGTAAACCACCCTGATTTCCTATGAGGAGAGAGGGTGGGTTATAAATAAAGTTTTAATATTATTACACCAGTTGTATTTGTAAGTGCTACAGATGGGTATAGCTCTCTCATCCCCTCTGGGTGCTTACATCCCACTGTGCCCAAACCCAATTTGCAATACACAGCCATAACACTTTGATAGTACTTTAACTGAAATGGTTCCTGAAAGGTGTAATTTGGTGAAATACTTAGAATTTTCTGCAAGAACACTTCTATCTGTTTCTCACGACTACAATACTAGAACTCTCTAAGACAGAATTCTAAGCATCTCACCAAACTACAAACCCAGAATTTATTTATTTATTTATTATTGCGGCTTTTATGCCGCCGACTCCCAGGGGCTCGCGGCGGCTCACAGCAAAGGTTAAAAACATCAGTATCAGCATAACAATTAAAACATTTAAAACAGCGGTAGTAGCATTAAAATACAACATTAACATTAACAGGTAGCCATAAGCAACATCACACCAGAACAAGACATAGCAGCGTGTCGTAGGGGAGCACGTGGGCTTACTCACTGAAGGCCTGCCTAAACATGTGAGTTTTGCAGGCCCGTCTAAATGGGAGTAAGTCCCTCAGGGCCCTGGTTCTGGCCGGCAGGGCGTTCCATAGCGTAGGAGCTATAACCGAGAACGCCCTCCGGCGGGTAGATGTCAGGTGCGCTGACTTTATTGTTGGTATTACCAAAAGGTTGGCATCTTCGGATCGGAGTGGCCTCGAGGGGCAGTAAGGGGTGAGGCGGTCCCTCAGATACGCTGGCCCCAGGCCGTATAAGGCCTTAAAGGTAAGAACCAACACTTTGAAGGCGATCCGGTGCTCAATAGGCAGCCAGTGCAGATCCTGCAAGATTGGTGTTATACGGCAGCCTGCTGGAGCCCCAGACAGGAGCCGGGCGGCAGCGTTCTGCACCAGCCTGAGCTTCCGGGTTGCCGACATAGGGAGGCCAACATAGAGCGCGTTACAGTAATCTAGCCTCGAGATGACCGTGGCTTGGATCACCGTGGCTAGGTCGCTTCGGGAGAGGTAGGGGGCCAGCCTCCTTGCCTGGCGGAGGTGGAAGAAAGCAGCCTTGCTGACCATGGCGACCCTGAGCCTCCATGGACAGCTGGGAGTCCAGATGGACCGCCAGGCTCTTCACAGACGGTGCTGGATGCAGCGCCGCCCCGTGCAGGGTCCGAAGCCGGGCATCCACCTCGCCCAGGCGGCCCAGCCACATGATCGCCGTCTTCGCCGGATTCACCCCAACCTACTGGCTCGCAGCCATCCAGTAACGGCTTCGAGGCAATGCTGGAAATTATCGGGCGGACTTGGCCTGCCCTCCATCCTCAGAATGAGCTGGGTGTCATCAGCGTACTGGTGACAGACCAGCCCATAACTCCGCACCAGCTGTGCAAGCGGCTGCATGTATATGTTAAATAACAGAGGGGAGAGGATGGCCCCTGAGGACCCCACAAACCAGTGGGGAGCCTCGGAGACCACCTCACCTCTCCTCACACGCTGAGACCGCTGGTGAAGGAAGGAGGTCAGCCATTTAAGGGCCGTCCCCCTCACTCCAGCCACGGCCAGGCGGTGGATCAAAAGATTGTGGTCGACCGTGTCAAACGCTGCCGTGAGGTCCAATAACACGAGCAGCGCAGACCCGCCTTGGTCGAGCTGGCAGCGGAGGTGGTCTGTGATGGAGACCAGGACCGTCTCCGTCCCATGCCCCGAACGGAAGCCGGACTGGAAGGGGTCTAGCCATGTTGCATCATCTAGGAAGGATTGCAGCTGCTCCATTACTGCCCTCTCAACCACCTTGCCCAGGTACGGAAGGTTCGACACTGGGCGGTAGTTGGAGGGAACCGCGGGGTCCAATGTTGGTTTCTTCAGTAATGGAGCCACCACCGCCTCTTTTAAGCACTCTGGAAAGACTCCTTGCTCAAGGGAGCTGTTTATGATATTCAACAGAGGCCCACGTAACCCCTCCAGGCAAGATCTAACAAGCCAGGAGGGGCACGGGTCAAGGGAGCAGGTGGTAGGGCGAGCTGCAGCCACTATCCAATCAACAGCATCTCGTCCAGTGGCGAAACCGGTCGAGGTGGGCCGGCGGAGGCCACGGAGTCTCTAGCTCTCTTGCTGTATCAACTGTGTCCGGAAGGTCCCGGCGGAGACTCAGTATCTTGTCTGTAAAAAAACTCTGAAAGACACCGGCGGTAAGGGCCTGATCACTATTTTTGGGACGGTAGGGACCGACGTCAGGATCGAACTACCTTAAATAATTGAGCCGGGCGTGAGCTGGCAGGAGACGCTATCAAGGCAGAGAAGTATTCATTTTTGGCTGCCTTGACAGCATGCTCATAAGTCTCTTTAAAAAGCTTATAAGCTGATAGTGAGGCTCCGTCACAGATTTTCCTCCACTCGCGCTCTAGCTGTCTCCTCTCCCGCTTCATGACCCTGAGGTCCCTGTATACCAGGGGGACCGATGATTGCGGGGTCGGAGAGGGCGCCTGGGGGCAATCTCGTCGAGAGCTCTAGCTAGTGAGATGTTCCAAACCTGGACCTGCTCATCGACTGAGACGCTGATAGACTCCAGATCCCTCAGAGCATTCAGGAACCTGTCGGGTTCCATAAGTCTCTTTAGGCGAACAAAAATCCGTTCGGCGCCTTTGCATGGGGGGGGGCGGTTGCTCAACCCGGATCTTTAGAGCACAGTGGTCCGACCATGGTACCTCTATTACGGAGGCTAGGGCCACTTGAACCCCTGCGCTGAACACCAAGTCGAGGGTGTGCCCGCCCGAGTGTGTGGGTCCCGAACTACAAAGGAGAGGCCTAATGTCGCCATGGTCGAGATTAGGTCGCGGCTCTTGGATGGAACGGAGGCTGCGTCGGCGTGGACATTGAAGTCACCCAGAACAATAAGTCTGGGAACCTCAATGACCACTCCGACACAGTCTCAAGCAACCGCCAAGCTCTCTGTCGGTGCGCTGGCGCACGGTACACCAACAGAATCGCCAGGCTCCGGGGGGACTCCCACACCAGGCCGGCGCTCTCCAAACCCGCGGTGACAAGGCGCAGGGGATCGCTCTAAGGTGTAATCCGTCACGGGAGAGTATTGTCACCCCCGTCCCTCATTCCTATTCTGGTGCGTGGCAAGCGTAGTCAGGGGACTACTTCTTGGAGGCAGGTGGCGTCGCTCTCCTGGAGCCAGATCTCAGTGATACAGAATAAGTCCGCTTTAAGATCTTCGCAGAATTCCCTGACGGTGGCGGTCTTATTCCGGATGGAACGAGCGTTAACCAGCACCAGAGGGAAGGAAAGCTGGATGTCTATCACAGCGTATCTGGGGATAGGACGCAGGTCAGAACCAGGTCGAGTCCGTCTCTGACTTGGTCTGGTTCTGCAGTTAAGTTAGCATTCGGCCTCGCCTACCGTACTCACCCTGCCCGAGACCACTGGGATGCTCAACAAACCTGATTGACAGGGGTCGGCTGAGAGTTCAGCTCCGGCACACCCCGTGAAAAGGGGAGGCCTTTGAAGAAACCTGATCATTCACCACTGGTGTAGCTGATGGTCCTTTAGGCTCGGCCCTCTTGGACGCATGGGCGTTACCGGGAGGGGGTACCAGAGTCTGTTTGCCAGATAAGCGTCCATGTCCTCGGTGCGGCCCTGGGGGCAGCCTGACCAGCCAGCCGGCCTGGCGTCCAAGTCCTCGGGGGGGCCCCGGGGGTAGCTCATTCAGCCGACTGAGGGGGTGACCCCTCGGTCCTGTAGATGGATTCTCAGCCCCTCCAATCGGAGCTGGTTCGGAGGATGGAGCTAGATGGTTCTCCCTCCGACTAAAACTGGTCCCCCAAAAGGTCCGTGGTCGGAAAGATCTCCTTTGAGACTTGTTGGCCTTCCTTCCTCTCTGGCGGCCTTGCCGTGGGCCGCCGGGTGGCGGGTCATGGATAACTGGCGGGTTTGACGTTGTTGACGTTGTTGGCCGGAGACCCGGGCCATGGAGGGCCATGGGGGGGGTCTAACCCTGCCCTAGGCCGAGCAATAGGCACAGACAAGGAGGGAGTCGGCTGTTGGGACACCAGATTGGAGGCAGCGTTGTGGTTTCCGCGTGCCCTGGGCTACTGTTTGCCATCGGGGTCTCAGACTGGGTGGCCTCAGGAAATGGTGATTGGTGTGGAGGTCTGATGCCTTGATCGCGCCTCCTCCTTAGCCGTCTCCGTCTCGCCTGGCCTGTCCGGTTCCTCTTCGGCTTCTTTTGGCTGCGTTCTAGCGGCATGGGATGTTTAGAATCAATCAAGGCCGGCAGGCCGGGAGGGAGGCGGCAGGCGCGGCGCCCAGGTCTCCCCCCAGGGGCTTTTGCCAGAATTCCAGAAATGTTCAAGGCCTTTGGTGGCGAGCCACCAGGGGGCTCTAGCGGGTGCTCCATGGAAGGCCTGGCAGGGGTCGGTGGCGAAGGCAGAGGGGGCGGGGCCAGCGACGCCGAGGAAAGCCAGCTCGGCGCCATGTTCTGTATGGAACCATGCTGTTAGTTAAAGTGCTATCAAATGACTAAAACAATACAGTGCAGACCCATTGTAAAAGACTATAGGGTCAGTTCCACCATCTGCCCTGTACATGAGGAGATTCTGTTTTACTCCATATCTATGAGCAGAAACTAAAACTATTATATACAACATCCTTCATTTTGACATCTTTATCTGCCAATGTAAATGAGTTTTACTATGGAACTTCCCTTTCCTGCTTTGGCATTTCTGTCCCCATTTCGTAAAGCTCAAAGACTGCCACAAGCTGCCTGTTGACCATCCATGTAGGATTATCCACATTCTCTAGAACAGTGGTTCTCAATCTGTGAGCTGCAACCCAGCAGTGGACCACAAGAATGAAAATCAGGTTACGAACCTCTTTCATCTTTTTAAAAAAATTCTGCTCCTTTCTGCAGATCTAAACAGCCCTGTCCCTTTTGGTACTACTGTTGGAGAGTTCTCCTTGGTCAAAGTCATCCCCGGTCAAGTGGTCCCCATTCAAGTGGTCCCAGTCGAAGTGGTCCCTGGTCAAGTGGGACCTGATCAAAGTGATCTCTGGTCAAAGTGGGCACCCTGGTCTAGGGGGCCCTGGTCAAGTGGGCCCTGGTCAAAGTGGTCCCTGGTAAAGTGGACCCTGGTCAAAGTGGTCCCTGGTCAAAGTGGGCCATGGTCAAAATAGGCCCTGGTCAAAGTGGGCACCCTGGTCAAAGTGGGCACCCTGGTCAAAGTGAGCCCTGGTCAAGTGGCCCCTGGTCAAAGTTGGGCCCTGGTCAAAGTGGGACCTGATCAAAGTTAGTCCCTGGTCAAAATGTGCCCTGGTCAAGTAGTCCCTGGTCATGGTCCCTGGTCAAAGTGGGCCCTGGTCAAAGTGGGCCCTGGTCAAGTGGGCCCTGGTCAAAGTGGGGGCCCTGGTCAAGTGGTGAGTGGGCCCTGGTCAAGTGGCCCCTGGTCAAAGTGGGCCCTGGTCAAAGTGGGACCTGGTCAAGTTAGACCCTGGTCAAAGTGTGCCCTGGTCATGATCCCTGGTCAAAGTGGGCCCTGGTCAAGTGGGCCCTAGTCAAAAACAGGTAGGGAACCACTACTCTAGAAACAGTGCACTCTTGGTTTCCATCTCATCCAAGTTTCCCCATCCTTTCATAGAATCATGGAGTTGGAAGAGACCTTGTGGGCCATCCAGTCCACCCCCTCCCATCGGTACAAAATGGGAGGCCTCCATATTTCCCCTTGAAACTGCTTCAATAGCAATACAAAAGGAAGGATCGTAGTAGCTGCAATTTCCAGAGTGCACGTAAAGTGCTGCTTCTTTTTGGAATATTATTTGGGCAAAAGAGGGCGTTAAAAAACCATTGCACCTGAAGTTTACACTCATGCATACGCTGCAGCGTCCTCCCTCTCTCTCTCTGTCTCTCTGCTTCCCTGTCTGCTTTGTCGAATGAATTAGCCAGCCTCCTACTAAGACCCCAGCTAGTGCTAGTATTTGGGACCCATGTTTCAAGCCTATTTCTGCTTCTTCAGAATACATTATGAGCTGCCACCACCAGCCAAACAGTGACTCCTTCCTTCCACAACACATCTATCTGCAGCATCTAGGTAGGGAGAGGCCTCCCAAGTGCCTGATGCAAGATTGAGGGCGGTAGCTGCGGCGGCGCAGGGACTGCGGAGGAATAATGCAAACTCCAATGCAGGGGATGGTGGGGTTGCCATGGAGACAGGACACTGCATTGTGGAAAGCGCAGCAGAGTTTTAATCTGCTGGCAGGGCTCAGAAAAGGCAGTTGAGGAGGCAGGATGCTCAGGAACGCACAACACTGGCTCTGAGCCAACCATCCAATAGGAAGGTTTCTGGACCTTGGGTGCAGGCTCCTTTGGGTGCCCACCACTGTAAATTTCCCTCTATTTTATACCAACAGCTTTAAACTGAGAAACAGTACACACGCACACCCCACCACATGCGTATCCTCAAATCCACTCTGTGCCCTCAAATGCCCCCTTTACTAGTCTTTCTGTTTCGTCCTCTTTATTATCTGAGTGGTGCCCTCTCTAGGAATCAGCACAGTGGGAATGGAGCTTGGTGCGGTGGACCGATACGGACCAAGGTCTTCCATCATTGAATCTGTAGGTTTCCCAGAAATATTTGGAAGCGAGCCAGGGAAACACCCTGCAGACAGCTAGCAAGAGCCAGAGACGGGGGCAGCCGCAGAGATTGAGAGAATGATAAAAAGGAGTGCCGTTTCCCAGAGCTGCGCATCAAACCGAGAAAACATTATTTTCTTTCCCGCTTGCCACAGAGCTGACCACGGAAGCCCAATGCTACTCCCCTGCCCCCTTCTGCCTCCATAAACACAAGACTGTATTACATTGCCACAACCTCTCCGTATGCTCTGCATCTCCGAAAATAAGCTGAGACTCTGCAGTGGTTTATGGACCTCCAACTCAAGTTCAAGAATTGACCCTATTTAGAATACGGGGTGTGGGTATCACCTGGGGAGCCACGGAAGTGAGGATGGGCTTCAGGCCAGTCCCTGAGAAGTCCTTGAGGTAAAAGCATTTTTGTGGCTGGGAAACACTGACTGGGCAGACGCCCAGGCCGATGCAGGGTGGCGGTTAATGTTGCCCGCACGTAGGAATGCACCTCTTGAATTTGTAAAAAGATTTAAGGCAGTAATGCTTCAGAGAAAGTGGCCTAGATACGTACATCAGGCTTCGCTGGTGCATTGGCCTTGGGGAGGGCTTTATTCTGAGTTAGCCAGCAGTGTTTTGCCACAAAGCCATTTTCAGAATGCCAAAACCTGGTCCTAGGACAGAGGTGAGAAGCAAGCCAACCTCCAGATAATAATAATAATAATTTTATATACCACTCTATCTCCCATAGGGGACTTAGGGCAGTTTCCAAATAGCAAAACACCAACATTTAGAGTACACAAAACATAAACATAGAATTATCAAAACAATACAAATACATTAAAAACCAATCCCACTCAATTCTTCGCGCAAAATTTACTGTTAGGGCAAGAATTTTGAAAATGGGCCTAAGTAAATTAAAAGGGCCAGATCGAGACTAGTGCAAAAACAGGACATGGGGGAATGGTTAAGGTGTAATAATGGGTCCTATGGCTGCTCAATTCCAGGGCCTATTGGGGGACTGATGTTACTAGACTGCAATTCTCAGCATTCTTCACAAGGGGTTGTGATGGGGCACGAATCTAGCAACATATTGGAACATATACATTATTCCCAGTCCTTTTCTAGAAGAACAAAGAATTTAACAAAGTCATTACTGATCTTCAGGACTTCATCAGACAGGTGGGGGGAAAGCAAGGGAAAGCAGAGGGAACTGTCTTACCCGGTTCTCTCCCATCTTTCCCCATCTTTTCTATGCCTTTCCCCGCCTTTTCCTGCTTCCTCCAGGTGGTCTTTGGGCTCCTTTTCCGTGCACTTAGGAAATGGAGTTCCACCAGAAGTGTCCTTATGTCATGTGACGGCTTCTGCGAGACTCCTGTGAGGCTCAATTTCCGAAAAACACAGAAACTGAACTTGAAGACTGTCTGATGAAGTCCAAAGTATGAACAGAATGCCTTCTTCACATCTGGGACTAATCACAGTAAGTTACCCTTACATGTATGTCTAAATTAGCCTTTTGTTGACCTCCAAATTAGTTGGACAGCACCTACCATAATCCATTGTCTGCAAAGTAATTGGGTATGGTGGAAGTTGAAGTCCAACATAGGAGTTCCAACTCAAAAGGTCCAATACTGGGCACTCTGAAACCACCACTGTAAAGAAATGGTTTCCTCTACAATTCTGGGGTTTAAAAGTTTTCTGAGGATGTTCAAAATGGCTTGCTACCCCTTCAAACCGAATTAGTTTCCAAGATTCTCTGGTTGGTAGCCATGACACTTAAGTCATATTGAAACTGGATTAGATTTGTAATCCATATTTGTATCTGGCCTGTCTTTAAACATTAAATATATAAATGGTTTCAAAAAGCAAATAGTTTACTTTGAACTTCAAAAAAAATAACCTTGTATTTTAATCAAAATATGTTATTAAACTTCAAAAATAGTAACATTACCCTGTGATTGCTGAATGCCTTCCCTTTGGAGGCCTAACTGGTCCAGATACTGGTTTGACAACAGCACCAACAGCTTAGCTTTTCTGTCTGTGTGTCAGGAGCAACTTGAGAAACTGCAAGTTGCTTCTGGTGTGAGAGAATTGGTTGTCTGCATGGACGTTGCGCAGGGGACTCCCGGATATTTGATGTTTTACCATCCTTGTGGGATGCTTCTCTCATGTCCCCACATGGAAAGCTGGAGCTGACAGAGGGAGCTCAACCCACTGTCCCCAGATTCAAACAGCTGATCTGTTGGTCAGCAGTCCTGCCAGCACAAGGGTTTAATACATTGCTGCACCGGGGACTCAAAGCTTAGCATATTTTTAAATGTTTTTGAAGACTCTTAATTTTTATTGTTTAAAGGAATTTCATTGTAAGTTTCCCAGAGATAAAATGTGGAATATAAATATTTCAATAGCATGGAACAAACATTAGTCCCTTCATTATTAATCTGCACATCTCTTTACCTTGTGAGTAAACAGGAAAAAGTTCAAATCGAGGAACATGGTATAGACACATAATAAATGGTTGGTTATCACTGGATAGGTTCCAGCGTTGAGGCCATACTATTGAGAACACAGCTGCGCTGGGCAGGGCACGTCTCTAGGATGGAGGGCCACCACCTCCCAAAGATACTACTCTATGGTGAACTCGCCACAGGTCAGCGCAAGAGAGGCGCCCCCAAAAAGAGATATAAGGACTCCCAGAAACAACATCTCAGGCTCAGCCAGATTGATCACCAACAATAGTCCATCCTGATCTCACATCGGGAGGCATGGAGATGCACTATCCACAATGCTGCGGCCTCTTTCGAGAAGACACGCCAAATGAGTCTCAAAGAGAAGCGACAACGCAGAAAGAACCGCAACTTAGAAACAACATCACCCAAGGAGACTTTCTGCTGTGCTTTCTGCAACCGAACTTGCCTATCTCAGATTTGCCTTTTTAGTCATCAACATGCTTGTAAAAAGTGTGGGATATGTCCTTCCAAAGAATCTTCGTTCGCGAAGCAGAGGCCACAACAATCACTGGATAGGTTCCAGAAATCCTCTATGGAATTGATGAATGTATCCCTTCCAGAGAGGAAGGGTATAAACTGCTCTCTGTTGATGGGCAACTTTTAAAAGAGTTGGATTGCATCTCCTAACACCAACACAGCCAATGGCAATTTTTGGGACTTGCGGTCCAACAACAGAGGAATGCCACACATTCCCTGCATTTGGCTTAGGATGACACAGGCTTTTGGTTTACATAGAACTATTCAGCTATTCAGGGCGATTACCATTATACAACAGCTTATCTGCTTGGTCTAGTGGACACCTCTGTTTGTCAAACTAATTTCAGAAACTCACTGAGGCATATCCATTATTCTACACTGAGCACAAAGAACAAATAACTCTCACGAATATGCAGACTTGCAGCAGCCCACTACCCTTCGCTGTCTGTAAAAAACAGCAACAGAAATGTCAGAGGTGGCCTTGTTAGTGTCACAAGGCCAGTCATAATGTTCACTTGGCTGCTAAATCTTGGCACAAATGCTTCAATCATCCCACTATGAGATGGTGCTTTCTAGATATTTCCAACAGCCTCAACCTGATTGGGCAACCATTATAGAAATATGTCACCAAGAAACATCCAAATGACAATAGGCAGGGAATAGCTGACCTGAACGCTCCTTCAACCACAAAAAGAAAAAAAAGAAAAGAAAAAAATACCATTCCAATTAACATCTTCACTAGCCATTTCAATAGACTTCTGTGGGAGTAGCAAAAGCAGAGCCCCTTGAGCCAATATATGCCCACTGAGAAGTATCACTGAGCTCAGGGTTGCAATTGGCCTAAATATCCCAAGAGCACCAGATCCTGTTTGGTCTTGGAAGTTAAAAGTAAAGGTAAAGTCTTCCCCTCGACATTGAGTCTAGTTGTGTCCAACTCTGGAGGGTGGTGCTCATCTCAATTTCTAAGCTGAAGAGCCAGCGTTGTCTGTAGACACCTCCAAGGTCATGTTGCTGGCATGACTGCATGGAGTGCCGTTATCTTCCCGCCAGACAAGTACCAATTAATCTACTCACATTTGCATGTTTTCGAAGTGCTATGTTGGCAGAAGTTGGGGCTAACAGCTGGAGCTCACCCTGCTCCCCGGATTCGAACCGCTGACTTTTTGGTCAGCAAGTTCAGCAGCTCAGCACTTTAACCCGCTGCCCCACTAGGAGCAGTTAAGCAGGGTCAATTATGGTTAGCTCTTGAGTAAAATGCCATCAATTAATTCCAAGTAGTGTAGGCTATATTTCAGAGGTAGAAACCACCTCTAACTACTCCTTGTCTAGAAAATCCTATGAAATGTATGAGGTCAACATTAGACAACGGGCATCTTGACAGTGCATGAATAGCACACACTGTGCTGCAACTTAAGAACAATAATGTGTCTGCATTAATTTAACTTGAATCCAAAACCGAATGTTTCATGTTCAGAACAACCCACAAGAGAACTTTCCTTTGAGATTAGTGTTCATGTTTACATTCGCACAAGATTAATTTTCTATCAATTTACTCTTGCAAATGCACAAGGGCAAATGTATGCTTTCATAGCTTGGCAGACTACTCGACCTTAGAGGGTTTGTGGGCAGCAGTTGGGCATCAAAATCTGGATCTTAGGGCCAAAAACCCCAGCCCCAGAGCAGACAGGGAGAAATGGCCTCCCAAACAGATGCAGATGGAATGGAGTTAGCCCCTGGGCTACTGCTACTCACCATATCATCCTCTCCTCCTCCTCATTTTGGAGAGGCAAGTGGTTGGGGACTGGCATATTTACAATGCATTCATTTTAATGTTCACCAAAAAAAATTTGTCTTCTTAAAAATAAATTCGTGCTGTAGTAAAGGTAAAGGTTTTCCCTGACAATAAGTCTAGTCATGTCCAACTCTGAGGGGTGGTGCTCATCTCAATTTCTAGACTGAAGAACCGGCATTGTCCGTAGACGCCTCCAAGGTCATGTGGCTGGCATGACTGCATGGAGCGATGTTACCTTCCCACAGAAGCGGTACCTGTTGATCTATTCACCTTTGCAAGTTTTTGAACTGCTAGATTGGCAGAATATGGGTCTAATAGTGGGAGCTCACCCTGCTCCCCGGATTCGAACTGCCAACCTTTCAGTCAGCAAGTTCAGCAGCTCAGTGTTTCAACCCACTGCGCCACCAGGGGCCCCCAAATTCATGCTGTACCCCCATAAAATAACCACAAAAGCAAACTTCATCCCCATGGTCATGACCAAGCACAGTAGAGTCTCAGTTATCCAACCTTCGCTCATCCAACATTCTGTATTAACCAATGCAGTCAATACAGTGTGATGTTTTGGTGCTAAATTTGTAAATACAGTAATTACTACATAACGTTACTGTGTATTGAACTGCTTTTTCTGTCGATTTGTTGTAAAACATGATGTTTTGGTGTTTAATTTGTAAAATCATAATGTAATTTGACACTTAATAGGCTTTTCCTTGGCCCCACCTTCTTATCCAACTTTTTTGCTTATCCAACGTTCTGCCAGCCCATTTATGTTGGATAAGTGAGACTCTATTGTATGAACAGAGTTTAAAATACACCGGGAATGTGGCGCAATTGGCTAAGTATCAGCTGCATAAGATCTCTCTGACCAGTAGGTCATGAGTTTAAGGCCTGCCCTGGTCAAGGTGAGTTCTAGTCCTTAAGTGTAGCCTGCTGCCGACCTTTGCAGCCCGAAAGACAGTTACATTTGTCAAGTAGGAGATAAAGGTAAAACATTAAAGTGGGGAGGCAAATTTTGACTGATTTATGAGGCCATTATAAAGAACGCAGGAATCGCTGAGGGATGTGGAAGAAACAACAAAGGGACGCTGGAAAAACGCTGGGAGATTAGGAGTGCGTTAGCTCCCCCTGGTGGCCAGAAAGCTTGCCTCTGTTCGTCTATATATGTTTGTAATATGTCAAAATGTATGTACTGTATTGTACTGTGATAAATATCCCATGTTTATATGTCATATGTGGAACTGCAGGGATTGTCTGCAAGTATGTGTACTGTAATCCGCTCTGAGTCCCCTTCGGGGTGAGAAGAGCGGAATATAAATAAAGTAAATAAATAAATGCAAAATTGCATATGTTCAATCGGGGGTTGAAATCCCTGTCTTCAGCATGCCATCTCACTTGCAATTTGAACCCATTGTAAAGGAACGGAAGTGGTTATAGGGAAGATAAGAAATATTGTGTGTCACAATATAGCAATGACTCCTGGATCAGGCTCAAAACATAGCCCTCCAGATGTTTTGGACTTCACCTTCCAGAATCTGCAGGTAGCAGGAGCAATGGTAAGGAATTATGGGAGTTATAGACCAACCACATCTGGAGGACCAAAAGTTCCCCCACCCCATTTAAAATTTACCAAGCCTCATATTTTTATTTATTTGTTTGTTTGTTTGTTTATTTATTTAAAAATTTATACCCTGTCCTTCTCGAACTCCGCGGAGGGACTCAGAACGGCTTCCAAACAGGCAACAATTCTATGCCAAACATAATATAAAACACAAAATAAATACATTCACAAAATTAAAACAATTCCAAAAATACATGAAGAACCCGCTGGCCAGATTAAAATCACCAGAATTAAAATTGTCATCCAAAGCAGTCCAAATCCGGACCAACTTTCCCAGAAAACAAACTATTATGTGAATGTTTGATCCTATAACCAGGATTTAAGCTTCTTCTGGAAGATCAGGAGGGAGGAGGCAGATCTAACCTCATTGGGGAGGGATTCCACAGCCAAGGGGCTACCACGGAGAAGGCCCTGTCTACTGTCTCTTGTCCCCACCAAACACGACTGTGATGGCGGTGGGACCAAGATGGGACCCTGGATGATCTTAAGGTCCTAGACAGTTCATAGGGGGAGAAACATTTGGACAGGTAAACTGGGCCGGACAATATTGTTGTTATTATTGTTATGTTTATTATGTTGTTTTGTATCCCACTTTTTCTCTCAACAAGGGAGACTCAATGTGGTCATCTTTGTACAAGTCTTTCAACACTCTAGGTAGCTTCAGAGTGGAAAGGTCCCAAACCATGGTATTTAAACATCCTGTCTTTATAATAATAATAATAATAATACTTTAATATTTGTGAGTCGCCCTCCACCAGAGGTGCTCCGGGCGACTTACATCATTTAAAACCCTAAAACCAACAGTGTACAGAGTTTTAAAACAGATACAAGTCTGAGGAAGGCTCAGACATTCAGAGGTACCGATCAGGCCCCAAACGCTAGGCGGAAGAGCCAGGTCTTTAGGTCTGACCGGAATCTAGTTAGGGTCAGAGTGGCTCTGAGGGCAGGTGGCAATGAGTTCCAGATCCTGGGGCCGCCACGGAAAAGGCTCTCCGCTGGGTTTCCATCAGCCGAGCCTCTCGCATCCCGGGGATGGTGATGCAATCGCCATTTATGGCACGTGCTGGCCTCACGCTGCGTTGGGCCGCCAGCCGGTCACTCAAGTAGGCTGGCCCAATATTGTGCCGAGCTTTAAAAGTGAGCACCAGGAGTTTGTAGAGCACTCTGAACTCTAAGGGCAGCCAGTGGAGATCTTTTAAGATAGGAGAGATGTGGTCCCTCACTGATGACCCCGAGATGAGTCTGGCCGCTGCGTTGTGGATGAGTTTCAGCCTCTTGGTTGTGGAGAGGGGAGGCCCACATATAGGGCGTTGCAATAATCAAGACGCGAGACAACGGTGGCATGTACCACGGTTCTCAGCGCCTCAGGTGGTAGGTAGGGGGCCAGCCGTCGGGCCCTACGGAGGTGGAAGAAGGCGCCTTTGCTGCCGCCTGGATCTGGGCCTCCATTGTTAGTTTTTCGTCCAGGATCACTCCCAGGCTTTTCACTGCCGGAGCCGGGAATAAGGGCTCGTCCTCGAAGGGTGGCAGTGATGGGTGAGAGGCGGGTCGGCCAGGCCAGAGGATCTCCGTTTTGGCTGGGTTGATTTTGAGTCTATGCGCTCTGAGCCAGCTCGTCACCGCTCTCAGTCCTTGGCTGAAATTGTCCGGCACCGACGATGACCCTGGGTCAAGCTTCAGGAGCAGCTGTGTATCGTCCGCATATTGGTAGCAGGAGAACCCATAGCTCCTGGCAATACTAGCCAGAGGCTGGACGTAGATGTTGAAGAGGGTGGGAGATAGGATAGCACCCTGGGGGACTCCACATTCCAATTCGCTTTTCCTAGAGACTTGACCCTGCCACTCGACCCGTTGCGAGCGGCCTCGCAGGAACGATTCCAGCCAGGTCAAAGCCTTGTCACGGATCCCAGAGGCAGCCAGGCGGTCGAGGAGCAAGTCGTGATCAACGGTGTCAAAAGCGCGGTTAGGTCCAGGAGGACTAGGACTGCCGAGCCTCCCCGGTCCAGTTGACGGCGGATGTCGTCAGTGATCGCTACGAGGACGGATTCCACTCCGTGACCTGCGCGGAAACCCGACTGAGACGGGTCTAGGCCCCCGGATTGATCCAGGAAGTCCCGTAATTGGCTTTCTACCGCTCGCTCTAAGAGCTTACCCAGAAAGGGTAGGTTGGCAACCGGGCGGTAGCTTGCTGGGTCATCCGGGTCGAGGTTCGTCTTTTTCAAGAGGGGCTGACTCTGGCCTCTTTCAGGGAGTTCGGAAAGGTGCCTGTCTCTAGGAGAGATTTACCAAGTCCCTCAGAGCGCCCGATATGATGTCAATATTGGACTTAATTAGGTGTGATGGGCAGGGGTCCGTTGGGCAGGTTGTCGCTCTTGCCCCGGTCACCAGCCTTCTCACCTCCTCCGTTGTTAGTGGGCTGAATTCTGAGAGACGGTGTTCATTTGTCCGGGTGGGGTACTGGGACCTCGTGTCCCCCTCCTCGGGAAACAACGGCAAGTCAAGTCGAAGTGCCGCGATTTTTCCGAGGAAGTACTCCTGGAGGTCATCTGCGGTTATCGCCGAGTTGTTGGATTCACTCTGTGGGGACGTGAGGAGACTCCGGACTACCTTAAAGATCTGTGCCGTATGGGAACCCGCGGCTGAGATCTGGGCCGCCTTATAGGATCTCTTGGCCTTTTTGATCTCGTGTTCGTATAGCCTGTGTTGTTCTCGGTAGGCTGCTCTGGTTTCTTCACTAGGCTTTCGTCGCCAGGTGCTCTCGAGTTGCTTCCTTCGATGTTTTATCTGCTTTAGGTGTGTTGTGAACCATGGAGAGCAGGTTTTCCTGGGGCGGGTGTGATAGTACTGCTCAAAATGGACAAACAGCAACCATCACCTAGTTAAGTGTGCATGAAGAACGGGGAGGGGGGGCACAAATGGAGGGAGATAGTTCTCCTATACTTATAGTGAAGAATGTGGTGTGTTGGTCCCAGGTTGTCTGGGGACTAATTCATATGTTACAATTTTATGTGTCCATAAAAGAAGGATGCATGGAATAAACATCTGCATGAAAGAAGTGTCCATTAGTAGCACATCCCTTATGACTGAGTTCACACATTATGATTTTTCACTGTATAATATGAAAAGTAAGAGGCTGCATAACTGTGTGGCTGAAATCAGTGCATGTCGCTAGCAATAACCTTGCATGACTCCCTCTTCCTCAGCCTGCGTGCAAGGAAGCACATTACCTTGGCCTGGGCATAGGGCTATGTGAGCATGCGGAGGAAGGGAAGGGCTACAGACAAAAGACAGCATGCATGCTTGCACGTGCACCCAAGAGCCGACACTACACCTTCCCAATTGCACAGATGCACACTTTGCGTAGTATGGATATAAGCCACCAGCTGTTCATAAAGTCCCCTGTGAGCACACTTAATTCATCAGCATATCCTAGAACCAGATGCCACTTCTATAGGGCAAGACAGTCACATGCCATTCATAAGGCACTTGTACAGGCAACGCACAGGCAAACACGTTTTTTATGTGTGTAAGTTTGCCTCTTTGCATCTTCCCACACACTTCACAATTCAAATTGTGCCTACACATCTTGATGAGTGCGCCATTGATGAAAAAGCAGGAACGCAGTAATTGTGTGAAGGAACTTTACAACTAGAGTGGGGATGCTTTAGCCCTTTAGATGTTTTGGGTGTTAAAGCCACAGGAAGCATCACCAATTACAAAGGAAGGTAGACGCTGTAATCCCACGTACTTGGAAGGCCCACATTTCTTCAGCTCTGGCTGCCAAGACTCTTGTCAAGACATATTCACAGTCCAAATGCAATACACATCTAGATTGTCTTCATATAAATGCCCTCCTCAACTGTTTGGCCCCATTTACACTGAACATTTAGTGCAGTTTCAAACTGGTATTGAAAAAAAAGTGGTTTCCGTGTGCAGATGACTACAGATGATTCTGGGAACAGTATTTGATTTGTGAACAGGAAAAGGGTTGCATTCCTCAATAGCAAAAAAGGAACTTACATGAATATAACACACACACACACCTCTGAATTTATTTATTTATTTTATTTATTTACGTCATTTATATTCCGCCCTTCTTATCCCACAGGGGACTCAGGGCGGATCACAATGCACATATACAGGCAAACATTCAATGCCATTGACATACAACATATATAGACAGACATAGAGGCAATTTAACATTCCAGAAATCAGTTAAATTTAGCCTCCCCACAAAGTGGTACCTAAATTTCCTACTTGACAGATGCAACTGTCTTTCGGGTTGCAAAGGTCGACAACAAGCTATACAATTTGGTCGAGAGCTCACCCTGACCCGGGCAGGCCTCGAACTCATGACCTTCTAGTCAGTAGAGATCTTATGCAGCTGACACCCAGCCAGCTGCACCACATTCCCGGTGCTAGAGTTGGAAGAGATGTCATGGGCCATCCAGTCCAACCCCCTGCCAAGAAGCAGAAAAATTGCAATCAATGCACCCCCAACAGATGGCCATCCAAACTCTACTTAAAAGCCTCCAAAGAAGGAGCCTCCACCACACTCCAGTGCAGAGAGTTCCACTGCTGAACACCTCTCACAGTTAGGAAGTTCTTCCTCATGTTCAGATGGAATCTCCTTTCCTGTAGTTTGAAGCCATTGTTCCACGTCCTAGTCTCCAGGGCAGCGGAAAACAAGTCTGTTCCTTCCTCCCTATGACTTGCCTTCACATATTTATACATGGCCCTCATCATGTCTCCTCGCAGCCTTCTCTTCTTAAGGCTAAACATGCCCAGCTCTTTAAGCCACTCCTCATAGGGCTTGTTCTCCAGACCCTTGATCACCCTCCTTTGGACACATTCCAGCTTGTCAATATCTCCCTTCAATTGCGGTGCCCAGAATTGGACACAGTGTGATTCCAGGTGTGGTCTGACCAAGTAGAATAGGGGGGAAGCATGACTTCACTCAATTTAGACACTAGACTCCTATTTATGCAAGCCAAAACCCCATTGGCTTTTTAAGCAGCCGCATGACATTGTTGGCTCATGTTTAACTTCTTGTCCCTGAGGAGTCCAAGATCTTTTTCACATATACTGCTATCGAGCCAGGCATTGTCCCCCCATTCTGCATCTTTGCATTTCATTTTTTTCTGCCTACGTGGAGTACCTTGCATTTGTCCCTGCTAAACTTCATTTTGTTAGTTTTGGCTCATCTCTCTAATCTGTTAAGGTCATTTTGAATTCGGCTCCTGTCTTCTGGAGTATTGGCTATCCCTCCCAATTTGGTGTTGTCTGCAAACTTGATGATCATGCCTTCTAACCCTTCATCTAAGTCCTTAATAAAGGTGTTGAACAAAACCGGGCCGAGGACCAAACCCTGCAGCACTCCACTCCTCACTTCTTTCCAGGATGGAGAGGAAGCACTGGTGAGCACCCTCTGGGTTTGTCCACTTAAGCAATTACAGTGAGAGTGATAGAGGGAACCTACTCCCTTCTCTTAAAAGGCTCTTTGAAGAGCTGCGCCCATATCTAAAAGTGAGAGAACTGAGGAGTAGGATTTGTGGATTTCGTAAAGCTAGGGGTGCTGAATATGTAGCTTGCTGGATGCTAAGAAGCTGGATGCCATAAACTCCCACCAGCATTGCCAGTGTTGACAAATGTCAACACTTTTTCCAGTAATTGCCTAGTTTTACTTTTATTACATGTCTTAGCAAAGCAACTAACCACCACTCATAATATGAGTTGTGCTTCCCAAAATCAAGGAAACCTAATTAGATTCAGAGCATGTGGAAAAGCCATAGGGGAATATTTTCTATTTGTGCACAGTGTTCTTTACCCAATAAATGTTTGCCACAACATAGTGGCATGGCTAGGTATTGCATAGTTGCATAGTAAAGGTAAAGGTTTCCCCTTGACACTAAGTCTAGTCGTGTCCAACTCTGGGGGGTGGTGCTCATCTCCATTTCTAAGCCAAAGAACCGGTGTTGTCCATAGACACCTCCAAGGTCATGTGGTAAGCATGACTGCATAGAGCACCATTACCTTCCCATTGAAGCGGTACCTCACATTTGGATGTTTTTGAACTGCTAGGCTAGCAGAAGCTGGAGATAACAGCAGGAGCTCACCCTGCTCCCCTGATTTAAACCATTTGGTCAGCAAGTTCAGCAGCTCAGCAGTTTAACCCGCTGCACCACCAGGGACTCCATGGTGATATAGAACATTCAATATAATATGGGAGAATGTGATATGGCACATGCCATTCTATTTTTTAAATTTAAAACTTTTGCATGAGATGTAAAGACTCTCCACTGAGTCAAAATGCCTCCAAGTGGCTGAAAACTATCCTACTTTATGCAAAAATATAGTAAATTTGAATTACTTTGCTCTCACTTCCTCCAAGAATGGAGCCAGAAATGATGGAACATCACTTCCACATGCTACAAACATATATTTTCAAAACACAAGGGGTGGGGGGAAAGAAATGGCACCAGCCGGGTCACAACATCTTAGTTCTGCTGCATAGTGTTGCTTGCTACACGTAGCATCCTAACTCCCCAAGGGATATAGAAAAGGATCAAGGAAATATTTTCCCTTCCTAAGCCCATTCCTAACTCCAGACACCATCACCGCTATGCACGTTCATATGGAGAGAAGCTCAGATTTAATTCTTCCATAAACACCCACTTATTACAACACGTACATTCTGGAGAAAATGTCATTCAAACACATATACATACAAATAACAGATGGTAGGGTATACACAGGCATATCAAATACACACAACCTTAAATAATGCTTGGGCCACACACTGACAATACAGACTCCATACAGTTCCCTCAAGCTTACATGCTAACATACCCAGGCTTTCATACACATCAAAGATACCAAAGCAAGATGCCAACTCAGAATTACTGGGATACCATGAATAATTGAATGAGGAAAGTGAGATGGAAATCATGTGTGCATCTGCACTGCAAAATTAATGCAGTTTGACACCACTTAAACTGTCATGCCTCAATGCTGTGCAATCATGGAAGTTGTAGCTTTACAATATTTTTATCATTCTTTGCCAAAGAGTTTCTCCCCAAACTACATGTCAGTTTTCAGACTGCAGTTTTCAGACTTCCACAGGATGTTGCCTTCTCACTGAGGGGGGACAATAATACTATAACTTCATCATGCGCCTGAGCCCATGGTCTCAATTCAAATGACTGGTAGGCTTCCACAGTCACGTTTGGCAAGATTCAATAAGTTGGGCATTGGGACAGAGCACCTATCCAATACGCCTTGCATATCACAGGTTCTGGATTCAAACACTGGTGTCGCCAGTTAAAAAGAACATGTAACAGGTATTAGGACTTAACCTTCCTCTGATATTTATTATTTTTAATTTTTTGTATTTATACGCCGTCACTTCTCTACCCCGGGAGGGGGACTCAGGATGGCTTACATAGGCAGCAATTCAATGCCATTACAAGAACAATTAAAACAATAACCATTAAGCCAAACCATTTACCATTAAAATGCATAAAATACATAAAAATACATAGGCCATTAATTAAACAATATAAAACAGGGGTGCTCATTAGGTAGATCGCGACCTACTGGTAGATCGCGTAGGGCATCCTGGTAGATTGCAGGCAGGGCGGGAGGAAGGCTCAGTCCCGCCACGCAGGCTCCCAACGCCACCCAGGTGCAGAAGGAGGTTGGACTGGATGGCCCTTGGAGGTCTCCTATTCTAGGAACACATTGTTGTTGTTGTTATTATTATTATTATTATCAGAGGCTGAATGGCCAGCTGTGAGGAATGCTTTGATTGTGTTTTTTCCTTATGGCAGAAGGAGGTTGGACTGGATGGCCCTTGGAGGTCTCCTTCTACTCTAGGAACTTATTGTTGTTGTTGTTACTATTATTATTATTAGTAGTAGTAGTAGTAGCAGAGGCTGAATGAATATTATCATCATCATTATTAATAATACATTCAGGGGCTTATTATACTCACATTTACTTGAATTCAGTCTTAAAATATATTATATGGCTCTCACTGAAATAAATTTCCAAATATTTTGCTTTTATGGCTCCCTTGAGTAGTGGGTAGGTAGATCATTTTGACTTGGCTGTTTTATAAGTAGCTCGCACGCTGAAAAGGTGTGAGTACCTCTGATAGAAAACATTGAATTACTAAAAGACCATATCCTCATTTCAACCAAAGTGCTGCTTTATGTCTGTTGTCTGAAGGCCTGGTCCCACAACCACGATCTTACTTTCTTCCTGAAAGCCAGGAGGGACAGAGTCGATCGTATCTCATTTGGAAGCGCGTTCCACAGGCAGGGGGCACCGCAGAGAAGGCCCTGTCCCTCGTCCCCACCAGCCAAGTGTGTGACGTTGGCGGGAGCGAGAGCAGAGCCTCCCTGGAAGATCTTAAGTTACGAGGTGGGACATAGGGGCAGATACGTTCGGACAAGTAAGCTGGGACAGAGAAAGCCCTAGAAAGCTCCTGGGGGTCAGAAAAGGCAGTAGTTGATGAACTGATAACTGTGTGTGCACACAGATGTTCACACATGTGAATTAGTATAGTGATTAGAGCAGGCCTGGGCAAACTATGGCCCTCCAGGTGTTTTGGACTCCAACTCCCACAATTCCTAACAGCCTACTGGCTGTTAGGAATTGTGGGAGTTGAAGTCCAAAACACCTGGAGGGCCATAGTTTGCCCAGGCCTGGATTAGAGTGTTGAGGCTATGACTATACCACCATATAATGCAATTTTAACCTACATTATATGGTCAGTGTAGACTTATATAATGCAGTTGATATGAGTTTACACCAAGCATGGGCAAACTTCAGCCCTCCAAGTGTTTTGGAGTTCAACTCCCACAATTCCTAACAGCCGGTACTTTACCCATGCCTGGTTTACACTGACCATATAATGTAATTCCAAACTACATTATATATTGCAGTGCAAATAGGGCCCGGGACTAGCAACAGCCAGTGTCTTCTTTGTCATTGAATCTAATCTGGATTTTAATCTGAAGTTGAAAAAAGCAACCCAAGATCCTTAATTTATTTGAGATTTAGGCCCCATCTACACTGACCATTTAATGCAGTTTTGAAGACCATAGTTTCGCTGTGTGGGCAATTACATAGGAAATCCTGGAACCAGTCTGAGGCCCTGTGCACTAAGGGCTTTCTTTCACACGCTTTCGTGGGAGTTTATTGTCTACCCGCCATTTCAAACTGCATTAAATGGTCAGTATGGGTGGGGCCAAAGGGAAATCTGTTATTTTCTTATTTATTTATTTATTATTTACAGTATTTATATTCCGCCCTTTTCACCCTGCAGGGGACTCAGGGCGGATTACAATGTACATATACATGGCAAACATTCAATGCCATAAGACACACAACATATATAGACAGACACTCAGAGGCTATGCAACATTGCAGCTTCTGGCCACCAGGGGAGCTGTTGTTTCCTCATTCTTTGCATACTTCCTGGAAATTTTTATGGCCTACTAAATCAGTTAAATTAGCCTCCCCACAAAGTGGTACCTAAATTTCCTACTTGACAGATGCAACTGTCTTTCAGGCTGCAAAGGTCGACAACAATTTTGGTCGGGAGCTCACTTCGACCCGGGCAGGGTTCGAACTCATGACCTTTCAGTCAGTAGTGATCTTAATGCAGCTGACTCCCAGCCAGCTGCGCCATAGTCCCGGTGCTTTCCAGTTGCCTGTTGGCTTATGGCAGTGGTTCCCAACCTTTTTTTTGACCAATGATCACTTTGACCAGAGACCACTCTCCAACATTAGTACCAAAAGGGTTATAAATCAGTCTTGGGTCAACTTTAGATTGGGGTTCTAATTCAGAAAATTGCATTGAATAGACCACATCAACTCTGGATTCTGATACAGAACATATGCCATCCAGTAGTCGCCATCTTCTCGGCCACAGAAAAACATATTTAATAATCTAGAGCTGATGTGGTAGTAGTGATCTTTTGTGAATAGTCAGTCTCTCCCCTCCCGACATACCCATTGCCTTGGTACTATAAGAAAGTTTCGCGAGACCACTCACTCTCATTGCCACATGGTTTCGAGGCAACGGTGTAGTAATGGTGAGGCCACAGATATTTTTGTTCTTGCGGAACCACTGGCTTCTGGCAACCTTGTGAATTTCATAGGGTCTTCGCAAGGCCGGGGAACTCAAAGACAGTTTTGCTTCATAGCATTCTACACCTTTGATAGCTCCTTGAAAGTTCAGAAGGAAACCAAGATATGAGTCAAAGGCTCTCAGACATGGATGCCACCAGACTTGGGGAGTCTGAGCTCAAGTTCCACCTGATCTTCACTGACTGACTTAGGCTAGATCTACACTTACCCTATGAACAAGGGTAAGAGCACTGCAAATAGATACAGGGCAATTTTCAGCCTGAGTCTAATACAGTGCTGTCCAACTTCTGGCGGGTCCAGGGCCGGATAAGAGGTCACTGATGACCTGCGGGGCCGCTCGGCCCGCCCCCAGGCCCCGCCCCCAGGCCCCGCCCCCAGGCCAGGCCCCCATAAAGTTTGTATTTTATTTTTCACATGTATAGTAAGGAGGTGGGAAGGTAGGATTAGTTCATGTTATTGTTAGTAATTTAGTCATTTAATAGGAGGGTGGTGAAGAGAGCAGGTAGGGAGCCTTTTAAAACATTATAATGCATTACATTCAGTTTTTGATCTTTGTTACCCTAACATTCAATGTTTACACTACTAAAATGTTTGGGAAGTCTATGTTTCATCTATATAAAAGAGGGATCTTATTGTCCTTTAAACCTAATGACCGTGTCTTTTTTTTCTGCTGGATCTTTGATTCCAGTTGGTTTTTTTCTTTCCTTTTCTGCTTGAAGCTTCATTTTTGTTGTTTCTGTTTGGTTGTTTCCGTTTACTGCCAAATGGTTCTTAGAAAACTATTATTTTATTATTATTGACTATTATTACATTATTATTGACTATTATTATATTATTGACTATTATTATAGTATATTATTATTGACTATTATTATATTATATTCTAGACTATTATTATACTATATTATTATTGACTATTATTATATTATATTACTGACTATTATTATATTTGTAATCTAAGGATATTACAAATATACTTATATTTGCCTTTGCATTGGAAGCCACCCTGAGTTTCTCTGGGGAGAGAGGGCAGGTTAGAAAAAAATTACTATTCTTGTTATTAATATTATTAGTATATTTACTATGTATCTTTTTCAATCAACCCCTCTTTTTCTACTACACGAACTTTCTACTCTCAAGTATCTCTTATATGAAGGGTTTAAGCACATTAGCCACATTGTTTAAAATATATATGAGTCAATACTCAAATTTTAAATCACCAAGTTTACCTAACTTTCTTCTTGATCGTATATTTCCAAATAATTCCCCTTTCAGTTTTCTTAATCTGTTTGCAACTGTGCACCTTTTACTGCAGAGGCAATAGGGTCTTTGGAATGTAATAAAGTTTTGCAATATAATCCTGATTATATGAGTCTACACTGCCATATAGTCCAGTTCAAAACAGATCATTTGGATTGTATATGGCAGCGTAGATGGAGCTAGTCACTTTTTCTGAGCCTGCCCTACCTTTACAATGTCTGTTGCCAAAGCAAAATGGGGAGAAAGCTACACCATCTCCTTCTAGACTGGGGCATTATGTCATCTACTGAGCTTTCCCCCAAGTAAGCATCTTTCTCTCACACACACACACATCTTTGCAGCAGAGGAGTCGAAACTCTTGGCATCTTGACCAGGGTAGGGAAGGAAAACAGGGCATCCATTGGGATGCTCACAAGTTCCCATCTCAGTGCAGACTGTCCTGCAGAAAGAGGCTGCAGCACCCCTTAATTTTCCTTCCAAGAACCCTATTTAATCGAAACCCCTTTTCTGGCAGCATCCTTTCCCTTCCTGTCAGTCAAAGAGCAGCTGCAGACGCGGAGGAGGGTGACTTCAGGCTTGCTAAGGACTGCAGTGAGCTGGGCAACCCGCTGTGTGGCTACAAAGATACACAGGATGGGAGAAGGGAGGGAGCTCAGGGAGAGAGGGGGCTGCTTGGCATTCAGGCCCGCACCAAAAAGCCCATACCATTGCATTGGCTCCTTTCTTTAAAAAGGAGCCGCTTTTCACAGAGCTGGTAGAGACCATCCAGTCTGACCCCACTGCCACTAGAGCACTCCCAACAGATGGCCATCCAGCAGTCAAGACCATCAAGAGAACTGGATTCTCTTGAGATTTAAAAAAATATGATTGTCACCTCTCAGGCCCCTTCCACATCCACACGGCCCTATAACCCAGGACCTGATCCCAGATTAGATGAGTTCCAACTGCAAGATAAACAGATAATCAAGGATCAGATCCTGGGATATCTGGGCAGTGTAGAAGAGGCCTGCGGGAATCTTTTGCTCCTTTTAAAGAGATGCTTTGACACAGCTGCTTTTGGAACACATCATCAAATAATGGGGAGAGAGTTAAACATGAGCCAACAATGTCATGCGGTGGCTAAAAAAGCCAATGGGGTTTTGGCCTGCATCTATAAGAGTCTAGTGTCTAAATTCAGTGAAGTCATGCTACCCTTCTATTCTGCCTTGGCCAGACCACACCTGGAATCACACTGTGTCCAATTCTGGGCACCGCAATTCAAGGGAGATGTTGACAAGCTGGAATGTGTCCAGAGGAGGGTGACTGAAATGATCAAGGGTCTGGAGAACAAGCCCTATGAGGAGCGGTTTAAAGAGCTGGGCATGTTTAGCCTGCAGAAGAGAAGGCTGAGAGGAGACATGATGAGGGCCATGTATCAAAATGTGAGGGGAAGTCATAGGGAGGGGAGAGCAGGCTTGTTTTCTGCTGCCCTGGAGATTAGGATGTGGAGCAATGGCTTCAAACTACAGGAAAGGAGATTCCACCTGAACATGAGGAAGAACTTCTTGACTGTGAGAGCTGTTCAGCAGTGGAACTCTCTGCCCCAGAGTGTGGTAGAGGCTCCTTCTTCAAAGGCTTTGAAGCAGAGGCTGGGCGACCATCTGTTGGGGGTGCTTTGAATATTATTTTCCTGCTTCCTAGCAGGGGGTTGGACTGGATGGCTCTTCCAACTCTATGATTCTGTGACCACACTGACCATCCAGTCAGTGGAGGCTCCTTCTTCAAAGGCTTTTAAGTAGGGGCTGGATGGCCATCTGTCGGGGGTGCTTTGAATGTGATTTTTCCTGCTTCCTAGCAGGGGTTGGACTGGATGGCTCTTCCAACTCTATGACCACACTGACCATCCAGTCGAACCCCATCCTGCCCTATAGGAACACCCCGTCAAAACACTCCAGACAGATGGCCATCCAACAATTAATGAATATAGCACGTCTACCATTCCGGAGTGTGAAGGGAGCTCTTGTCCAACTATTAGCTTTGGAAAGGAATGGTTCCTCTGAAGCATAAGAGCTGCCAGATAATGTGATAAGACTGCTTCAGAAGGCGGTGGACTCCCTCTTTTTCAACTGAGACACTTCACATCTACAAAAGTTGGGATGGTCACTTCCCAGGGCCCTTCCACACAGCCATAGAACCCAGGATATCAAGGCAGAATGACCCACAAGGTCTACTTTGAAGTGGGTTATCTGAGTCCAGACTGCCATGTATTCCAGTTCAAAGCATGTGGGATTTTATTCAGCTGTGTGGAAGGGGACCACAGAGATACTTTGCAGAGATGCCTCCCACAAAATCATAACGTTACGGAATGGAAAGAACCGCAAGGGCTATCTATATCCAGTCCAACCCCAGTCTCCTAGGCAGGAAAATGCAACTTCTGAAAGAAAGCAATCCAGCCTCTGTTGACAAACCTCCAGAAAAGGAGACTCCACCGCACTCCCAGGCAGCAGTCAATTGAGATGGGAAGGGTGAGGGCTTTTAGAGCAGCATTTCTCAACCTGGGAGTTGGGACCCCTGGGGGGTTACAAGAGAGTGTCCAAGTGGTCACCAAAGACCACCAGAAAACAGAGTATTTTCTGTTGGTCATGGTGGTTCTGTGTGGGTTGTTTGGCCCAATTCTATCCTTGGTGGGATTCAGAACGCTCTCTGATTGTAAGTGAACTATAAATCCCAGCAACCACAACTCCCAAATGTCAAGGTCTA
The DNA here is from genome assembly GCA_030556195.1 of Anolis apletophallus. Lineage (NCBI taxonomy): Eukaryota > Metazoa > Chordata > Lepidosauria > Squamata > Anolidae > Anolis > Anolis apletophallus. The sequence goes on along the minus strand of JARBWK010000011.1, from coordinate 26,821,797 downwards.
TTTTCCTTAAACTCCACCAGTGTACACATCTGGGTATATTGAGGATCCATGCTAAGTTTGGTTCAGATCCATCAATGCATGAGTCCACCGTACTCTCTGGATGTAGGTGAACTACAACTCCGAAACGCAAGGTCAATGCCCACTAAACCCTTCCAGTATTTTCTGTCAGTCACTGGAGTTCTGTGTGCCAAGTTTGACCCAATTCTATCGCTGGTGGGGTTCAGAATGCTCTTTGATTGTAGGCAAACTATAAATCCCAACAAGCACAACTCCCAAATGTGAAGGTCCGCTTTCCCCAAACCCCACCAGTGTTCACATTTGAGCATATTGAGCATCCGTGCCAAGTTTGGTCCAGATCCATCATTGGTTGGGTCCACACTGGATGTAGGTGAACTACAACCCCCAACCAAACTCCAGGCCAATACCCACCAAACCCTTCCAGTCTTTTCTGTTGGTCTTGCAAGTTCTGTGTGCGAAGTTTGGTCCAATTCCATCGTCGGAGGAGGTCAGAACGCTCTTTGATTGCAGGGGAACTATACATCCCACTAACTACAACTCCCAAATGACAAAATCAGTCTCAGCAGTATTCAGATTGTGGCGTAGGGAGTATTTGTGCCAAATTTGGTCCAGTGACTGAAAATACATCCTGCCTATTATTTACATGACAATTCAGAACAGTAGCAAAATGACATATGTGAAGTTATGTTGGGGGTCACCACAACGTTAGGAACTGTATTAAGGAGTCGGGGGGGGGCATTAGGAAGGTGGAGACACACTGAGCTAGAGAGTCCCCTGCTGAGCCGGAGGGCTGGACTAGATGAGCTCGCGGGAGCCCTCTCTCTCTCTCCCTCCATCCTTGGCTCTACTTCCCCTAGGAATGAATGGAGGGGGAGGCAAATAAGGGAGAAAAGGGGTGCCTTACCGTCGTGGGTGGTGGCAGGGGTGGCCATGGCGGGGGTAGGGAGGTGGCACTCGGCGGCGGCTCCTCTGCAAGTCCGATCAGAAGCGAATGCGGCAGAAGCCGGCAGGGAGGGAGAAGAAATCAGAGAGGCGCGGGGCTGGCTTTCCCCCCTTCTTTTTCCTCTCTCTCTCTCTCTCTCTCTCCCCCCCCCCTCCCACTCCACGTGGGGAAGGAGCGACCAGTGGAAACGGATCCCGGCGGGAGGGGCGGCCAAAGAGGGAGGGAGCCACAGACCTTTGACCTGCTCCGTCCAGTTTAGACCCCTTTGGGAAAAGGCAAGCCCAAGGTGGCAAACGCCCATTGAGCCACTCCGGACACATCTGGAGGAAGGCGCCCTAGTCATCTCAAGAGCCGACCCCAGGAAAGTTGCAAGGTCTGAGGCAGAGGGGCGGCTGGCATCCTCTTCCTCCTCTGGATTCCATGAACCAAGGCAGCCAGGCCAGTTCTTTCAGCACACAAAGCAGGGAGGCACATTCCAACGCCACAAATACCCCAACTCTCATGGGCTGCTGCAGTGTGCTTGCCTTGCAAATAGCAAGGAAGACGCAACGAGTCTAGTCTATGTGGAAGAAGCTCTCTTTCTCTTTCTTTCTCTCTAGCTCAGGCATATTAGGCAAGCTTTGGCCCTCCAGGTGTTTTGGACTCCAACTCCCACTGGCCGTCTCGCCCGGGCTATATGGCTTCGTAAAGGGCAAGGACATGATCTTTCTCTGCCCCGGGGATTGCTTCTTGCCTTCCTTTAGAGCAGGGGTGCTCACACTTTTTCAGCATGGGAGCTACTGATTAAAAAACCAAGTCCCAAAGATCACCTATCCAGAAATGTAAAACGTATAACTATTTTCTTATTTATTTATTTATATTTATTTATTATTCATTTTTATGTACCGCTCCTTCCAGCAGGCTCGGGGCAGTTTACATAAAATGAAGTTATAAAACATCAACATTTCAATTTAATAACAACAATATAAAACAGAGCATAAAAATACATCCAACCACCCCATTTCTCCCACACTGCCGTATAACCACACATATTATCAGCCAGAAAGTAAGAAGAGAGGCTGTTGAACTGCAAGGCCATTTAATACTCAGCAAGGTAAACAAAGAGGCATGGAAAAATACATCCAACCACCCCATTTCTCACACATTTCCATATTCCCCAACATATATTTCTCAAGGAACAAAGCAAGCAGAGAGGCTTTGGAGCTAAAAGGCCATTTTTAAACATTAAAAATAAACAAAGAGACATGCACCCACCCCAAAGTAAAAGGACCGACCTTTGAGATGTGGTAAGGAAATGACCCCAAAGCGTCCTTCTTCTTCTCGTCCGTCGTTGCTCCTATTTCCACACCGCCAGCATGTGTGCCGCCTCCAAAAGCTCACGAGAAGTCCGAGAGGCAAAATGGGCGCTTCTGCACATGCGCGCGTGGCCAGCCATGCATCGCGTCATCCAGGCCCGTCCCCTTTGGTCTCCTACGACTCTGAGTGGCTGGAGAAGGACAGAGGGAGGAGGAGGAATCCAAAAGAGGGGGCCCATTCTGCCTCTTGGACTCTGGAGCTTTGGAGGCGGCGCGAGCAGGAGCGGGAGGAGTAACGACGGAGGACTTCTTTGCAGCGTGCAGGGGCGCGTGAAGAGGACCAACAGCAAAAAACCTGGTCAGGGGCCTGAAGATCACCAGGATGAGGCCCGAAGATCACCCTGGTGATCCCGATCACCATTCTGAGCACCCCTGCTTTAGAGGCTTTGGGGCTCCCAAGGACCAAACTGGACACTCTGCTTAACTCAAAGGGTTAAGCACTCAGGTTCTTCTCTTAGGTCCCCAAAACAAAGTAGAAAAGCTTTATTTTACAGTTTTTTGTGCAGATGTGGTCCTGGAAGCTTCAGCCGGTTGGATCTCCAAATTCTCTCTCTCTCTCTCTCTCTCTCTCTCTCTCTCTCTCTCTCTCTCTCTCAGTCTCAGTCAGATGGCCTATATCAGCGTTTCTCAACCTGGGGATCGGGACCCCTGGAGGGGTCGTGAGGGGGTGTCAAGGGGTCGCTAAAGACAATCAGAAAACACAGTATTTTCTGCTGGTTATAGGGGTTCTGTGTGGGAAGCTTGGTCCAATTCTAGTGTTGGTGGAGTTCAGAATGCTCTTTGATTCTAGGTGAACTATAAATCCCAGCAACTACAACTCCCAAATGTCAAGGTCTATTTTCCCCAACCTCCACCAGTGTTCACATTTGGGCATATTGAGTATTCTTGCCATGTTTGGTCCAAATCCACCATTGTTTGAGACCACAATTCTCTTTGAATGTAGGTGAACTACAACTTCAAAACTCAAGTTCAATGCCCACCAAACCCTTCCAGTATTTTCTGTTGGTCATGGGAGTTCTGTGTGGCAAGTTTGGTTCAATTCCATTGTTGGTAGAGTTTACAATCTCTTTGATTGTAGGTTAACTATAAATGACAGGAACTACAACTCCCAAATGACAAAATCAACCCCCCCCCCACTCCAACCCCAACAGCATTCAAATTTGGGTGCATTGGGTATTTGTGTCCAATATGGTCCAGTGAATGAAAATACATCCTGCATATCTCCTATTTATATTACAATTCATAACAGTAGCAAAATTACAGTTACGAAGTAGCAATGAAAATAATGTTATGATTGGGGGTCACCAGAATACAAGGAACTGTATTATGGGGCCGTGGCATTAGGAAGGTTGAGAACCACTGGCCTATATGAAGGCAGGAAACCTTCCTCTTGGCTGCCAACTGACTGTTTTGAAGGCGCTTGACATTCCTCAGCGTCACCCAACCTTCCGATATGTTGGGTATACTATATGAATCTTAAGATGTGAAGAAGTAGTACTGGAAGATAGCTTGACCAAGGCCTAGCTAGCAACCTTCCAACACGTCCCCTCTGTAGAAGCTCTGGTGGTCTAATAAAAGAAAAAATGGCACCCTTCTCCAAAATCCCCGGAGAAAGGGGTGGAGTGAGTTTGATTGGGTTCTGTAAACGATGATTGACAGGTATTAGGGACCAATCAATGCAACCAATACCTTTGCAAGCAGTGCAAAACTAAACAGGATTGCAGAAACACAATATAACAGTGCAAAACCTTATAAACTCAATGTTTTACATACAAGTGGCACTTCTGCGCCTCACACCCATAATTCCTAACAGCCTCAGGCCCTTTCCTTTAGCAGCTGAGGAGTTTCCTTCTCTTAGGTGGTTGACCTTACAGGGTTAGACGAGCATCATCTGCCCGGGTTTGAAATTAGTTTTCCTTCTCCTAGGATGGTTGCCAAAAGGCTAGAGAGCCCATCCTGCCCTTTGACGCTCTTTGTCAGACCCTTCGGTTGTGACCTGTCTGGCATGGCAGGCCCTACCTGTGGCTATTATGCCACTGCCAGCATAGCTCACAACTTCATTATGGTATGCAAGCCTCTCCCCCACATCCAGGGGGCGCCAACGGAGAGGTGTTGCAAAATAATGTATGTCTAAAAAGTGTTCCACCAACATGCAATGTTTGGAAAGCTCTGGATGGAAATATTGAATTATTTTGCGACTTTTTCAAAATCTGCTTCACCTGCTTAAAAGTGGGACAGATGCCACTTTTAGCAGAGAGGGTTTTAATGAAAAATGGGGAAAGGACAGCAAGGAGACTTGCTGTCCGAAACGAGCTTTGAACCATTTTTTAAAATCAACCAAGCCTAATGTATAAATATGTGAGGTGCAGTCATAGGGAGGAGGGAACAGGCTTGTTTTCTGCTGCCCTGGAGACTAGAACACAGAACATTGGCTTCAAAATACAAGAAAGAAGATTCCACCTGAACATTAGGAAGAACTCTCTGACTGCGAGAGCTGTGCGGTGAACCTCTCTGCCCTGGAGTGTGGTGGAGGCTCCTTCTTTGTAGGCTTCTAAACAGAGGCTGGATGGCCCACGAGGTCTCTTCCAACTATTATCTCTTTGGAATACAACTGCCAGCAATCCTAGCCACCATGACCACTGGTAGTTCTCTAGCCTTTCTCCCTCTTTGATATATCTAATAGGAACAAAGAATGGGGACTCTGCAGTTCTCTTTCTATTTTTGTATAATTTTTATTGTGGTATATAAGAAAAACAACAACAACATACAATCTTCAACATTCAAGACTCAAAATACAATTACTATTTCCCCTGTCCCACCACCTCCCCATTCCCGCCCGTGAACCACCACCCATGACTTCCAACACCACACCAAATGGAACTAGGATCTAACAAAAATCTGTCCTTATCCATATACTAATTCATCCTCTGTTCGGCTGTTTCAAAATCTATTTTTGTCTTTTTTAAATATCCAAGGCCAGTCTCCATTTTCTAGCAAATGCATCTTTGTTTTCTCCCCTTATGCTATTGGAGATCTTGACTACTATTTTTCTTTCTGATATTTTGCTATAATGATTCTCGCTGCCACATATATATATTGGCATATGTCTACATTTCTACATTCTATATTTCTGCCAATTCTCTACAGAACAAACCCAATAAGCACATTTCTGGGTTTTTCTTGATCTTCTTGGTAATCATTTCATTAAATAAAAAGGTTTTTTTCAGAACCTTTTTACCACCATAATATTATTATTATTATTATATATCACATCAAAAAATCACAGCAGCCTTTGACGGTCCTAAACACCTTCATCTTTAAAAGCCTGCCTGAATTAAAAGGTTGTAGCCTGCCACCGGAAGAACAGCAGGGAGGGAGCCATTCTAGCTTCCCTGGGCAGGGAGTTCCAGAGTTGAGAGGCAGACACCAAAAAAGGCACACTCTCATGTTTCCACCAACTAAGCTTTGAGATGGAGGTGGAGCTGAGAGAAGGGCCTCTCCTAAAGATCTCAAGTCCCAGGCCGATTCATACAAGGGGATGTGATTGTTCAATAGCCTGGACCTGAACTGTTGCCATGGTTCTCAACCTGTGGGTCCCCAGATGTTTTGGCCTTCAACTCCCAGAAATCCTAACAGCTGGTAAACTGGCTGGGATTTCTGGGAGCTGTAGGCCAAAACACCTGGGGACTCATAGGTTGAGAACTATTGGTCACTCTAGGACTTTAAAGTTCGTAACCAGCACTTTGAATTGTTCCTGGTATCAGACTGGCAGCGAGTAGAGCTGCTGCAACAGTGGGTTTGTCTGCTACATGCAGTCAGTGCCAGTTAACAGCCTGCCTGCAGCTCTTTGGACCAGCTGAAATTCAAAGGCAGCCACATGTAGAGCACTGGGATGTAACAAGCGCAGTTGGCGCACAAATTTTAATTGCGCAACGGCCCTCCTGGCCACCTCCAACATCAGGTTCAGTGCTGAGTCCAGGAGGACCCCCAAGCTGCAAACCTGTGTCTTCAGGGGGAGTGTGACCCCATCCAGCACAGGCTAGATCCCTATTCTTTGATCTGCCTTTTGACTGATCAGAAGTATACCTGTCTTATTCTTTTATTTATTATTTGAAACACAACAAGATTAGGACACAGCAAACAATATCACTTTGCTGGTTGTTATATAGGATCACACATCGGACACTTCCCAAGTGTCTAGGACTATGTGATGTATCGGCAAATAATGTGTGTAGATCCGAGTAGGGTGGCCTTTTGCAGCAGACAGATGGTCATTTTGTCAGCACCGATTGTGTTTAAGTGTAGGCCAAGGTCTTTAGGCATTGCACCCAGTGTGCCTATCACCACTGGGACCACCTTTACTGGCTTGTGCCAGAGTCTTTGCAGTTCGATCTTTAAATCCTCATATCTTGTCAGCTTTCTCAGTTGTTTCTCTTCAATCCTGCTGTCACCTGGGATTGCAACATCGACAATCCATACTTTGTTTTTTAACACAATCGTGAAGTCAGTAGTATTGTGCTCCAAAACTCTGTCAGTCTGAATTCAGAAGTCCCAGAGTAGTTTGACGTGTTCATTTTCTGTAACATTTTCAGGCTTGTGATCCTACCAGTTCTTTGTCGCGGGCAGGTGGTATTTGTGGTACAAGTTCCAATTAATCATCTGAGCAACGGTGTTATGCCTCTGTTTGTATTCTGTCTGCGCGATCTTACAGCAGCTGAGGATGTGATCTATTGTTTCATCTGTTTCCTACATTTGGGATCTGTCATTGATTATTATTATTATATTTCATTTCTATACCACTTTTCTCTCTCATTCTGGCACAAATAAAGAGTGAATCACTATTCCTGGAGATTTCCAAAGCTGGTAATGTATTTTTGCCAAGAAAGAGGTGTGTGAGGTGGTTCAGGTCACAGGAAACTACCCTTTGCCCATTAGTGCCAGTCTCTGAGTCATTAGCTGACAAACCCTGCTGAGTTTCTAGGTAAGAAAGAAATAACTATAGTCACTTGGGTTGCCAGTGTTTAAACTGGAAAGGGCTTTAAAGGTTATATGGAAGAGGAAATTTCAGCAGAGCTGGATCTTACATTATGTAAAGTTAGCACCCGCGGGGGGGGGGGGCATATATTCAGGGGCACATTGGCCACCAAACGCCCATTCTCCATCTCTGCCTCCATGGAAGGCGGCCCACCCACACCGCACGAAATGTGGAGCGAGCAGTCCAGAGCTGCCCACAGCGGCTCCACGAGGCAGGAGACCGCATACGCGGAGCCTCCGCCTGCCATATCCTCTTCAGTTTCCAGCCTCATGGAGGGGGCTCATGCGCCCCGGCATGCATGTGTGGAACTAGCTGGCTCTGTGCATGCACACCCTCCATGAGGTCGGAAACTGAGGAGGATTTGGCGGCCGGAGGTTGAGCCTCCGCCCCAAGGTGCCAAACCCTCCTCAGTTTCCGGCCACGTGGAGGATGCGCATGCATGCCAAAGGTGCATGCACGGAACCAGCTGGCTCTGCACATGCACACCCGGCATGCATGCGCACCCTCCACAAGGCTGGAGAGCGAGGGGACACCAAAGTAATGTTCGCTTACCAGTTTGAATTACCTTAGTCCAGGCCTGTCTGATTTTATGACAATCAACAAATGCTAACATTCCCTCTTTTACATAGTCATTAAAGGTACAGGAGACTTCTTCCATTTTTGATTTTAGGATACTAAATGAGCAAATACAGTCCCAGTCCCTGGCACCTTGGACATCTCTGGTAAAACTGTGGGAGCTCTCGTGTTATGGGCCCTGTCCGGATGGGCCCTCAGATGTTCTGCCAGTTCCTTCCTATGAAATATAGCTCAAAACACCAAGTATCTGACCATTGAACAAGCTGGCCAATGCTTCTGGAAGTTGTAGCCCAAACAGCTGGCAGGCCGCAGTTTGAGGATGCTTACTCTGGATGGACCTGCATTGAAGGAAATTTGTGTACTGATATTAAAATCATACCAAAGCAAATGTATTTAGTGACAGTTCTAGCAACACGTAGCCCTGGTAACTGCCAATAAAGAAAAGTTGTAAATAGGGGAAGAGCTGGGAAGAGGATTTTTCCTTGTAATGGCAATGTGACCTAGCTTTTTGTGATCACGTGTGGGGCAGCAAACTTTTTAAATAAGAGGTTTTGCAAAACAGACGTCGGGGATATTAAAAAGAAAAAGACTGGCAATAAAAGAAAGGCTGTCTTTATGCAGCTGTATGGAATGAACAGTCCTGTGACTGACAACGTGATGAACCATATGAATTCTTTCTTTAAAGGATTTCACAAACAGAAAAGGGATAAAACTAGCCTTAAGATTCAGATCTAAAAATATAATGGGTGGGCAACTGGTTAAGGTGTTATGCCCACCCATTATATGTTGCCCACCCATGGGACTTTGAAGGCTCTCTTTCTCAGTCTCCCCATGTTTACATTCTTTTCCCACTCTTTTTGACACATTCGTTTCCTCTTTGGCCCCAAGAGGCTTTTTCCTCCAAGAAGCTGTTTTTAAAGGCTTGTACGTATGATGGCCAGGCAGTGAGAATCAGCAGAAATAGACAAGAGCTAGTCAGAGATAGTGAAGGGAAAGAGTTTGCATTTTGAGTAATTTTGGACAGTTTGGCTCAGCATGGATTATGGAGAAAGAAGGAAAGGGTGAAATGTGCTTTAGTCAGTAAGGATTTAGGATTAATCTAGAACAGGCATGAGCATACTTCGGCCCTCCAGCTGTTAGGAATTGTGGGAGTTGAAGTCCAAAACACCTGGAGGATCAAAGTTTACCCATTCCTGATCTAGAAGAAAATTATATATCTGAAAGTGCTAAGAGTTCCCAGTTCTTTCTAGTATTTTACCTGCATTGTCACAAGTTTGCATCCAAACTCTTTCTTGAAATATCTTGGCTTTCCCACAGTTTCCCCTCCGTTGTGTTCTTCCTCTTTCCTTTCACACTAATTATGTGTCACAGCTAGAATTTTATCACACCAACATCTCTCGTTGCAATTGTGTTGTTTAAGGAAATGGGACCATAACATTATTAAAATTGTCACTTTCACTCATCAACACAATTGCGCAATGCAGCCACTTCATTAGCACAAATTCCCGCAAATGATCTTCTGCACAGCCTTGCTTCCAACCAATGTTTGCTTCTTTTCTATCTTTGCTTCTTCACTGATTTTGCAGCAACAAAGTTGCACCATTTTGTCTAGGCCTGGACAATCATGGTTCTAAATGGTTCTAAAGTACTTACAAAACTAAAATTCTGTTGGTGAAAACTAGGTGGCGCTGGTGCTTTGCTTCTATAGTGTTGCTAAAGTTCTGGTGGTGAACATTTCAAAACTCTAACAAATCTTTCAAAATTTCATTATAAATGGCAGTTCCTAATTGGTCTGTATTAAAAATCACCAATAATGAAATAATAATGAAGTTTTGAAAGTTTTGTTAGAGTTTTGAAATGTTCCCCACCAGAACTTTAGCAACACTGTAGAAGCAAAGCACCAGCGCCACCTACTTTTCACCACCAGAACTTTAGTTTTGTAAGTACTTTAGAACCATTTAGAACCATGATTGCCCAGGCCTAATTTTGGCATTTTCACAAGGCTTCTCTCGCTTCGCAATATCGGAACTGCAGGAGAAGGACATTATTGCATAAGGAAAAATGTCAGAAGAACAGTGATCTTGGATTCATTAATAAGTTTTCCCTGTCAATGGAAAGAGACATTTCAAATGCAGTACAATTATGGGAGAACCACAACATTGTGCAATATACCATTCTGCCATAATTGCTCTTTATCAACCTCAGGAGCAACTTGAGAAACTGCAAGTCACTTCTGGTATGAGAGTATTGGCCATCTGCAAGGACAGTGCCCAGGGGATGCCTGGATGCTTTGATGTTTTACCATCCTTGTGGGAGGCTTCTCTCATGTCCCCGCATGGGAAGCTAGAGCTGACAGAGCGAGCTCAACCCATTCTCCCCGAATTCAAAGCACTGACCTGTCTGTCAGCAATCCTGCCAGCACAAGGGTTTAGCCCATTGCGCCACCAGGGGCTCCATTTTGGTAATCTGGCATATGCTTCCTGCAGCTATAACTGGAACAGGAATAATACCCCTTCCTGCAGCTATAACTGGAACAGGTTGCATCAAGGAATCTGCTGGCTAAAGCCCCATCTACAATGTTATATAAAATCCAGATTATTTGCTTTGAACTGGATTATATGGCAGTGTAGTCTCCAACCCCTTCTACACTACCATATAAAAACTGGATTAGCAGCTTTGAAGTGGATTGTATGGCAGCAGAGACTCATATAATCCAATTCAAATCAGATAATGTGGATTATCTGCTTTGATATTGTAGATTATATGGCAATATAGAAGGGGCCTCATATAATTTGGTTCAAAGCAGATCATTTGGATTATCTGCTTTGATAATGTGGATTATGTGGCAGTGTAGAAAGAACCTCAGACCCCTTCTACACTGCCATATAAAATTCAGATTATCTGCTTTGAACTGAATTGTATGGCAGTAGAGGCTCATATAATCCAATTCAAAGCAGATAGTGTGGATTATCTGCTTTGATAATGTAGATTATATGGCAATGTAGAAGGGGCCTAATATAACCCAGATATTGTGGGATTTTCTGCCTTGATATTCTGGGTTATATGGATGTCCGGAAGGGCCCTCAGACTTGATGTCTGACAACATCTGGAGGACCACATAATCTCCACCTGTGGAATAGGTGAGTGGAGACAACCATAGAAGAGGTGGAAAGTTGGGGGATCAATTCCATCTTCTTATACACGTATCCTCTGCCTAATCCAAAGTCCATAACTGAAGTTTTTCCTGTCTGTTGAAAGAAAAGGCCTGCCTCTTCTCTGTGTCTCCTGCCAGAAAACTTATTTTGGCAGAAAAGAATGTTTCCAAACATACTGTATTGCTTCTGACATTGCACATAAGAAGCATGTGGACCCCACCATTAGGCCAACTCAGACCAAAAATTGTATATGTTGTGAAAGTGCAACCAATTGCTGGACACACTTAGGAAGAAGAGGAGGACAGTGATGATGATTTCTGTCCTGGGAGCAATTCCAAACAAACTGCCAAAACATTTGACTGAAATCCCCACAGATGGGATCACAATAGCTCAATAAAAAACAATGACATAGCTTGGAACATGCCACATAATCCAACAATACCTCACTGATTTTTGGACTCTGAAATAGAATCTGACTCCATAACTCCACTCAGTAACCCCTGGAAGTTAGAAAAGCTGGGAAACATAAACACAATAGAAAAAGCCCTCAGGCAGCTGAATATTAGGTCAGCCCAGATTTTTAGTTTCCTAGGGCGCTTTCAGACAGCACTAAATCACGGGTTTTAGTTACGAGTAAAAAATCCCGGGACTTCAGAAAAGGTCTACATACAGAACTGTTGGTCCCGGGATTTCTGCCTCCATTGTCCAGACTTAATGCTTTGCTGTGAGATTTAGAGGCTCCCAAGATGGCAGGGCCGGACCTAGGTAATTTTAAATGGTAAGCGAACAGTATTTTGGTGCCAACCAATCACACACACACACACACACACACACACACACACACACATATATATATATATTTGTGGGAGTTGAAGTCCAAAACACATGGAGGGCTGAAGTTGGCCCATGCCATCCATATATATATATTCCTTCCCACCTTTTTCCCTGCTCTATTCCTATTCTCTTTGTGTGTGTGTGTGTGTGTGTGTGTGTATCTATTCTCCTTCCTTCCTTCTCAGCCCTATACCCCAGAATATCAAGGCAGAAAATCCCATATTATCTGAGTGTGGACTCAGATATTCAAAGCAGATAATGTGGGATATAGGGCTGTGTGGAAGGGCCCTCACCCTTTTCCCTCCCCTCTTCCTATTCTCTTTTTGTGTGTATGTATATATGTGTGTGTATCAGGTCTAGGCTAATTTCGAGAGCAAGGGTCGGGGGTTGGGCTAGGTGCCCTCTGGCTGGCAGGCTCGTCTGGCCGCTCAGTCCTGCTCCTGGCCCCCAGGTAAGGGCGCCCACGTGGCCTCCTCCCTCACCCCACGAGCACCGGCGGCAGCAGCGGCAACAGAGGGAGGAGACACGCAGGGGGGGGGCAAGCGAGACTGGAAAGGAGGGCGCCTATGTCCCCTTCTCTCTTGCCCTGCACAAGGCATCTTCGGCGGGGGCGGAAAGGCATGTGCAGGGTGAGGGATGAGACGCGCGCAGGGCACAGGGCAAGGCAGGGAGAAGGGAAAGGCGCGCACCTCCGTCTCCTCCTCTCTTGCCCTGCACGAGTCTTCCTCCCACCCTGCCAGCACCCCTGGGGGGTGTGGTGCCCGGCCCTGGATGCGCCCTTTGGCCACGTGGTGCCCTGAGGCAGCCGCTTAATTTGCCTCCACTGAGATCTGCCCCTGCAAGATGGCCACTGTGAGACTTCTGCCGGAAACTAGCAGGGGGTTTTTTTATTTTAAAAAAACTGAGATATTTGGTTATGTGGATCATTGCAAAAGTTCCGTTCTATGTGAAGACCAAAGAAACTGTGACCTCCACACGTTTCATAAAGTTTCTGGCATGCAAACAAAATTTATGGGGTAGGACTACTTCTGTCCAGCACTACACAATGAAACAGGAACACACACTTTTAAGCCAGGAACAGAACTTTGTTGTTATTGACTATTTTTAGAGCCTGGCTGTCTGGTCACCAGCTCAGACAGATTTGGTTGTGTCCTTGTGGCATCGAACAACAGGGTGCTGTTCATGGCTGTTCCTGATTGCTCTTCTTGTGAATAGATATACAACATTGACTAGTGGGCTACAACTTTTTCCTGGCCAGAAAAAAAATGTGCCCTCCACACATTTCATTGTCTTCATTCCGTAGAGCTTGTAAGACGGTCCTCTTCCGTTTAGCATTCCCGTCTGAGTAACGTGGTTATATTGTTGCGTAGCTTTGATTCTATGTAGTGCTAATGATAATTTTTAGTTCAATTCTGTAATTTTAACCCTGTCGTTTTATTCTCTGTTTGTATTTTATACTGCTGTAAACCGCTCCGAGCTTCTAGAAGGAGCGGTCTAGAAGCTGACATAATAAATAAATAAATAAATAAATAAATAAATGAAGTTTCTGGCACACAAATAAAATTTTTGCCTTCTACTCAAATGTCACCTTCTTTTTGAGAAGCGACCAATCCGAAACAAACATCTAAAATGCAGGAACAAACTCCAACAAAAAATCCTGTAATTTCCGATTGCAGGAACATACAGATATGCGAAGATCCGGATATTCGGCTCAAAACCGTGATATTCCCACACCTGGAAATCTAGCTTTTTTTTGTCTGTTGTTTCCGGTTAAACAGAGCATCTGTTAAACAGCAGCCACCCTCCTGTTTGTTGCAGAAGCTCCTGGGATAAAGGTACTGCCTGGATGGGCCCCTACTGTTGATTCTATTCTGTAGCTCTCAGGTAAGCTTCTCATACTTTAGCCAGTCATCTATTGAATCCAGAAACGTGAGACCAGGTAGCTAATACCTGAGATTCCTGCTAGTCTTTTTTTTATCTTTCTTTCTTTCTTTTTTCTTTTTTTGACAAGTATTACATTTTTACCAACTCAGCATCTCATTGGCAGCAGTCTATCCTGTAGTCTTTAGTCAATGTGCTTTGCAGCAGCATCTCTCAGTTGAAGAGTGTTACTGGTAAGCTGTCATTGTTCCGAGAGGATGACCTTTGTAAGATCCTTGGCATACCGCCATAAAGTTCAAACGGGCTGACTTTTTCATTTTTCAAAACCTTCTTGCAGCTATTGTCAATGCAGCAAAGCTATGTCTAAAAGAAGCATAGGACAACACTGAGAATCAGATCACACTTAATGGCAGAAAGGGGTAGGTGGAATGGTAAATGGACAGACAGAATCAAAGAGTTGAATCATAAAGTATTAAAGGAGTGACTATCAAAGGGCATGAATTTAAAATCAAGGCCTATGCAGACAATATGGTTTGTATTTTAGGAGACCCAATAGAGAGAATACAGATGCTAATGGGGATAATCAGTAAACATTAACTCAGTTCGGGATTCAGAATTAACAAAGAGAAATCTATGTCAGTCTAACTAAAAAATCATCAACAAAACATATTGCTAAATTGGAGAAACTATCAGCATGCAGGGTGGTGCCAAAAGTAAAACATTTAGGCCAGGGGTGCTCACACTTTTTCAGCATGCGAGCTACTTATAAAACAACCAAGTCAAAATGATCTACCTACCCACTACTCAGAGAGCCATAAAAGCAAAATATTTGGAAATTTATTTCAGTGAGAGCCATATAATATACAGGTATTTTAAGACTGAATTCAAGTAAATGTGAGTATAATAAGCCCCTGAATTTATTCATTCATAATAATAATAATAATAATATTCATTCGGCCTCTGCTGCTATTACTACTACTAATAATAGTAACAACAACAACAGGTTCCTAGAGTAGAAGGAGACCTCCAAGAGCCATCCAGTCCAACCTCCTTCTGCCATAAGGGAAAACCACAATCAAAGCATTCCTCACAAATGGCCATTCAGCCTCTGATAATAATAATAATAATAATAATAATAATAACAAGGTGTTCCTAGATTAGGAGGAGACCTCCAAGGGCCATCCAGTCCAACCTCCTTCTGCCATAAGGGAAAAACACAATCAAAGCATTCCTCACAGATGGCCATTCAGCCTCTGATAAGAATAATAATAATAATAACAACAACAACAATGTGTTCCTAAATTAGGAGGAGACCTCCAAGGGCCATCCAGTCCAACCTCCTTCTGCAGGAGCCTGTGGGATGGGACTGAGCCTTCCTCCCGCCCTGCCTGCGATCTACCAGGACGCCCTACCTAATGAGCACCCCTGATTTAGGCCTATGGTTGACCAACAAAAAAAAAATTATACCAGAATAACTATGAGATGGCCTAGAAAGAAGATAAAAAGGACTTAAGAATCCAACTAACCTGGATAGATTTGAAGATAGTTTGGAAGTTTCAGCTAGTTCAGCGTTCAGCAGCTAGGGCACTAACTGGGGCTCCGTACAGGGAGAGAACCATTCCCATGTTGCATCAGCTCCACTGGCTGCCGGTCTGTTTCCAGGCTAAATACAAAGTGCTGGTCATTACCTATAAAGCCCTAAATGGTTCGGGTCCAGGCTATCTGTCAAATCGCATCTCCCTATATAGACCACCTTGCGCACTGCAGTCAGTAGAGGAGGCCCTGCTCTCGGTCCCACCCTGGTCTCAAGTGCGATTGGTGGGAATGAGAGAGGGAAGTTCTCCATGATTGCTCTCCACCTCTGGAACTCCCTTCCCAAAGAAATAAAAATGGCCCCCACCCTCCACTCCTTTAAAAACTTTTGAAAATGCGCTTATGCACTTTAGCTTATGGGGAGGTGGAGGACTATCACATCTTAAGCCAATTTCACTGGAGCACTAGCAAATTTACTCGCATCTTATGGGCTGCTGTGGTACATTTCAAATCATTGCTGATATGTTATGCACTTTTAATGCATTTTATTTATTTAACTTTTCAGGGCACATATGTCTTTATGCGTAATTATGTTTTATTTAAATACTAGTATTTTTATTTTATTTTTATGTCTATTTTTTCTTGTCAATATGAGTTTATTGATGTTATTTTGAATTGTTTTGATGGTTGCGCTTTTGTTGACTATGACATTGAATGTTTGCCTTTTCGTATGTAAACCATTCTGAGTCCCCTCAGGGAGAGAGGGTGGTCTATAAATAAAGTATATATTATTATTTAACACACCCATTCCACCACACAGCCCCCAATACCACATCAATGCGGAGCCATGGAGTTCAATATACGAGGGCGGGTCAATAAGTCAGTGACTTTTTGAATGAAACACTGGTTTTTGGATAAAAAATCATTTTATTTTTCAGCATAGTCTCCTTTGAGCTCTATACACTTTGTCCAGCATTTCTCCAATTTTTTTA
Organism: Anolis apletophallus; assembly: GCA_030556195.1. Classification (NCBI taxonomy): domain Eukaryota; kingdom Metazoa; phylum Chordata; class Lepidosauria; order Squamata; family Anolidae; genus Anolis; species Anolis apletophallus. The sequence goes on along the minus strand of JARBWK010000011.1, from coordinate 26,805,475 downwards.
TCCCTTCCAAAAAATTAGATTTGTCGAGGTCATCAAAATAGGTATTTGTTTGTGAGATGATTTCATTGTTGGAGTCAAATCTCATGGTAACGAAACGGCACAAAAACCCGTCCATATTGTGGTTGAACAATGGCAAACACTCCAGCGAAATTTTCACACGCTTGTGCTTGTGGTCGATTGTGAGCAAATGCAGCACCCGTCTTGCGGAAAGCTTTTTCATACCCAAGTTATCATTTAAAATTGAAACCGCTGAGCCATGTGAGATGCCTATGGCTTCCACAATCTCTCACACTTTCAATCTCTGATTGACCAACACCATATCGTGAATTTTTTCAATTGTTTCGGGTGTAGAGACCTCAACTGGGCGTCCAGAACGTTCGGCATCTTCCGTGCTTGTACGGCCACAACGAAATTCAGTAAACCACTTTTTTACCATTGAAATTCAAGTCCCCATAGTATTTTAGCCTTGGTTTGAGATATTTTTTTCTCGCAAAAAATAATGCTTAATGAGCACACAAAATTCACTTTTTCCCATTTTCTCCTCAAATCACGCGGTAGTCTGCTATCAGTGACTGTCAAACACAAACTAAATGACACAGCTTGTTCAAATTTTGACAGGAGTCAACTGACAGGTGCCTTTTGACAGGAGCAGTGTTGCCCTTTCAGTTAAGAGGCGGGAAATTCAAAAAGTCATGGACTTATTGACCCGCCCTCGTAATTACAGCTCTAGGATAAAAGCTGTCTCTCAGTCTTTTTGTCCTTGCCTTTGTCACCCTGTACCATCTGCCAAATGGTAGTAATTAAAAAAAGAATATGCTAGATGAGATGGATTCCCAAGAATGCGCTGAACTTTCTTAATCAGGGGAGTAAAGGGGAAGTAAAGGGGAGATAGAAAATGAAGGTTTTGTCCACTTCCCCACAAGAATTTTGTCTCTCCAAATTATTATTTTTCTTCAGAGAACTAGACCTGAGTTATCTGGATTCACTCTTATGCCCCACAGGTATATCCAAGAAAATTCAAGTGCCTATTTTCAGCAGTGAGTTTACAGATCCTGGATTGTTCACAGAAGTCATGTGAGAACAGCATGTCCATTACTTTTCCAAATAAAGGTCACAGGTGAGATGCTATCAATGGAAAGGATCTCTCTCATGTGAAATCCTTGTGATATGTTAATTAAGCTATTTGATTTAATACTACTAGGGTCCTAGGACAGCAGAAGGCAACCAATCTGAATGAGAAGTCTGTCCTTGTCAATCTTGAGATATTATGTCAAGATGGCTATCTTTGTTCTTAACATAAGTAATTCAAGAGCAGATGAAAGAGCTGAACAAGGGATTCAGAAGAAGAAAGAGGGTCATAGCATCTGAAAACATAAATATTTATCATAATACAGAATATTTTTCATCCAACGTAGAACATTCATGAGTATACAGCTGTGTTGGAGAACTGGTGGGCTAGATATCCTTCTGAGGCATCCCTAATGTTTGTAACCATTTAAAGAAAAAGCCTTACACTAGGGCTAAAAGACAGTTGAAATATGGCCTAAGATACAATCTGGTGTTTCTTTTCAAAGCTAGTAGGTTTCTAGTGTTTGTTGAAACTGAGATATAATGCAAAAAGAAGCCTATCTGGGAACTTCAGGTGTTATGGAAGTGTAAGGTGGTGCAGCGGGTTAAACCACTGAGCTGTTGAACTTGCTGACCAAAAGGTTGGTGGCTTGAATCCAAGGAGTGGGGTGAGCTCTCACTGTTAGCCCTAGCTTCAACCTAGCACTTTAAAAACATGCAAATGTGAATAGATCAATAGGTAGGCCTACCGCTTCTGTGGGAAGGTAACGGCGCTCCGTGCAGTCATGCTGGCCACATGTCTTTGGATGTGTCTATAGACAACGCCGGCTCTTCAGCTTAGAAATTGAGATGAGCACCACCACCCCAGAGTCAGATACAACTAGACTTAATGTCATACCTTTACTAATGAAGTGAAAATAAGTGCTGTGAGTGGTGGAGTTCACTAAGAAGCAAGGCAGGAGCGCATACGTGGGGCGCAAGGAGAGGACAGGGAGAGAGTTGGAGAAACAAGCGAGCAGTCCAATCATTACAATGCAATGTGTCAGGGAGCAGCAGAAGCAAGGGCACAAAGAGAAGTGAGGTAAGGCGACACCAAGGAAAGCAGGGGAAATCTGAGGGAAGTGTCTTTCCCCATCTTCTGGGATGACCAGCCATTGCACATCCCTACTGCATCAATATCCATCTTTCACCTGCTTTCTCCCACTTATCTCAGGTTTAGGGCTCTGTTTCAATGTGTTATGGAAACAGGGCCCCACAGAGTTCCACCAGAAGTGCCCTTACATCATGTGATGGCATCCGTGGGGCTCCCTAGAACTCCATTTCTGAAGCACATGGGATGAAGATGAAGTCGTAAGTAGTTTAGATGGCAAAATGCAAGACACTGCAAAAAAAGGGAGTAGAAGAGGAGGGACCTCAAGTGTATGTGGTGGAGTGGCAGAACAAGTCAGGGGGAATGTTGTGAGACAGTGAGGAAAAAGAAAGGGGGAAAGGAGGATGAAAGGTGTATCTAGAGAGGTAAACAAGATGAAGGGCAAGGTGCTTGAGTGGGAGGAAAGGTGGTGGGGATGCAGCAGTAAAGAGCAAAGATGTAGGAAGAAAGCATGGCAAAGGGATGAGACATCCAGGGAAAGGGAAGAATGAGAAGAGCAAATTGAGTTTACAAAACAGAGGCAAGGCAACAAACACAACAATGTGTTGTAGAACCACAGGCCCACTGAGAAAATCCAAGAAATGCTACATTCAGCAAAGGACAAGAGGGATCCTCTCACCTCTACAGGAGTCTACCTTATACTATGCAGCTGTGGACAAGTCTACATAGGGACCACCAAACGCAGCATTGCCCAAACACCAATCAAAGAACATGGAAGGCACTGCAGACTACTTCAACCGGAGAAGTCAGCCATAGCAGAGCACCTGATCAACCAATCTGGACATAGCATATTATTTGAGAACACAGAAATGCTGGACCACTCTAACAACTACCATGTCAGTCTACACAGAGAAGCCATTGAAATCCACAACAACAATAACAATAATACACTTTATTTATATTCTGCTCTTCTCACCCCGAAGGGGACTCAGAGCGGATTACAGGTACACATACTTAGCAGACAATCCCTGCCGTTTCCACATACACACAAATAGACGAACAGAGGCAAACTCTGGCCACCAGGGGGAGCTGACACACTCCTCACCTCTCAGCGTTCCCAGCGTCCCTTGTTGTTCCTTCTGCATTATCAGCATTCCTGGAGTTCTTTAATGGCCTCATAATTCAGTCAAAATTTGCCTCCCCACTTAATGTGGTACCTTTATCTCCTACTTGACAGATGCAACTGTCTTTCGGGCTGCAAAGGTCGACAGCAGGCTACACTTAAAGGTTGAGCACCCACCTCAACCCGGGCAGGCCTCGAACTCATGACCTACTGGTCAGAGAGATCTTATGCAGCTGACACTTAGCCAGCTGTGCCACATTCCCGGTGCAAGCATGTGGACAATTTCAACAGAAAGGAGGAAACCATGAAAATGAACAAAATCTGGCTACTAGATAACAGTAACTAAATATAGGTGAACTCCAGACAAAAAAAATCAGGGATAGCTAATCACCTCTCAACAAAGGATGCCCTCAGGCAGTAAGATGCCACACTTTGAAAACGGCTAGGCCATTAAATGCTAATTGGGGTGGCCAATTGAAATACTCACACCTACCTCACAACAGACAAGAGTTCTTTCTCCCACCCTGGTCATTCCACGGATATACAAACCCCATTTTCCTAGTTTCCAATAGACCTCTCAACCATAGATGCAGGCAATACATCAGGAGAGAATGCTTCTGGAACATGGTCATACAGCCCAAAAAACTTACAGCAAACCAAATACAATAATCCCATACTGATTATTTTATAATTATTGTAACTCTAAAAAATCTATAATTCATATGCGTGGGAGGATTACAATTATTTGTATTAATATGCAAATATGCATCTAATTTGCATATTAATACATATTATTGTACTTATTCTAAGTATATGAATTACACATGGATTTTTTTCCTTATTCTACTAAGTGAAAAACTTCTTGACTAAGTGAAAAATGACAGGCCTACTAAAGGAGGCCATTGTAAGCAGTTATACTCCATGAGGTTGCATCAGTAGTTAACTGTTCCCTTCTTAACTGTGAACCCCCCCAAATTGCTCGAACATGCCAGCAAGGCTTGGCAAAGGTATCTGATTGTCTGCCATGGAAAGCTTTTATCGCAGGAGGTGGACTGCTTTTGTGCAAGCGTAAAAAAGTGCCAATGGTAGCATTGCCAGGTGCTCCTTGTTGCTATCCCTTACTTAAGGATCAGTATCCCATAGAAGCATTAACCTGGATACTGAAATGTTCTGTATTTTAGGTATTGGTCAAACACACAGCCCACAATTTTCATTCAAAGCATTGAGAGAGGGTTGATGTTGGTGTGTGGTGCCCACTTTTTTCACTCTAGATTGAACGCTATCTGGCAAACAGTAAAAGCCCTCCCTTCATGAAGGCTAATGGCCTACGTATTATTAAGTATAATAATAAATAAGATTTCCAGTAGTTTGGAGTCCCTGTAAAACTTGAGATCTTGCAGGAGCCTGGAACTTTCATACGTGGTCCCCCTTCCATGAAATGTGAAGCAGACAGGGCCGTAGCCAGGATTTTGGTTCGGGGGGGGGGGGGCTGAGTTTGGTTCGGGGTGGGCTGAGACTGGGTGGAAGAAGGTCTACCCTAGCAAACCTTTTGTATTGTTATCCCAATAACCCCATTAATGTGGGATATAATGAGCATGGTGATCAGATCATGATATGAATAAACATAACAGTTTAAATAATGTACCAGTAAGGCCTTTTCGCGGACCACCCTGAGAATTTCGGGGGGCTGAACATGCCTGGAAGCAGACATATATGGGCTTGCCTTGCCAATCCCAGTTGGTTGGAAATCTGGCAACTCTTGTGGAAATGGATAAAATCCTATAGCAGTTTAGCCCACAAAAAGAAGATAGCCCAGGTCTGGGGTAAAAAAGATTATATGACCCAAAATGTAGATGGAAAACAACGATGAAAACAGATACCATCTGGAACAAAAGCCAGGGAAAGATGCAGCCCTCCAGATGTTGCTTGATCGCAACTCCCAACATTCTTCATCAGTGCCTGTGCAGCCTTGGCTGCTGATATTTACCAACCAACAACTGAAGATCAATCCTGACAAGACCGTCCTTTAGGTTGATCGTAAGCCAGATCGGGGTATAGGGTGGCAACCTGTGCTTGATGGGGTTGCACTTCCCCTGAAGTCACAGGTCCGCAGCTTGGGTGTCCTCCTAGACTTGTCGCTAACATTTGAAGCACAGGCGTCTGCAATGGCTGGGAGGGCCTTCGCACAATTAAAGCTCATGCGCCAGCTGCGACCATACCTCGTGAAGTCGGATCTGGCCATGGTGGTCCACGCCTTAGTCACCTTCAGATTGGATTACTGTAATGCACTCTATGTGGAGCTGCCCTTGAAGACGGCCTGGAAGTTTCAATTGGTCCAACAGATGGCAGCCAGATTGCTAACTGGAGCGACTTACAGGGAGCGGTCAACCCCCCTGTTTAAGTAGCTCCATTGGCTGCCGTTCATCTTCTGGTCCCAATTCAAGGTGCAGGTTCTTCCCTACAAAGCCTTGAATGGTTTGGGACCCGCCTACCTACGTGACCGCATCTCTGTTTACAAACCCAGACGATCTCTCCGATCATCTGGAGAGACCCTACTCTCGCTCCCACCGGCCTCCCAGGCACGCTTGGTGAGGACGAGGGAGAGGGCCTTCTATGTAGTGGCGCCCCAACTCTCGAACATGCTCCCCAATGATATCAGACAAGCCCCCACTTTGGCAGTCTTTAGGAGGAGCCTGAAGATGTGGCTGTTCCAATGTGCCTTTCCTGAATGAAGTAAATGATGCCCTGCTGTGTTCAATCCTTGCAAATGTCCTCAGAAGCACTTTAATTACCTGTTGGGTATGTGCCCCATATTGTCCTTGAAGCCTTCCTGCTATATGCAAACTACCCCTGTCTGCACCCAGTGGTTTTAAATTGTCTGTTACTGTTTGTGTTTGAGTTTTATTGATTGTCTTGTTTTTATAATTGCTATTGTTTTGTTATTATGTGTTATTGGGCTTGGTCTCATGTAAGCCGCCCCGAGTTCCCTTGGGGAGATGGGTGCGGGGTATAAATAAAGTAAATAAATAAATAAACAACTTCTAAGCAGCTGCACAATTCCCACCCCTGCTTTTGAAAAATGCAAGCATTAGGAAAGCCCAAATGGGCTATTGCTACTTAGATATTTCTCATTTAAAACAATTTGAGTGAGCAATTTATAGCTTTCTAGATCAATAGTTATTAACATTTTTTTGACCAGGGACCACTTTGACCAAGGACGACTCTCCAACATTAGGACCAAAAGGGTTACAAATCAGTTTTTGGTCAACTTTAGATTCGGTTTGTTTATTTGGAGTGTTGATTCAGAAAATTGCATTGGATAGAGTACGTCAGCTCTAGTTTCTGATACAGAACATGTATCAGAAAGTCACCATCTGCTCGCCCACATAAAGCCATATTTAATAAGCCTCAGCACTATAAAAGGGTTTCGTGAGACCAGTCACTCGCATTGCAGCACTGTAGTAATGGTGAAGACACAGATCATATTTTAGTTCTTGGGGACCACAGGTTGGGAACCACTGATTTAGATATTCCATTGGGACTGCAGCTCCCATCACTTTCAATTGTCATAGTCGGAGATGAACTGCAGCTTGAGTGGGCCACAAGTTGTCCACCTCAACTTCAAGCAGAAGAACCATAAAATGCTCACCTTTGCATTTCTTTGCCATTTCATCCCACTTTCGTTTCATGGTACTACTGCTTAAAGTTAAACCAGACAACTTGTGGTCCACCAGATATTGAGCTGCAGTTCGCACCATCTCACACACCTGCTATCTGAGACTACTTTTGTGCCTTTTGACGGAATCACATTCCCAATAGCTTGTGCTGTAGCAAATCACACATGCTTCACTGTTGTTTTTGTTGTTACAGACACATATGCACTTTCTACCTCTCTGCACGCAAACACTCTGTATTGGAGACTGAAGTCCTCAGGAGATGGAAACTCAATATGTCACCCTGCATTTCCCTTGATGACCCCCCCCCCCCCACACACACACAAGATTGAAATGTGGCTTGAGAAAGCTATGCAGGAATTTCCAAAGGGCTTTAGAGTTCTAGACATTGTGAATCTCTGAACTAGTCCTGTGAGGCCAAGCAAAGCAAAAGGATGGGTGTGGGGGACAGTTTTGGTTTGTTTTTAATGTAGTTTAAAAGTGCCCATGTTCCAGGGATTGGCCTTGCTTCTCTGGGCTACATAATGAAAGAAACAACCTTATCATACAAGCGAATTTGCCCGTCTTACACTGCTTACTATTACCTTTTGCCACGGAGCCCATTATACGGTGTACATCTAATTCTGGCAGGGCTCCGTAGCAAAAGGGGAGAGCAAGCGGCATACACTGCCACCATGGCAACACGGAATGTTTCTGTTGGTTATGTTGATTGTGTGATTTTGTTTATATTGTTATGTTTTTAATTCCAAGTTTTAATGTTAAATGATGTCATGTTTTATGATTTAATTGATAATTCTATGCTATTATCATCATGTTAGGTTTCTGTATGTGAAGCGTTGAATTTTGCCGTAATTGTGTTGGAAACCGCTTTGAGTCACCAAAGAAAGCAGTATACAAGTGAAGTAAATCAATCAATCAGTCTACCAATTTGCAACAATGGGGGGAAGCCAAGTGGCAGATGCTTCCCTCCGTGGGATAGGGCCAGTGGTAAATTTATGGATTATGGATTATGATTTTGTTTGTGTCATTTTAATTGATTTTTTTAGTAACTGATATTTTAATGGCTTGAATTTTAATGTATTTGTTTATTTTATGGATATGGATATGTATGGCATCAAATTATTGCCTGTTGTAAAGCCGCTCTGAGTCCACTTAGGGGTGAAAAGGGCAGGGTACAAATGCAGTAAATAAATAAGTCAGGCAATGTGGGGCAAGAAGCTCTCCACACCCCTCGCTGGGACCCCACAGATTTGCCATGATGTATGTTGAATCCCGACCTAAATGGGATAAGCTCCAAAGAATCTCAGAGCATGAGAACTGGCATGATTTTGTTCTCCCTGTGTGCTACTATCCATAGCGGCAGACTTTGATGGGGAAGTTGTTATAGACCAGGCATGAACAAACTTTGGCCCTCCAAGTGTTTTAGTCATCAATTCTCATAATTCCTAACAGCCTACTGTTAGGTCCAAAACATCTGGAGGGCTGAAGTTTGTCTATTCCCGCTATAGACTCTCCATAAATCTCCTGCTCTCACTCTTTGTTTAATCTAGGACTTTAAGATCATCTGGGGAGGCCCTGCTCTCAATCCTGCCTTCAGCACAAGTACGTCTGGCGGAGACAAGAGACAGGTCCTTCTCAGTGGTGGCCCTAGGGATATCTGATTGACTCCCTCCCTTTTAACATTTCAGAAAAAAGTTAAGACATGGCTGTTTGAGCAAGCGTTTGCAAATGTAGAGTTTGACATAGGAAATGGAATGACTAGACGATGGAATTGGACAATGTTTTTTTTATCAAGGAGACTCTAATGATGTTGGTTTTATTGCTTCTATTGTGGTTTTATATTGGATTTTAATGTTTTAATTTATATTTTTGACATAATGTGTTAAATTGTTGCCTGTAAACTGCCTTGAGTTGCCAACAGGCTGAGAATAGCTGTATACAAATACAGTTACATACATAAATAAATAAATAATCTGTTAGTTGTTGCAGTTTGTTTGATAGTTATTTGAATGATATGCTTGTGGCAATTACAGGTTATGCTTAATGAAAATCCTTTAAATCATCACCCGTATCCCATCACTTTGCTTAGATCTCAGTTTTGGCACTGAGATCTTGGGGATCTTAGTTGTATGCCTGCTAGAGCAGTGTTTCTCAACCTTCCTAATGCTGCGACCCCTTAATACAGTTCCTCATGTTGTGGTGACCCCCAACCATAACATTATTTTTGTTGCAACTTCATAACTTATTTTGCTAATGTTACAAATCGTCATGTAAATATCTGATATGCAGAATGTATTTTCATTCACTGGACCAAATTTGGCACAAATATTCCATACGCCCAAATTTGAATACTGGTGAGGTTGGGGGCGATTGATTTTGTCATTTGCGAGATGTAGTTCCTGGGATTTATAGTGCACCTGCCATCAAAGAACATTCTGAACTCCAACAACGATGGAATTGAACCAATCTTGGCACACAGAACTCCCATGACCAACAGAAAATACTGGAAGGGTTTGGTGGATAATGACCTTGAGTTTGGGACATGTAGTTCACCCACATCCAGAGAACAGTATGAACTCAAACAATGATGGGTCTGGACCAAACTTGGTACAAATACTCAATATGCCCAAATGTGAACACTGGTTGGGTTCAGGGGAAATAGACTTTGACATTTGGAAGATGTAGTCCCTGGGATTTATAGTTAACCTACAATCGGAGAGCATTCTGAACCCCACCAACCATAGAATTGGTCCTAACTTCTCACACAGAATCTCCATGACCAACAGAAAATACTGTGTTTTCTGATGGTCTTTGGTGACCCCTTGACACCCCGTCACGGGTCCTGACCCCCAGGTTGAGAAACACTGTGCTAGATGAAACTTTTATCCTGTCAAAGGTGCAGATATAAAACTCATGGAAGTGCTAGCTTTACTTTTGTCTGCTTGTGGAGAAAAAAAACATCTCACAGAAACTTTAGTTCTTTGAGGATTTCATTTAACAAGACTTGTAGTAGTTAGAGACTCAAAATCAGGGGAGGTTTATTCAATGGCAAAAGAGCATGAACTTCACCCTGAATGCAAAGTTAACAGAACAAAGGTTTAAATGGAAGAAAAAGAAAACATGCTTATTAAAAAATAGATGACATTTACTGGGCATTGATCGGTACAGGAGATTTTAGAGACTTGTTATCCGGGATCTGACCTTTGTAACGTCTCTAACTGGAAATGAATTTGGAACATCCTGCGTCAATGGAAAAATGAAATACCTTGAAATAATGCTCATAATAATAAAACTGTTAGTCAGTTACAATGTCCTGGGTTTGAACTCTGAAGGGCAGAGTTTGAATTCATTAGGTGACTCTGAGAAGAGGAAATCTACTCTCAACAAATCTTGGCAAAGGTTTGCCATAGAGTCACCCTAAGTCAGAAGTGACTTAAAGACACACAGCAGTAGCAACAACAACAGGTTTGATTTATTGCAAAGGCTCCTTATTTTCATTTGGGATTATGACACTGTTGCAATTACAGATGAACCTGAAGCCTACCTTAAAGCCAGGGGTTAAAGCCACAGTAAATGCATAGCTATGACATTGTGGCTACAATCTTGATTCGAGATCACTTAATACATTTATTTATTGTATCAGAAGGGAACCAGGGTACAGTTGTTATATAGTTGTAAACACAAAGTTTAAAAACTTGGCATTATATGTCCTTTGACCAGTAGCTGGCCACTTGGAGTGCCTCTGGTGTTGTTATAAGAAAGTCCTCCAATGTGCATGTGGCAGAGGTCGGACTGCATTGTAATAGGGGGTCTGTGGTTTGCTCTTCTCTGCACTCGCATGTCGTGGACTCCACTTTGTGGCCCCATTTCTTAAGGTTGGCTCTGCATCTCATGGTGCCAGAGCGCAACCTGTTCCAAGTTGCCCAGTCTTCTGTATGCCCAGTGGGGAATATCTCATTCAGTATCAGCCACCGATTGAGGTACTGGATTTTAGCCTGCTGCTTTTGGACTCTCAGTTGCTGAGGTGCACCTGCGAGTATCTCTGTAGATCTTAGAAAACTATTTCTTGATTTAAGACGTTGGTGATCATCATCACTGAAGATGAAGATAATGGCTCGTATCCTGTTGAGATTTACATTGTTGTACATTGGACTAACAACATCTTAAATGTTGGAATTCTTATTTATGACTGTTGTACCACTTCAAAGATGGAAAGAAACCCAAAAAAAACAACATAGTGTACCTGGTGATAACAACTGGAATTTTGGGACATCATTGATTCAGGAAATTATACTGGCTAAGCTTACATATTCCAGCCGACATTTTCTCCCCCTCCTCGAAATAATGACCTTCTTTGGGTATATATTGACTCTGTTTTTCAATTTGCAATAGTGTCCCCTTTTCAGCTTTGTTATACATGTTCATTGCCACTACCTTGCATCCCTATGTCAACAGTTGAGCAAGAGGCTGACATCTGCCAGGTAGCAGATGGGCCCAACTAAAGCCAGTACATCAGTCATGAAATCAATATACTAATTGCTTGGGGAAGAAAGCGATCTCAGCTTGGAAAGGCATTTCAGGCACTTCTGGTGTGGTCCCAAAAGGAACTCCAAGGCCCAACACGAGTGATGCATGTGAGGACTGAAACTATATCACTGTCAAGTCTTATGTCAGTGCAGTGGTGAATTCACTCCAGATATTAGTTCAGATTTTAAAGTCATTATCCAAGGTGCTGAATCCATTTTGAGGAAAAGTTTCAACAACTTAGACAGCTTCTTTAAAATTCAGACTCAGGGCCCTTCCACACAGCCCTGTATCCCAGAATATCAAAGCAGAAAATCCCACAATATCTGCTTTGAACTGGGTTATCTGAGTCCACACAGCCATATAACCCAGTTCAAAGCAGATAATGTGGGATTTTATTCAACTGTGTGGAAGGGGCCTAAGTGGATAGAATGTGACAGGAGTCACTGTGGAGCCTACATGCACATGTCCACAACCACGTGTTAAAGCGACTTGAAAACTGGAAGGTGTTTATACACACTGTTGCGTTCGTGTCCATTTGGTTCATGAATCCACACTATTTGCAGCTACACAGCTGCTGAGGATTTGTGTTTTTTCCCCACTGCCCCCCACTCTAGTGCACATAGCTGCACCACAAAATAAAAGTCATGGGAAAGAGAAGTTGGTTGGGCACTGGTGGGATTTTCTGGCGGAAAAGATTTATCTGCTTTGGGTGCTCTGTAGCAAAGCCCTCCTGGCATCAAGTCCCTTTCCACTATTCCTGAACGTATTTCATCCTGACATGGAGCGCTGACTGTAATGCACTTTTTCCTTGGAGCTCCTTCCCCATCTTTGATTTGAATTAGCCTTGTGATTTTGTACCAACACAAGTTAATTTGGGGTATCATGAGAATTCGGTTATTCTGGGTTAAGGCATTGGGAGTGTGGTTTATCGTTCACATTCACACCATGCGTCATGTGGACACACTGTTTCAACTTGTGTTGAATTGACATTTTAATGGCCAGATTCACTGCCACACTGATACAGGTGCCAACAAGTACCACAATATATATGGCTATTTAATTCATGCAATACAGAAGCTCACAGTTCTAATGGTTAAACGCCTGATTGAGGAGCTCATTTCAGTTCTCCTGTTTGTGTCCTTCATCACGTGGATTTTCGCCAACCTTCAGGCCAGAGACTTTGAATTGTATCTATATTTGGGACTACTTTATGGACTGTGTTGTGGACTTTGAATTAGTGGATTTTACACTGGAAGTATCCGTCTTGTGATTGTTTGAATCCTTAATCCGCTGACACAACACATGCACCTATGTGGGGTATGGTATGTCCTTGATGTTATTCAGGATTTGTGCTCCGATTCTGAATATATCAGGATATATATCTGATTAAGCCTTATTGTGTAATACTTTACAGGGAACTAATGTTCACCAGCATCTGCCATGCCAAAGATTGTCCAACTCTGCCTTAAGTTCTCACATATCCTCAGATCTGTGATCATGCATGCACGAACAAGTGCAAATTTGGCAATTCACAATGGTTGGAGAAAGTAGCATTTTTATTTATATAACTCCATCTATGTACATTTTAATATTATAAGAGGCACTTGTCAGGCTCACAAGGGTCAAAACATACAACGGGAGCAGGAAAGGCATGAGATTAAGGCCCCTCTAGATAGCGGTAAGGACAACACTGTAAGACGATCAGGTGCTGGATTCTGTAGATCTTCACAGCTGTGTGACTGCTGCACAGTTTCACTGAATTTAAGTGGGCAAATGTTAAGTATTGCCATCTGCTGGGGAGAAACCAAACTGAGCATATTCTGCTTGTCTACACTGGTATACTGAGTTTTTATACAAAAAATAAGTATATAAAGAGAGAGGTGTGTGGAGCGGCTAGATGATAGTGATAGGACAGGTGAATTGCCTCTCATGATGAATATACCAATTCCTTTCATGCCAGTTCCATCTCTGGTGAAAATGTTGTGCATGTTTTTGAAGCACAAGCAGACACAAAGGATGATGCTTCTATTATTTTCCCATCCAATACTCAAGGCAAAAAAGAGAACTAGAGTATTACTCCACTCTTGTGCTCCAAGACATTCTCGCTTCAATGGGGATTTGGTGAACAATTTTAGAACAAATCTGAATCACATTTGTCAGCAATACTACAACCAAAAGTGCAGGCCAAAGTTGGCAGCATCTATGCCCATAGATATTGTTGGACTGTACCTCCCATCTCACCTCAACATTGGCTAGAACTGATGGGATTTGCAGCCCAACAATGGAGAAGTGCAGTCTTGATCTAAATAAACAAACAAAAAAGCATGTTACACTCTCCACTGACAAAGATAAAAGATGGGCAGGGAAGATGCTACAAAGCTACAGTTGCATCTTTTCTACCCTCCAAGCTATCACTCATTTCATTTCATGAAGGTATGGATTAGTATTTGCTAATTTTCCAGATGGAGCCCCCAGTGGTGCAGCAGGTAAAACCACTGAGCTGCTGAACTTGCTGACCGAAAGGTTGGTGGTTTAAATCTGGGGAGTGGGGTGAGCTCACGCTGTTAGGCTCAGCTTCTGCCAACCTAGCAGTTCAAAAACATGCAAATGTGATCAATAGGTACTGCTTCTGCAGAAAGGTAACGACGCATCATGCAGTCATGCCAGCCACATGACCTAGGAGGTGTCTACGGACAATGCCGACTCTTCAGCTTAGAAATGGAGATGAACGCCAGAGTTGGACACGAGTAGACTTAATGTCAAGGGGAAACCTTTACCTAATTTTCCAGATATGGGACTATATCCCTATCTCACCTCTTAAGGAAGTAGTACCCCTGGTGTACTACTTGATGATGCAGTAGAACAGAAAATTCTATATATCTCCCCTAAAATGCAATTCTCAGATTCCATAGGGTTCTTCCATAGCAATTATGCTGGAATCATAGTGCTATCAGGAGCCCCCGGTGGCACAATGGGTTAACTCCTTGGACAGAAGACTGACAGGTTGGAAGTTTGAATCCAGGGAGAGTGTGGATGAGCTCCCTCTGTCAGCTCCAACTTTCCATGCGGGAAGGATGGTAAAACATCAAAACATCCAGGTATCCCCTGGGCAATATCCTTGCAGATGGCAAATTCTCTCACACCAGAAACGACTTGCAGTTTCTGAAGTCGCTCCTGCCACAGAAAGGAAATAGTGCTATCATTCTGTAGTGTGAAAGAGCCCTTAATAATGACGCTAGGGAAAATTTCCACAGCTGCCATTTTGTATGTGTGCATTTGGCAAAGCTGGAATCTAAGACGGCAGCAAAGTACAAGATGATCATTTCTCACTGTAACTCTGACAACAATCAGGCCCGGGGGAATTGCAAAATCAGAGCTGGCGAGTTAGGACTGCATTATTTATCAACACTTGATTTTTAAAAAGCCTGCTATCATCTGCTCACCAAATTTGCTCTTTTATACATGTTTTGGTAGTCCAGATGAAGTCATTTCATTGTTGCTTAGTTGAAACTAAGTCTTTGCCTTGGAGAGAGAGAAAGGGACTTCTATGCCATAATAGAGAAGAACCACTACAAAGAAGTGGTGTTCCATATGCATTGATGAATGGTGCTGTCATCTGCATTGCAATGTGCATCTGGGTAATGCCAGTTGATTCTCAGTCTGGGCACAACACAAGTTGTTTGCTGGTCCTCAAACTGACACTGAGTGTTAACAGTCAATTACAGTGTTCCCTCACTTATCGCGGGTGTTGCGTTCCAGGAGCACCTGCGAAAACTGAAAATCCGTGAAGTAGGGATGGGGTGTGTGTGTGTGTACAGTATATATATATATATATATATATATATATATATATATATATATAATCTCATTCCGAGGGTGAGGCAAACATGAGGAGAGATTTAAAGGCACTGAACACTTTTTTTTGCTAGCTATAAGAAAGGGGCTATAAGGCCATGATTTACATACTGCTTTGTACTCCTCCTCTCTCTCTTTTTTATGATTGGCCGCCTCTCTCCCGAGGGGAAGAGTGAAGCCCCCTTCCACACTCCATCATTGCCAGGAGGCAAAAACCCGTGAAACATCGAGTCCGCTAAAAGCAAACCACGAAGTAGTGAGGGAACACTGTACATTTGTGTCTCTGGTAGCTGCTTTTGGTCTCCATCTAGGACAGTGGTTCTCTACCTATGGGTCCCCAGGTATTTTTGCCTACAACTCCCACAAATCCCAGCCAGTTTACCAGCTGTTAGGATTTCTGGGAGTTGAAGACCAAAACATCTGGGGACCCACAGGTTGGGAACCATTGATCTAGGATGAAGCGTACACTAAAAAAGCAATAGCAACACTCAATTTTTATTTTACTATGATACTTTAAGTTAGGACAGTTGGTTGTTGGCTCACTTATGGACCTTATATAGGTATGGAGAATGCTTGCCCGTCATGCTGTTTAACAACAGTATGAGAATGCAGATTTTAGCATGGAAAAGTTCCCTGTGTGGACTACAACACCCACAGTCTTCTTGCGGAAGGATTCTGGCAAGTAACTTTCTTGAGCTCTGCCCACTGACTAACATTAGTGCTATGGTTCACAACCTCTCTCCCCTTGAAAGAAACAGCATTGGAGTGGAAGTCAAAGCCACAGTGGCAGGGAGGGAGAACTAACTGGGGCTAGGATCAAGATGGAGGCATCAGGCCTGGAATTTGCTGGGTTTGGTAGAAAAGAGGAAGGCATTGTGGAGAGAGAGGGGTGATAAGGTTGTGCAATGCGGTACAAGGAAGGGAACACTCTGGATCCAGGGAAGAGTATGCTGGGAGTAACCTGGAAAGAGAAAGAAGAAATTGAGTCATATGAGAGGAAGTCAGAACAGTCTTCCAGACTGTTCTAAAGAAATGTATGTTCTCACTATATAGTGTAGCTTCTTGAGTTTGGCCTATTTATTTATTTATATTCCACCCTTTTCACCCTGCAGGGGACTCAGGGCAGATGACAATACACATATACATGGCAAACATTCAATGTCCTTAGACATACAACATACATAGACAGACACAGAGGAAATTTAACATTCCAGCTTTCTGGCTTCATGAGGGTATGCTCAATTCCGGCCACAGGAGGAGCTGCCCCTTCACTGTCCACTTGTGACACCAAATCCTTGATGGAGTACTTCCTCATTCTTACGCACACTGCTGGAAGGTTTTATGGTGTCGTAAATTAGTTAACTTAGCCTCCCCACATAAAGCAGTACCTAAATTTCCTACTTGACAGATGTAACTGTCTTACGGGCTACACAGGTCAACAGCAAACTAGACTATTAATGGTCAGGAGCGCATTTCGACCCGGACTGGCTTCGAACTCATGACCT
This sequence comes from Anolis apletophallus, assembly GCA_030556195.1. Lineage (NCBI taxonomy): Eukaryota > Metazoa > Chordata > Lepidosauria > Squamata > Anolidae > Anolis > Anolis apletophallus. The sequence goes on along the minus strand of JARBWK010000011.1, from coordinate 26,788,633 downwards.
CTTGGTCAGTAGAGATTTATTGCAGTTGGCTACTAACGAGATGTGCCACCGTCCGGTCCTCTTTGTGCCCACTTACTCCACTCTTTTGGAAAATTGGTGGCCATTTCTTGGTTCTGCACTACGTCTTTGCTGAAGTTTAAAAAAACCTTGGCTGAAGTGCTCCTTGGTTTGAAATGCATTATTTTCACCTCTCTGGGTTTTTAAAATAAATATCTTTTTAGAGTTACAGTGCTAAGGTGCCATTTTACTGATACATTATAACTCTCTTGAAAATAAAATAAATCCTCTTAAGGGTGGGAGTAAAATGTTGCAACTGATCCCAGGAACTGACAGGACAACAAAAATGGTTGGATACGTTTTAAAAATCTGAATTTTAGCGACACGTACTGCAGAAACAACTTGAAGGCACACACAAAAACAAGGAGCATGATGGAGTCTTCTTCTCTGGAGGTTTTTATGCTGAGGCTGGATGGCCATCTCTCAGGAGTGCTTTGATTGTATTTCTCTGCATGGCAGGGGGTTGAACTAAATGGTTCTTATTGTTTCTTCCACGTCTATAATTCTGTAAGTGTGTGGTGGCAGAAAGTGCAGCTTGTAGTGAATCCCAGAAGAAGAAAATTAGCCCAAATTCCCCACCTCTGACTTAACGAAATTAGGTAGCAGGAGATGGAAAGACACACACATACATACATGATGTTTGCACATTTTTGCATCCCAGACATGACTCACCATCTCAGGTGTCTTCTATCTCATCCTGGTGGATAAACCTAGTGAGGATGCAGAAAGATACCATGTTTTATTGCAGGGATTGCTTTTTCTGAAATGATGAGTTCTTTCCTTTTGCTGCTATACCTCAGGCTGGGACAGTCTGTTGCCCGGAGTGTCTTGTCACATAATCGACAAAAGCAGGCCCAAAGCCCATCTTGTTCCAGAATGAAAGATTTAGTAGACACATGAGACGGGAAACTAATAATTCCCACTGTGAAGGTCTGTGTTGTCCTACGGGCAGCCTTAGATTGACAAATGCTGCATCAAAACATCGTAAGAATAGCAAAGTGATTTTCTCATCTTATGTTTCCCCAAAGCCTGGGATATTTAACAGGAGTACACCTCCTGTTATTCCCCAGTTTGCATACATTGCTGCCCATGCATCCTGAAGGATTTGTGGGGAAATAGTCTTTAAAAAGTCAGCCGGTGATCTAAAATATAATTTTTCCTGGGGAAATATGAGACAAGAAAGCTGATCAATTGCTCAGGCTTGATCTCAGCCATATCCCTGTAAATTCATCCCGATCACAGACCTTACCTGGGGGCTCTTCCACAATTGTTAATCATAGCACTATAACTCCATTTTTACTGCTGTCACTGCATTCTATGGAATCCTGGGGTCCGTAGTTGGAGGGGAGGCACCAGGACTCTCTGGTTGAGAAGTAGCCCTCCCTAGATTGCAAATCCCCAGGTTCCATAAATTGTTGCAATGGCAGTTAAAGCGGAACAATAGTTGTATAACTCGGTAATGCTCCCCCCCCCCCCCCGGCGCTTCTCATCATATATTTATCTGTCTAAGGTGTTCTTAGCTATTCTTTTGTGCAAGTAAACATTGTACTGACATTCGTATAGCGACCTGCCCATTCAGGAAAACCGAGACCACTTCCTGGTGGGAATGGTCACATGGCCTACTGACCCTGGTCAACTTCGGTCAACTGGTTCAGCTCACTCCTATCACCTCTGCCAATACCAATGCAAAGTTGTTATTAGGACACCCACAAGCAAAGATCTGAAACTCATTTGGATCTTTGGTCACATTACAAAGTAAAATACCATTCTTTTTGAAATGCTTTAAGGCAGTGGTTCCCAACCTGCAGGCCATGAGACCTAAAATAAGGTATGCGGTCAGGGGTGCATGCCACCATTGGAGGAGAGGGGGAGAGAGAAGAGGGAGAGAAGGAAGGAGGCCAGCACTATTGCCCTTGCCCTCTTGTGGCTTCCCCAACACCATTGGAGGAGAGCAAGAGAGAGAAGGAGGGAAGTAAGGAAGGAAGAATGTTGCATTCACCAGCGCTCTCTCAATTTTGAGAGGTTTCCCAGGCCAAGGCAGAGAAGACTTACCTGGTGGCACACATGAAGTAGCAAGAGAGAGAAGGAGAGTCCCCCAAAGTAGTAGTAGTACTAGTAGTTATTAGCTCCCATTGCCACACATCAGTTGTAATGGGAAAGCAGCCCTTTGTAAGACTCTTTTTGGCCCCCCAAAGTTGTTGTTGTTATTGTTGTTGTTAGCTCCCATTGCCAAACACAATACTTGTAATGAGAAAGCAGCCCTTTGTAAGACCCTGTTTAGCCCCCCGAAGTAAGTATAAATATTATTATTAAATCCATTAGGGATGGTTTATTGGGACTGATGCATTGCTTTTTGTATTTTTTTTTCAACCTCAGCCCCTTCCTCTTCTTTTTTTTTCAGACAAGTGTGAACAAAAGCCACAAATAATAACACAGCTCAAGCAAAAATAATTTCTTGGTGTCTTTGTTCCTGGAGTTATTTGGGGTGCTGATTCAGAAAATTGCTTTGGATAGACCACATCAGCTCTAGATAATTAAATATGGTTTTCTGGATGACTACTGGATGACATATGTTCTGTATCAGAAACCAGAGCTGATGTGGTCTATCCAATGCAATTTTCCGAATCAGTACCCCAACTTTTGATCTAAAGTTGATCAAAAACCGATTCACAACCCTTTGGGTACTAATGTTGGAGAGTGGTCCCTGGTCAAAAAAGGGTTGGGAACCATTGCTTTAAGGCCTAATAACTGATTCAAATCACCATGAATGTCATGTGTCATTGATATTAGCCAATATGAGGTGAGTGCAATTGTTTTTGTCCATGTAGAAAGGCCCTTAATATTTAAAAGGCTATTGAATATGCTTGCACCTTCTCTAAATATCACCAAATATAATGATGTTTGTGGAATCTGTAATCTGATGTAGCAGTAGGCTCAAGTGTATAGTTTGAAAACAAAAGGATGTTTGAAAGAGACTAGATCTTACGTCGGATTGAACTGCGTAGGGTCCCCTCTTCTTCATCAGGTTCACCCGTCCTAAGAACAGAAATTGGTTGGTCACACTGAGCTTTCTAAGCACACAATATTATTCACATTCCATATCACAGTCAAACTAATTTTGCTGACAGGACCAGATCAAGTGAGGAACAAAAACCAGATAACTACACAATTTAGGGTGCCCCCCATGACATGTAGGCATATATGCCTTTAAGACACCTGTTGACTTGTGACAACCCCATTAATTTCACTGAGCTTTATCAAGCAAGGAATACTCAGAGGTGGCTCACTGTGTCTGCAATCTGGGACATTTTGCACAAGCAAAACAATTGCTCCCCCTACTGACAGATAAGGGAGGTTAACTGCTGAACACAATGATCATCACTCATGATGATTTCGTCACCATGCTAGGGTCGGAGCTCAGAAAAGTTACTTTTGGAGACCATAATGCCCAGGATTCTGCAGCCACTATTCTGAACTCTGGGTAAAATATATGTATGTGTTAGGGAGGGGAGATGCACCAGTAAAGACGTTACAACAAAGAACAGAGATTGCTACTCCTTTCTATTGTACCCCAAAACATGTTCCCAATCTGTATAACTGGGGATCACAACCAGACAAAGTGAAGACATGTGCCCTTGGGCTTTGCTACTCTGCTGCTGAGTACGCATGCCCAGTGTGGAACACATCTCACCATGTTAAAACAGTGGACGTGGCTCTTAATGAGACATGCCGCATTATCACAGGATGTCTATGTCTACACCACTGGAGAAATTATACTGTTTGGCTGGTTTTGTACCACCTGACATCCACCGGGAATTAGCAGCCTGTAATGAAAGGACCAAGGCATTGGCATCTCCGAGCTATGTCCTGTTCGGATATCAGCCAGCACACCAATGCCTTACATCAATGGTTCTCAACCTGGGGTCTCCAGATGTTTTTGGCCTACAACACCCAGAAATCCCAGCTAGTTTACCAGCTACTAGGATTTCTGGGAGTTAAAAGGCCAAAAACAGCTGGGGACCCAAGGTTGAGAACCACTGCCTTACATCAAGAAATAGCTTTCTAAGATCTACAAAGATACTCTCAGGAACACCTCAGCAAGCAAGAGTCCAAAAGTGGCAGGCTAAAACCCAGAACTGTAAATGTTGTTGTTATTGTTGTTTTTATTGTTTGTGAGTCGCCCCAAGCCGAATGGGAGTGGCAATGGATAAATTTGAATAAATAAATAAATAAACCTCAATCCATGGCTGATACCGAATGGGAGACTCCCTCCCGGGCACACAGAAGACTGGGTGACTTGGAAGACATTGAACAGACTGTGCTCTGGCACCATGAGATGCAGAGCCAACCTTAAGATATGGGGCTACATGCAAGTGTAGAGAAAAGCAAACCACAGGCCACTTACAACAATGCAGTCTGAGCCCTGCCACATGCACAATGGAGGACCTTCTTATAGCAACACCAGAGGCACTCCAAGTGGCCAGCTACTGGTCAAAGGACATTTAGCATAACGTCAAGTTTTTAACTGTTTGTCTTTTTAAATACATTACAACTGTACCCTCAATATGCTTCTGACATGATAAATAAATAAACAACTGACTGATGAAGGGGACTGAAAGTTGTGATAGGATGGAAATGTTGCCATTTAATAAGTATTGCATTTGGCTTCTGATAAGTTTACATTCCAGTGCTGGGCACAGTGTGACCCTAAAGGCCATGGTATTCTAGTTTTAATTTATTCAAATGAGTAAATAAGCCTAAACTGGAATACACAGCCTTTATGGTCACACTGTGCCCAGCACTGAAATGCAGCTCCTGTAAACTTATCAGAAGCCAAATGAGCTTTTCAACTTTTTAGAATGGAGGGAAATCCACACAAGGTAATTGTGGTAATGTTGCAAAGGAGGGGGAGCATGGGGCCATACCTTTTGCCAACAACTTCAGTAGGTCTAAGTACAAATGACACCTCCAAGACATGTAGGAAACATTTTATTTTTCAAAATCAGAACTGGACAGAAACTCTTGTTTTCAATATTCCTCACTCATAGCAATAAAAAAGGCCCTTCTCCAGTAATGACCTCTTCACCATCGTGCTCCTTTTGTAAGGCTTCCAGGAACACCTTTTTGTTCTTATATTTTTACATAGGGTTGGCTATATCTGGGATTTAAATGGTGCCTACCCCTGGTTTACACAGTCTGCCAACCTGCTAGTGCCGTAAGCATGCATAGATCACCTTATTCCTGCTGATGTCCTTTTATAAAAACTATAGAGGTTGGTATTTCCTCCTTCCCTCCTCAATATCCAAAGTACTTGGGTGCATCTGTACACACATACTTAAATAACACAGTATTTAAGCAGTGTGGCCCTCCAGGTGTTTGGGACTGACACCCCTAGAAACATTGGCCAACTTGTCCAATGGTCAGGAATTCTGAAGTCCAAAATAACTGGAGGACTAAAAGGTAGACACCACGTCCTTAAAGCCTCCCTCCCAAGCATGACCATTCCAGGTCTTGTGGAGAGTGGTCAAGGTCAGAGAAATGTCTACCTACATCCTTGTACAAGAGGTGCAATGCTTGCCTTGGCTGCTGAAACCTCTGGCAGACTCCATAAATAATATAATTGCTTCATGTCTGGCTATGGGGACTACTGTGATCTGCCCCACAGACAACACCAGAGTGGTGGGGGGATTCAGATGATTGGGCAGTGGTTGTAGTAAATGGCTGAGTCTAGTGTACATCAGCATGTAGAACAACTAATCTACGCTGAGACATATAGGACATGCTTTCAATGGGTTTGTATCCCACTCTACTTATTAGATCAGGCTTTAAGCAAGAGAACACAGGACTGCTCAGTGCTGTCAGTGCATTTTCGGTGTGCTACATATTTGTTTATTTATTCTTAATTGAAAGTATGTGTATAACATTGCCTTTCAGCCCACTTTGGTCTGTGTGGGGGTACACAACAGAATAAATAAAGGCAAACATTTAAACAATGTATTTACCTGCAATGCCACATACTATAACCAGGACTGCCAGAAAAAAAAATGGAGAGGCCTTCTGGGCCAATATGGTTATAAAGAAGAGGAAATTTCAACAGGTGTTGTTTGTGACCAGGCTATATGGCACGAAGCACCTACTGAATTCCCCAGAAGCCCTCTCCATCTTTCATTCTGGCAACCCTAACAGTAGCAAATGCCTCCATAGCTGAAAAGAATAGCTATGTATTGCTATATGTCTCATGTCAGTACGGTGTTCTTTTGAAAACATATATCTATACACCTTGGATGTGTCATCTTATGAAGGAAACAAAGGGCCTGTTGTAATTCATCTTCGTATTGTTGAAGTGGAACAAAGATCCTGACTACACACTCATTTAAGAGTTTGAAAGGAAAGGGTTTACCTTTGTTGCTGGTTGAACTTGCAACGGCAACGCCGACCTAAGATAGAAAAAGAAAAAGTAATTCTAAGCACAGTTGAGAGCTTTTCAAGTAGACCAAAAAAGGAGGATGATAGGAATTACAATTTTCCAAACATCTGGGAGCGGAGTGCAGAAAAATAGTTGGAAAAGAAAAGAGCTTACATTACAGAGGGCCTATACCTCAGTGGCAGAATACACTGAGATATTCTCCAGACCCAGGCCCTAGCACCTAATGACCTAAGGCAGCTCGGCTGGGACGTGCTCTAGGATGGAGACCTTAGCACCACTATGAACCAAAACACTGATCTAGATCAGTGGTTCCCAGCCTTTTATTGACCAGGGACCACTCTCCTATATTAGTACTAAAAGGGTTACAAATCAGTTTTTGGCCAGCTTTACTACTTCATCACACTAGAGAATGAATCCACTTTCAGGCAGATTGCTGAAACTGGATTTAAAGTGGATTCATTCTCTAGTGTGATGAGGTTAGATTCGGTTTGGTTATTTGGGGTGCTGATCCAGAAAATTACACTGGATAGACCACATCAGCTCTAGTTTCTGATACAGAACATATGGCATCCAGTAGTCTCCATCTGCTCACCCACAGAAAACAATATTTAATAACCCTTAGCACTATAAGAGGGTTTTGCAAGAACAACCGATCTTGTTGCAACGGTATAGTAATGGTGAGGCCATGGAGCATGTTTTAATTCTTGCGGACCACTGGAGGTCCACAGACCACACGATGGGAACCACTGATCTAGATGAACCATTATTCAGGGAATCAAACTTCACATAAGACTACAACTGAGTTCAGCAATACAAACATTGCCATAGTGCGTGCAGGTTTCCAGATAGCCAGCAGTGCTCTTTTCACCATACATTCTTCCAATCCCAATTTTTTTGGTTTTCTATCTTCTACAAAAACACACTCTTGCTGATTTCTGCATATCCTCAAGGAGGGAATACTCTTACTGCATTCCTAAAGTAGGCCAGGACTAAACTCCTTGTTAGTCTTGTGTACATTGTGAGCTGATCATGTGACTAGGCTGCTGTCATCTTTATAGTGCAAATTCTCGGTACAATTAACATTACATGGTTATTTTTATTATTGATATATTAACTTGAAGGACTTAAATATCCTGAAGTCTCTGGATCCTGTCTGATTTTAAAAGCTATTCGGGGCCAGCCTTGGTTAGTACTTGCACTGGAAAACCAAGGTTGAAAAAGCTAATGAATACTATAAACCAGGGGTGCTCATTAGGTAGCTCGGGAGCTACTAGTAGATATTCGGCCCTCTTCCAGGTGATCTTCGGGCCTCACCAGCCGGATGGGGCGCTCCTGCCATGCGCGTGCACACCCTGCACGCAGGCGAGCTCCTGCTGCTGGCTTCCACTTTTGCTGTGCTTCTTTCACCTGCGGGGCATTGCAGGAAGAAGGAAGCACGAGGAGGGGCCTCTAGAGGGAGCGCCCTGCCTCTCTCTCGTCCAGAAGCAGCTGTGCAGCTTCCGTTGCCGGTAAGACAGGCAGGGCAGAGCGCTCCTCTGGATGCCCCGCTGTCACTTCCCAATCAGAAGAAGATGGGTTCCATTCATCAGAGTGCGCAGGAGTGCATTAGAGACTTGGTTGCTTTAAGAGTAGCCATCTGAAAAAGTGTCAAACATGTCCAAAAAGAAGAAACACTTGCTTAAGAAAACCCTATGAAATTCACAATATTGTCATAAGCCAACAAGCAACTTGTTGGCAGTTCTCACTTTAGCCCAATCTACACTCACTGATGGTGCTTCCAGACAGCCTTTTATCCCAGAAACATCCTGGGGGAGGGGGGCTGTTCACACCCACCCCAGAAAGCGCATGTTGTACTGGGACTTCCCAGTACAACACTAGGACACCGTAACCCCCACCCCAAAGGTCCTAAAACCTCTTTTAAAAGTAATGAAAACTTACCCGGCCTTCATTCCAGTCTTTCCAGAGCTCTCCCAGTGCATGGTAATGATGTGGCAGAAAAGCGGGCACATCATTACCCTGCCCCACTCTCCTGGCACGTCATTTCTATGTGTCAGGAGAGCTCCAGCAAGACTGGAATGGTTCCCGGGGGTTGGGCCTTCTAAGAAGGCACGAAATAAACCCACTATCTAATTAATTCACCACAAACCAAGGTTTTCCTGGTTTATGGCAAATTAATTTGAGATTTTCCAGAACGTCATCTGGACAGCCCCCTTTTTACTGCGGAAGTTTCCACAATAAAGGTGCAGTCTAGATCCCTCCTGAATGCAGTTCAAAGCTAGCTTCAAAGTGCAGCAGCCAGACAAGAAACTCCCACGAAAGTGTGAAAAAGAAAGCCCTTAACTGGCATCAGTGCTGTGGTTTGTGTAATTACAGATTCATAATAAGAACAATTGGGTAAAATTGTGCATTTTTAGCAGTACACAACAACAACAAAGCAAAGGTTTACAGTTTTTTTATATCTTGAAGCAAAGGACAAGATGCTGGTCTAACTAGAGAGAGAATTTGCACCTTTTCGTCCAGAAGGGCAGAAGATGAAGCACAACTTGTATCAAAAGTCCACAGGTTCTTACCTTTAGCCAAAACAAATCAAAGGTAAACCATGACCAGTGTCAGATATGTATTGACAAGCCAATTGATCAGTTTGGTTATGATCGGAAACTGTAGTCTGACACTAACAACACTTTACGCTCTGGCTGAGTTGCAAATCTGCAAATGTGAACTCTGGTTGGTCTACTAGATTAACAAGTAGACCTGTCTTCCCATTTCAGGTATAGTTGCCAGGTTACCTGGCAATGAATCTAAGAGCAGTCACCTAGTTTAGGGAATTCAAGACCGTATGCCCAGCACATACTGCTCTCTCCCACCACTCCCAATTTCCACTCCTTCTCATCTGCTGCCAGAGACAACTTTTCACTCTATTGGCAGGAATGGTTACTCTGTGAAACAGGGGCTATAAAACCTTCACCACAAAAGCAGGTACTTCTACAGCTGCTTTTCACTAGAGAACCATGTTAAAGGCAGAACAGATATGGCCCTGATGTGGCATCAGACAGTTTCACTGGTAAATGCTGATGGATCTACTCACTGAGAATAATGAGAATGCCAAGCAGGAACAGCACAACTGCAAAAACCAGGCCCCCGATTCTTAACGATTCATAATCTGGGGGAGAGAAAAAAGTAACAGGCATGTCAGTGTTGGAAATGGGACAAAGGAAAGCTGGGCTCAAGCCTCCAAAGACTAGGCTGGATGTGTGGAGGCTGAGCCAAATGTTCTGGTGAAATGGAACCATCAAGATGTCTTCGGTTTGGGTCCTACCTATCTTCATGACTGCATCCCCCTCTATGAGCTGGTGTGTGCTCTAAGATCTATCAGGGAAGCCCTCCCGTCGGTCCTGCCACTGTTACAAGTGTGGTTGGTGGGGACAAGGGAGAGGGCCTTCTTGGTGGTGGCCCCCTGGCTTTGGAACACTCTCCCCACGGAGATCAATCAGACCCCACACTGTCCTCCTTCTGTAGGGACTTGAAGACCTGGCTATTCAAACAAGCTTTTGAGAATGCCTAGTCCCTAATTGTTCTGTGCAATAGCTATGTAATCTTGCACTTCATCCCTTCATCATCACTTGATCCCTTCTTTCCATCATTACAGCTCTGCACTTATCCCATTCCCTTGCCCTATTGTTTATAGCCTGGCTATGTTTACAGCGGCTTACCACCATTGGTTGATGAGCACAGTTTTATTGAATCTTAAATGTTGTTGTATATGCCTATGTGTTTTACTCCATTGTATTGTATATTGTGTTTTATTTTATGTTCTGTTTTTAGGCATCTCTGCCATGTGAAAGCCCCCCCACCCCCCACCCGAGTCCCTTCAGGGAAATGATGGCGGGATACAAGAATAAAATTGTTGTTGTTGTTGCTGTTATTAATCTGACACAAAAACACAGTATGTCACAGCAAATGAGATATATATGCTGGATTTCATTAAGAAATATTCCTCCCAGGATTGAAAAAGGACTGCCTATAATCTATTTGATGCACAGTTGCTTTGAACAAAGCTGCACAGAGCACTTTAAGGTGCCAGGGATCCTGCTGGCCTGACTTGTGTTATGGAGACCTGGCCGGATGAAGCTGGAGCCTCAGCCACTCACCTTTGTCCCCTGGGTTTTCTATGGAGTAGCACACAACTCCTGAAGAGTGGGGAAGTGGAGTTGCAGCCAAGCAGATTAACTCAATATTATGAACTTTCAGCTTTTAATGTTGGAAAGTTTCTGCTTTTAATGTTAATCCTTTTTTTAAAAAAAACAACTCTGTTTTTAATATTTTAAAGTTTTGCAGTTTTACATTTTTGGTCTGTAGCTGTAATAATAAAATTCATTCAGCTTTATACTGAGATGCTACCAGGTGTCTTGAGACACAATCTGCTGTGCCTGGTGTGTTTACTTACAGGTAGATGGCCAGGACAGAACAGGGCCTCACTGTACTGTTTCAACGTGGGGAAAATACCTATTTTCTAGACTTAGAAGTAAATTGCTAGCCACTTCAGTGGGTTTTAGTTGGGGGGGGGGGGGTAGGGTAATTCACGAGGCTGTCCTACTCTCAATGTTGAATCAGATTGCTAAAGCCAGATGCCATGGAAACAGAGTCCAGGGTTGAAAAACATTGTCATAGTGACAGAGTCCGGGGGAGTCCAGTTGCTGGGTTGCAAGGAAGTCCAAGAGTAATAAATCCATGGAGCACACTTGCAAGAGATGTCCAGGAATCAAACTGGACAAAGTAATCTTCTGATAACAACAGCCTGATCAGTCAACGCCCTGATGCCAGGCAACATTTGGGGAGATTAATCCACATCCCTGCTCTGCCTCCCAACACCTTGATTGTAGCCCTTCTTTCCATTTGCAGGGAAGGGTCTGAGTCAGATGCTGGAACTTCAACCTTTCTCACGGATGGCTGAGAACTCTTCCTGCTCTGAAGCCAGCCTGACCTAATTAATCAAATGAGGACTCAGATGGCTGTCAGACACCTCCTTTGACTTTAGCACAGCTGGTTAATCACCAGAAGCAATACATCTTACCAATTGAAAGGTTGGCAGTTCAAAGCTCGGATCAGGGTGAGCACCTGACCCTCAGCCCAGCTTACTGTCCACCTGAGCAGTTCGAAAACAGCTGTGAGCTGTGAGTAGAGAAATTAGGCACTGCTCATGCGGGGAGGTATTTTACGGCACCATAAAAGAAATACCAGAAAATGTCGGTGATCAAAGGAAAGAGGAAGTCTGTGATCAAGGCTCTTCGTCATACAGGATTGAGAGACAGCACCCTCTTGTGGCCAATATGCAGCACAACCTCCAGGATGCCGAAGTTGGAAAAAATGCCAACATAATACTCTATCTGTTGTCTGTCTTGTCTGATTAACGGCATTGAATGTTTGCCGTGTATGTGTTCTGTGATCTACCTTGAGTCCCCTTCAGAGTGAGATGGGTGGAATATAAATGCTGTAAATAAATAAATAAATAAATAAATTTGACTCCCTCACTGGTACATTTCTTTCATCTTCCAAGGAAAATGGATGTGGTGTGGGTGAGACAGGAGTTGTGCTGTAGCTCCACCTAACAGAACTTTAAGTCTTTCTGATTGAGGATCTGCTAAATATTAAAGCAACAGAACACCTCTACTATATTCATTCTGGCAGCCCTACCTGGTCAGCATAACCAATAGTGATGAATTATGGGAGTTGAAGGAGGATCACACATTCCTTATTCTTGTCCCATTAGTCATTAAGAAAATTGGGATCAAAATTAGATTTGGTTGTGGATGTGAAATCAAGCCTAAATATTTTGTTAACTGTTGCTCACCAGCATCACTGCTAAGCTTACATTTGAAACAGACTGTCTGGGTTTTAAAATTTAGAAAAGAAAAATGCAGGACATTCAATCATCTCCTCAAGATCTGTTTAACAGGTTCTGTGCTTACATTCAATTCTTGAGAAAGGCTGTTGGTAATCTTTCACTCACCATAATTGAAGGGATCATGGGGCACATCTTTGGGTGGCGGAGGTTCTGAAAGAGAAAGGGAGAGTTATAGCAGCAGCCTTAACTCTTCTTGCAAACCAATTACTTAAATGAATATCATTGTTTTATTGACAAAAATAACTGGGCTTTATAATTTGCTTTCAGAAAAACAAACACAAAACTTGTGAAAAATGTATCAGAAATGCTTATATCCCAAGAGTACTATTTAACTATTGAAGGACCATTATCACAATTTATCTGACGTGAACCCACCTATCGCTTCATTACATTTTTCCTCAAGAGCCCCCTTCTCTTGGTATGTTGATCACAGGCCACCTGCGTTGATGTAGGTAGCATCTAGGGGTGGTCAAAGGGGAGGTGGTTATGTGTAGAAAAAATGTATTTTAGCAAATCTCAACTTCTGGAGATACAGGAGGCCTGTCCTGTTTTGTATATGGCCACCCTAGCAATATCCAGACTGGCCCCAGGGCCTTGTGAAGGATTGTGGTACACAACTCTCTCTTCCAGAAAGCTGTTGCAGGTTGCTGCAATGGGTAGTAACTGGTTGCTGCAACCTGAGGTTGCTACAATAGATAGTAGTTAGTAGGATGCTGACTGCTGACTGCTACCGTTTTCTACCTGCCCATAATAGCAGTAAGTCAAGGTAAAGGTTTCCCCTTGACATTAAGTCCAGCTGTGTCTGATTCTGGAGGTTGAAGAGCCGGCATTGTCCGCAGACACCTCCAAGGTAAAATGGCCAGCACGACTACATGGAGTGCCATTAACTTCCCACAAAAGCAATACCAACTGATCTACTCTCATTTGCCTGTTTTCAAGCTGCTCGGTTGGCAGGAGCTGGGGCTAACAGAGGGAGATCACTCTGCTCCCCAAATTCGAACTGCTGACCATTTGGTCAGCAAGTGCAGCAGCTCAGTGGTTTAATCTGATGCACCATAATAGCAGTAGATCAGTGGTTCTCAACCTGTGGGTCCCCAGATGTTCTGACCTTCAACTCCCAGAAATCCTAACAGCTGGTTAACTGGCTGGGATTTCTGGGAGTGTAGGCCAAAACACCTGGGGACCCACAAGTTGAAAACCACTGCATTTAGATATAAATGTGTTTTCCCCCACACATTCTAGTCTTACCTGCTACTGTTGAGCCTATCAAGATCCCATAGAGAGGAAGAAGGATCCACAGGTCCATTTCTGTCCTGAGAAGACAAGAAGACAGATCAGTCAGAGTTCTGGCTGGGGCAAAGAAGAGAGTGCTGGCCCTTTAATTCAGGACTGGGGTGAATCTATGGCTTTGGAGCTGTATGTTCAATAATCTGAACTGATCTTAACCACTGTAGGTATGACGGAAGTAGCTGTTCATCAACTCTTGGTGGGCTATTTCAAGCTATGCAAGAATGAAGTGCCTTTAAACATCTTACCCATGATTATTGAATCCTACCATGGACTCTCCAGTCCAGCTCCCTAGTGACACACTTTTCAGGCATGCATCATATTGCCACACAGTAATTCAGTTTTACTAGCAAAACTGAATTAAACCAATCTATCATAGGATATATAGATTGGTTAAACCAATCCATCATAGGATATACAGCCGCATGCTGGTATATAAATTGCAAAAATGAAATGTAGGAAGATACACTTTATAATAATAATACACTTTAATTATATTCCGCTCTTCTCACCCTGAAGGGGACTCAGAGCGGATTACAGGTACACATACTTAGCAGACAATCCCTGCCGTTTTCCACATACACACATATAGACGAATAGAGGCACTCTGGCCACCAGGGGGAGCTGACGCACTCCTCATCTCTCAGCGTTCCCAGCATCCCTTGTTGTTCTTTCCGCATTCTTCAGCATTCCTGGAGTTCTTTAATGGCCTCATAATTCAGTCAAAATTTACCTCCCCACTTAATGTGGTACCTTTATCTCCTACTTGACATATGCAACTGTGTTTCGGGCTGCAAAGGTCAACAGCAGACTACACTTAAAGATCGAGCACCCACCTCGACCTGGGCAGGCCTCGAACTCATGGCCTATTGGTCAGAGAGATCTTATGCAGCTGACACTTAGCCAGCTGTGCCACATTCCCGAAGATACAAGATATCTCCTGAAAACCTTTAGATATTGTTACAATATGTGGCTTATTACTTATTTCACATAGACTCAGAGGTTTCCCGTTACATCCGCACAACACATCTACACACTGAAGCATCACACAGTTTGGAATGCTCTGCCTTAGAACATAAAGTTAGCCAGATGGAAAAGGAAATGGGTACGAAACAAAACCGTTTCTGGGGCCGCTGTTTCACATCCTGAAATAGCCAAAAGCCCTGGGGATGGAGGGCAAAGCCCTGTTGCCATAGTGCCGAGGCTCCTAGCAGTACAAAAAGTCCACTTTGCAATGTTTACAGATGATAACCTGGCTTCAGGGTCACAGAAACATACACACATAGAACTTGAAGAGTCAACAAGGGTCATCCAGTACAACCCCCTGCCATGCAGGAATATACAAGCAAAGCACTCCCAACTGATGGCCATTCAGCCTCCAAAAATTCTCAGAGGAGGAGACTCCACCACACTCCAAGAGAGCCTGTTCAACAGCTGTCCTTTGTAATGTTTAGATGGAATCTTCAATGTGATATCCTCTCAGATATTTCAACCCGACTGTCGCACCTCTTTTAACCTTCTCTTCACCAAGCTAAACATATCCAGCTCCAAAGGTCACTCCTCATAGAGCTTGGCTTCCAAACCTTTGATCATTTTGGCTGCCTTTTTTTGGACAAGTTCCAGTTTGTCAAATTTTTAATGTGTGTTTTTTTCACATTCATGGGGCTCCTGTGCACCTAACCACAGTGAATGTGGAGGGCTGACTGTACTTACAAGTGGTTGAAGCCTTGTTATTATTTTATGCTCTCCATAGGACAAGGTAATTCTGGTCCCCATAATGACCCGGGCATGGGGATTTATTGGGGCATGGGGCCCATCTAAACTGACGACATAGGTCAGTGTATGGTTAGAACAGCCCCATAAAGCAAGGGGGTCCCCTTAGGGCAGCATTTCTCAACCTAGGTGTTGGGACCCCTGGGGGAGGTCATGAGGGTGTGTCAGAGGGGTCGCCAAAGACCAACAGAAAACACAGTATTTTCTGTTGGTCATGAGGGTTCTGTGTGTGAAATTTGACCCAATTCTAACATTGGTGAGGTTAAGAATGCTCTTTGATTTTAGGTGAACTATAAATCCCAATAACTACAACTCTGAAATGTAAAGGTCTATTTTGTCCAAACTCTACCAGTGTTCACATTTGGCCATATTGAGTATTCATGCCAAGTTTGGTCCATATCCATCATTGTTTGAGTCCACGCTGCTCTCTGGATGTAGGTGAATTACAGCTCCAAAACTCAAGGTCAATGTTCACCAAACTCTTCCAGTATTTTCTGTTGGTTATGGGAGTTCTGTGTGGGAAATTTTGTTCAATTCCTTCAATGGTGGAGTTCAGAATGCTCTTTGATTGAAGATGAATTATAAATCCCAGCAGCTACAACTCCCAAATGACAAAATCAATCCCCTCCCCCAACCCCACAAGTATTGAAATTTGTGTGTATTGGGTATTTTTGCCAAACTTGGTCCATGAATGAAAATACATCCTGCATATCAGATATTTACATTACAATTCATAATAGTAGTAAAATGACAGGTATGAAGTAGCAACGAAAATAATTTTATGGTTGGGGGTCACTGCAACCTGAGGAACTGTATGAAGGGCTCATGACATTAGGAAGGTTGAGAAGCACTGTCTTAGGGTCTCTGACACTTCTGAGGTGTCGGGGAACCCCTATTGAGCCACCAAGCAGCTTGAGCCAATGTCCAGTTATTGTCAGAGCCTCTAGGGTTCCAGGTCACACAGAACTTTTTCATATCTGGCATTTGAAAGCTTAGGTGAGATCAAACAGATTACAGATTCCTACACCAACAGATCTTGTTTAAAAAATGACAATTGCTACCAATTATTTTATTTTTTCATAAACGGAAAGAAAATGTAATTGATTTTTTTAAAAAACACAAAGCTGCCTCCCTTCATACAAGCCGGTCGCCATAATAATCCTCTGAGTTACAGTTTGGCTGTTATCACTAACCAGCAAGAAAGGAAACAGGAACACTGTCTTCCTCCGGTTCATTGTATCCCAATAATGCAATGCTTTAACTCATTCCTCTACAAACCCCCAGGCTAGAGAATCTCATTCTACAAAAGGCATTCACCACACAAATCACAGCACAATGACTCCAGTTTTAACTGCCACTGTTCAGGGCCCTTTACAGCCATATAACCCAGAATGTTAAGGCAGAAAATCTCACAATATCTGCTTTGAACTGGGTTATCTGTGTCCACACTGCCATATATTCCAGTTCAAAGCAGAAAATGTGGGATTTTATTCAGCTGTGGGTAAGGGGCCTAAATCTAATGAAATCCAGGGATTTTAAGTTTCGAGAAGGGTAAGACACTAGAGCCTACTGCAGCAACCCCTTAATACAGTTCCTCATGTTGTGGTGACCCCCAACCATTAAATTATTTTTGTTGCTACTTTATAAAAGTAATTTTGCTACTGTTATGAATCATAATGTAAATATCTGATATGAAAAACGTATTTTCATTCACTTGACCAAATTTGGCACAAATACCTGATACGCCCAAATTTGAATACTGATGGGGTTGAGGGAGGGGATTGATTTTGTCATTTGGGAGTTGTAATTGCTGGGATTTGTACAATTGAAGAGCATTCCGAATTCCACCAATGATGGAATAGAACCAAATTTGGCACACAGAACTCCCACAAACAACAGAAAACACTGGAAGGGTTTTGTGGGCATTGACCTTGAGTTTTGGGGTTGTGGCATCCCCACGGGCTGTTTTCACATCTGCATTCTGTAGTTAGTTGCCCTTTACCTGTATGGGTCTTTGTTCTATTGTCCAGCCACGTGGGCACTCAGGGGCGGAGTTGTGTCTTGGCTCCAAATCTGATGTCACTGCCCTTGACTCCTCCTCTTCCAGAGTTTACCTGGGGGCTGGACTTCCTTTCTGCCTCCATTCCAGGTGGAAACTAAGCCATCTGGGACAAAGCATTTTAATTCACTGCTATTAAGCCTTCCTTCACTCTCAACCAAGCCTGCAGTGCAAAGGAGGACCTGTCCTCAACAGAGACTGCGGATTTTGGGGTTTTTACATAACTTTGTGGGTCTACAAAGGCCAGAGAGCAACAGGATACCTGGGATCGAATAGAGGTACCATCACTCTGCAAACAAAGAGGCAAGTGATTGTAAATCCTTTTTCACTATTTTTGAGTCTAGCACTCATTCCTAAAGATATTCCAGGCCTCCTTGCATGTGGGATGGCTTTTTTCTACCTTCAGGGCCATAGCTTGCATGTCCATCTTTTTTAAGCCCATTTTTAGGCCCTGAAGGCAGAAGAGGGGTAGTAGTTCACCTACATCCAGAGAGCACTGTGGATGGACTCAAACAATGATGGATCTGAAACAAACTTGGCTCAAATACTCAATATGTTCAAATGTGAACACTGGTGGAGTTTGGGGAAAATAGACCTTGACATTTGGGAGTTGTAGTTGCTGGATTTATAATTCAGCTACAATCAAAGAGCATTCTGAACTCCACCAATGAAGGAATTGAGCCAAACTTGGCACACAGAACCCCCATGACCAAGAAAAAATACTGGAAGGGTTTGATGGGCATTGACCTCGAGTTGTGGCATTGTTGTTCCTAAGACCATCAGAAATATGTGTTTTCTTATGGTCTTTGGTGGCTCCATTGCAATGCCCATTCAACCCCTACAGGGGTCGCAACCCCCAGGTTGAGAAACGCTGCCCAGAAGCTGTTGTACAATTGGGAAATTCTGGGTTCACTGAGAGCCACATAAACAAAGATCCTTTATTATGTGCAATTTCCCCACCCTTCACCAAGTCTGGAGATGGAAGGCTCTGAAATACAAAAACCTGCAGAAGGACTGCATTGACAGTCTTCTGAAATGTAAAGAAGCTAAGGGCTGCCTGAAAAGCTATCCACCTCCCAGTTTGAGAGCTGTGGCACAGGATCACAGGCAACACATGTTCCCAACCTCACTCCTTGTTGGGGAAACAGGGAAGAACCGGGTTGCCTGGACAATGCACCCAAAGGGACAACTGGGTTGTAACTGGAATGTTTTTCCCCAATTTGCTTTTATTTTTCCTGATCTTTAACCCCTGTTGTTTGTTTCTGTGGCTCCAAGCAATGCCTTAGCTTTTCTCTGGCTGCTCAGCAACTGCTCCCCTAACCCAGCAGGGAGTACATTCTTGAAGGTGAGGTTGCTGGGCTGCCAGGAATCAACCCAATAGGGTTTGTTTTGCCAGGAGAGAGGCAGAACTAACTCTTCCTCCAGCAGTAGACTGTAATCTCAATAATGGGGCAACAGACTCTCAGGCTTTCCCCACCCTGCCTATTCCCACCTTGAACTCTCAGCTATTTCTAAAGGGCTAGCTTACTGCATTGCTAGGAAATGAACCACTGAAATAAAATTTCCCTGGATGGCAGATTACTTATTTTGTGGGAAACTCCTCATTTTTTACTCTTCCGTGCAGAACAGTTCTTCTCAACATTTGATCCTCCAGATGTTTGGGACTTCAATTCCCAGAAGTCCCAGCCAGAATGGCCAGAATTATATGTTTTGAAGTTCCAGATATTTAGAGGACTAAAGAGCTGTTCCAGCCTTGCTCCTTTTCTAATTTCCATTTTAAAATTTGATCTAGGTCTGTTTTGGGGCCTTCTTTTTTCCTCCATTCAATTATCCTTTGTTTCAATCCATTCCAAAGAAGCCAATTGCCATGACCACATTTTTCCTTTATTGGCTCCCAATCCTTAATTGTCCCATCTGTGTTCAAGAGGTCTTTTATCAAATTCATTCCATTCTGTTTAAAATTTGTTACAACTTTTCCAAGCTCCACTCTGAGAACTAACAGGAAATAATAACGAATGTTCATTATTAATTACGTTTCTATTACAAGATTTATTGAAAATTTTTGGATTAATTTCTATAACGACCCAGCAACGGAGATCCCCCCCCCCGAGTTTAGAATCAATTTTTTTATGGATCAACCACCCCTAACGTATAACCCAGGAACAACTCCATGTTGTTCCATGCCACAAGTACACCATGAAACCTATCTTCACAGATGGCCCTACAGTTTCTATAGCACAGGAATTGAACTTATACAATAATTTGCATCTTAAGGGTTTAAAAAAATGTCAAAATTTCTGCTGGACATCCTGTGGTGGCCATCTTGGGGGCTGCAAATCCTGGGACAAAGCAGCAGTGTGGACTACAGAGGCAGAAATCCCAGGGCCAACAGGTCTGTGCGTAGGCCTGTTTGCAGGTCCCGGATTTTTGTTTTTGTTTTTGCCCCTGGCTAAAATGTGCAATTTGTTGCTGTCTGGAACCACCCAGAGTGTGGTGGAAGATCTTTCTTTGGAGACTTTTAAACACGAATTGGATGGCCATCTGTCAAGGGTTGGACTAGATGACCCATGCAGTTTCTTCCAACTTTATGGTTCTATGATTAAATTTTTTAGAGTTATTGGGATAGAGTTCGTGAGTATACCAATAATTTGAGAATTATTGGGATACACCTAAAAGCTGCTGGCTAGTTTAGGAAGTAAAGGACAGATAATCATAGATCTATCCTCCAAGAGAGGAGAATAGTCAAAGTTGAAGGGACTGCCAGAGCCCCCTGTGGCGCAATGGGTTAAACCCTTATGCCGGAAGAACTGAAGACCGATAGGTCAGAGGTTCGAATCTAGGGAGAGTGTGGATGTCAGCTCCAGCTCCCCGTGCGGGGACACGAGAGAAGCCTCCCACAAGGATGGTAAAACATCAAAACATCCGGGCATCCCATGGGCAACATCCTTGCAGAGGGCCAATTAGGTCACACTAAAAGGGATTTGCAGTTTCTCAAGTCACTCCTGACACACACAGCAAAGGGACTGCCACACTAGCCTTTGAACCAGAGCTCGGAAAAATAACTTCTTTGGGTGAGAATTCTCATCCATAATGCTTATATTGCACAAGCAATAATCCAGCTTTGCTTCACTTAGTTAATTGATAGAGTTGGCTCTGCTACATTTATCCCACTATCACTCTCTGATGAGATTAGATAGTATAAAGATATAGCAAAACACATGTCCCCCATCCTAAACTCTATGGAAAGCAGACAGGATACAGAAAACAAATGTAACAAAGGCAACAATTCTATTAGTACCTCTGCCTTGCACAATGAGGGTTTTAAAACTTCCCTAACTCTCCTGGGTTTCTAAAGAGCAATGTTCAGCTGTTCTCCTGTGCCTCATTTTGGACAGGCCACTGTCACCGGACATCAGAGTTCAGCCTGTGGGATTGCCTTAGCCAGAACTCCCAGAGGCAGAAACTATTGCAGCCTATTGCAAAAGACAGATTTTGAAAAGAATTCAAGAATTCTGAGCCTAGGAATTTGATCCCAGTGCCATAACAGAGGAAGAGCATATCGTCATTGCAAAAAAGAATACACTCCCCAAACATTTCTTTTCCTTCTCAGCAGAATAAATTAAGGTGGAGTAGAGGAAGGAAGGTCTTATTCTGTTGCTCCTAATGGTAGACAACTGAGAACCAGAAAAGCTTATAGTTCTGCAGCAAACTCCTCAGAGATCTGTTGGGATATTTATTTATGACATTTATGACATTTATATCACCCCAAAGGGGACTCAGAGTTGTTTACGTTATATGTACATACAATGTATTATATTATGAGCATAGCACAATATTAGTATTATATATTACTATATTATACTATAATATTATTAGTAATATTATGTCATATAATTAGATCTGCATAGTTAAAGCAAGGATGTGAGAGCTGGACCATGAGGAAGGCTGAGCAAAGGAAGATAGATGCTTTTGAATTGTGGTGCTGGAGGAAAATTCTGAGAGTGCCTTGGACCGCAAGAAGATCAAACCAGTCCATCCTCCAGGAAATAATGCCCAACTGCTCACTGGAAGGAAGGAGATTAGAGGCAAAGATGAAGTACTTTGGCCACATAATGAGAAGACAGGAAAGCTTGGAGAAGATAATGATGCTGGGGAAAATAGAAAGAAAAAGGAAGAGGGGCTGACCAAGGGCAAGATGGATGGATAGTATCCTTGAAACGACGAGCTGGAAAGAGCTGAGGGTGCTGAGGGTGAAAGAGCTGAGGGTGGCCACAGCCGACAGGGAGCTCTGGCATGGGCTGGTCCATGAGATCTCGAAGAATCGGAAGCGACTGAACGAATAAACAACAAAATATTATATTTAATAATTATATTATATTATGTATAATTATTCATATTATATTGTATTACAATATTATATGTACATGCAATGTATTATATTAATAGCATAGCACAATATTAGTATTATATATTACTATATTTACTATACCACTATGCTGCAATATTATTAGTAATATTACATGTAATACAGTATATAATATGCAATTATTCTATTGTATTTTAGTATTGTATTCTAATATTATTATCAATGTTGTATCTATATACAATATATTATATTATTAGCATACCACAATATTAGTATTATATATTATTATATTGTACTTTATTTATTTATTTATTTATTTAAGTTTTTTATATCCTACCTTTCTCTACCCCAAGGAGGACTCAAGGCGGTTTTCAAGTCCCTCCACGGAGGTAGAGAAGAACGGGATATAAAAGTTCTAAATTAATAAATACATATATACATACATTTATTTATTTATTCAAATTTATCCATCGCCACTCCCATTCGGCTCGGGGCAACTCACAAACAATAAAACAACAACAACAACAACATTTACAACTACATTAAAATCATTAGGATTAAAACAGCAACCATAAAATACAGATAGCATTAGAGAGGACAATGTAATGTCAGAGAGAATGACAGTTTTTAGGAGCCAAACGCCAATAATGTCTTGCATGCCTTCCGAAAAGCCAGCAAACTTAAAAGAGCATGGATGTCAGAGGGCAACGCGTTCCACAGGGTAGGAGCTATGATAGAAAAAGCCCTCCTCCGTGTTGTAGTGAGATGGAAGCTCTTAGGACTTGGGACCATCAGGAGGTTTTCTGTCTCTGAGCGCAGGGGTCTAGTGGGACAGTATGGGATGAGGCGGTCCCTTAGGTACACTGGCCCCAGAACATTCAAGGCCTTAAAGGTCAATACCAGCACTTTGAAGGTAATCCGGCATTCCACTGGGAACCAGTGCAGTTCGCGCAAGATGGGTGTGATGTGGCAGCTGTGCCTCAAAACATACAATAATCACTTTAAAAAATAGCTTCGATTAAAGTTACTATACCAGTATACTATAATATTATTAGTAATATTACATGTAATATATAATATACTATAATATACAATTATATTGTATTAAATATTATATACAATATGGTATACTATTAGCATAGCACAATATTAGTATTATATATTACTATATTGTTGCTGGAAGGAGGGGCTCCCAACAGATGAGCCAGGAGACACAGTGGATATCCAGAGCCACCTACTGCCCAGCCTTCCTTGGCTCTCCTGATGGGTCCAGAATTCAGGATGTTTTCTCATCACAGTGTGCATAATTCCATGGAGCCCTGCCAATTCTGCTCATTTTCACATTTCTATCTGCAGGCCTTTAAAAACTTATTTTTTATCACTCTTAATATGGGTTTTTTAAATTTATTTTCAATTTGCATGTTTATAAAAACAGTGAAACAAATCTGTATACATGTATACATGCATGAACCAGTACAGTACTTTCTAACATCTATACAATATTTGTATTTGGCTATACTCTCCCCTCCTCCCACCCTATCCATATATAATTCCACTCTTCCTTCCTATTACATTGTTTTTCCGTTCTTCCTTCTGGCCTGATTTTTATTATTTATAAATTCCCTACACTGATTCCAACAGGTTAAATTATGAAGCCTTCTATACAAACTTCTCTTTATTTCTTTTCCCCCCCAAAGTTTAGAAATGGTTCCCAGTCCTTGTGCCCACAAAACGAGCCTGTGTTGTTTTTCTTTGGTTATCATTGCTAATTTGTCCATTTCTGCAATTTTAAATAATAATAAGAACAACAACAAAAACAACAATAACAATAATAACTTTATTTTTGGATCCCCTGGTGATGCAGATTAAACCGCTGAGCTGCTGAACTTGCTGACCGAAAGGTCAGCGGTTCAAATCCAGGTAGTGGGGTGCGCTCCTGCTGCTAGCCCTAGCTTCTACCTACCTAGCAGTTCAAAAACATGCAAATGAGTAAATCAATAGGTACCGTTTGTGCAGGAAGGTAATGGCGCTCTATGCAGTCATGCTAGTCAAATGACCTAGGAGGTGTCTACGAACAACGGCGGCTCTTTGGCTTAGAAATAGAGATGAGGACCACCTCCCAGAGTTGGACACTACTGGACTTAATGCTTACGTTTACTAACTTTATTTTTATTCCCCACCTTCATCTCCCCAAAGGGACTCAGGGTGTCTTACACATGGGACAAAATGTCCACAGAACATCAAAACAGAACAATCCATTAAAAACAAAACAAAACACAATTAAAATAAAACATAGCAAAGCATAACAATCAAATAAAACACAATTAAATAAAACATAAGGGTATAAAACAGCAGCATTAAAACTCACTCAGACAATACACAACAAAAACCAATAACCAGATACTAAGATGGGCCTGATCAGGGTATAAAGTAATATATAATATATAATACTAATATTGTGCTGTGTTAATAATATAATATATTGTATAGACATTTAATATTGATAATATTATAATGTAATACAATATAATACTAATAATAGTACAATATAATAATTTTATATTTCATATTACTTGCAATATTAGCAATAATATTACGGTATAGTGGTATAGTACAATATATTTATTTTTTTATTTATTTATAAATTCGATTTGGTAGACCGCTCTCTCTGGAGCCCAGAGCGGTTTACAGCATAAAATCAATAAAACATCAATAAACAGATAAAAGACGTATACCCAAAAGCCCCCCTCCCCACAAATGATCCCGGCAAGCAATAATACGCAGAGGCAATACATGGCAGGACGGTATGTTGGCAGCTGGCAACTAAGGAGGCATCAGTTGGGACCAAATGCCTGCCTATATAGCCAAGTCTTCACAGACTTGCGGAAGGCCAACAAACCCCGTAGTGCTCGTATCTCCTCCGGCAGAGAATTCCAGAGGGTCGGAGCGGCCACTGTAAATGCTCTCTGCCGGGTGCTCGACAGCCTACAGATCTTAATACTAGGGACCTCTAGTAGATTAAGCCCCTCTGAGCACAGTGATCTTCTGGGTTTGTATGGGGTAAGACGCTCCCTCAAGTACACTGGCCCCAAACCATATAAGGCCTTGAAAGTTAGAACTAACACCTTGAAGGAGACCCGAATCGATGGGAAGCCAGTGCAGTGCACGCAGGAGTGGGGTCACATGCGCAGATCTTGGGGCTCCCGACAGCGTCTCTACCCTCCGGGCGGCCCAGCCACAAGATCTCCGTCTTCGTCGGGTTCACCTTCAACTTACTGGCTCGCATATAGTGGTGTATGGTTCTAATATTGTGCTGTGCCGATACATATAACTTGTAAGCCGCTCTGAGTCCCCTTCAGGGTGAGAAGGGTATCCTAGAAACGTCATAAATGGTATCTTGGTATCCTTCTGGGGAGACTCGCTGGGATGGGACTTGGGGGTATGGTTTTACTGTTGCTCCAGTCTTTCCTGGAGGGTTGTTCCTAATTGGTGAAGCTGGGGGACTCCTGCTCTGACCCCTGGCCATTGACCTGTGGGGTCCCGCAAGGATCTATTCTGTCCCCTATACTATTCAACATCTACATGAAACCGCTGGGAGAGGTCGTCCAGAGTTTTGGAATACGGTGCCATCTCTACGCAGATGACAACCAACTCCACTTTTTCCACCAGACTCCAAGGAAGCCCCTTGTATACTGGACCAGTGCCTGGCCGCTGTGACGATCTGGATGAGGATGAACAAGCTGAGGATCAATCCTGACGAGACAGAAGTCCTCCAGGTCAGTCGCTCGTCTGACTGGAGTATTGGGTGGCAACCTGTACTGGACGGGGTCGCACTCTCCTTGAAGTCATAGGTCCGTAGTTTGGGGGTCCTCCTGGACTCAACACTGTTGCTGGATGCGCAGGTGTCGATTGTGGCCAGGAGAGCCTTCGCACAATTAAAACTTGTACGCCAACTACGACCATACCTTGTGAAGTCTGACTTGATCATGGTGGTCCTTAGTTACCTCTAGACTGGATTACTGCAATGCGCTCTATGTGGGGCTACCCTTGAAGACGGACAATGCGCAGCAGGCAGATTAATAGCCGGGGCGAGTTACAGGGAGTGGTCAACCCCCCTATTTAAGGAGCTTCACTGGCTGCCGTTTGTTTTCCAGTCCCAATTCAAGGTGCAAGTTATCACCTACAAAGCCCCAAATGGTTTTGGACCTGCCTACCTTCGTGACTGGATCTCTCTCCATGAACGAGCCCAAGCTCTTAGAGCCTCAAGAGAAGCCCTCCTTTCGCCCTTGCCATTATCACAGGCTCATTTTGTGGGCACAAGTGAGAGAGCCTTCTCCTCTGTGGTCCCCCGACTTTGGAACTCATAGCCCGGTGAGATTAGGAAGTTCCCCACCTTAGAGAGTAGCCATACTACCATACATAGTTGCTCCCCCTCAACGTTTTGTCCCCAGAGTATATTCCTCCACCTGTACAAAGGTATACTTTTACGACCCTGTTTCTTTATGATTTTCTCCCTCACAAACAATCTGCTCCTGAATTTTTTAGTATTTTAATATTTTATCTTGCACATGCTGCCCGCTCATTGTTATTTTACTGTGTATGATTTTGTTTTGCATTTTATATTGCTTTTTGTATTCATATGTTGTATGTATTTTACTGTGTTGTTACTGTGTTTTCGTTTTTATTTTCCTGTAATATGCTGTTGGGCTTGGCCTCTTGTAAGCCTGTTGCGGAGATAGTGGTGGGGTATTAAATAAAGTTTTTTTATTATTATTAAATAAATAAATAAATAAATAAATAAAGAGGACCTGTCCTGGGATAATGCAAAACAACATAGTATAGGGCTGGGGCAGGGCCGTAGCCAGGATTTTGATTCAGGGAGGGCTGAGTTTGATTCGGGAGGGGCTGAGTCTGAGTGAGAGAGGGACTACCCTACAAAACCTTTTGTATTGTTATCCCAATAACCCCATGAATGTGGGATATAATGAGCATGGTGATCAGATCATGATATGAATAAACATAACAGTTTAAATAATGTACCAGTAAGGCCTTCTCACGGATCACCCTGAGAATTTCAGGGGAGGCTGAAGCCCCCTAAGCCCCCCCCCCCCCGGCTACATGCCTGGGCTGGGGAATTGGAACAAGTGCAGAGAACAGAGTACTATCTGCCAAGCTAGGAACTGAGCATTTGTAAGTGGGGACTAATCATTCTCAAATGCTTGTTTGAAGATGGTCAAAGACTTTAACCATCCACTCTTCTATTGTTGGGAAGCCTGCCTTCTTCCAGAAATGTCCATATACTGTTCTTGATGCTATGATCATGTAGTGCATTACTTTGTAGTTTATTTTGTTTGATTATTTGACATTCCCGATAAAAAAAAAATCAGGCTCCAATTGTATCTTTGATTGAAAAAAAATCCTGCAGTGTGTTTGTACCATGCCCCGAAATTCTCTTGCTTTTTTACAGTCCACCACATGTGGGAAAAATGCCTTCCTGTTCTTTACATTTCCAGCTATTGTTTCTCCCCTTACACGTTTTAGCTAGTTTTGCTGGCATTACGTATTATCTGTTCATCATTTTATTAAACTTTTCTCTAAGGTCATACTTTTAACTTACTTTTTAAGACTATAGCTCCCACAATCCATAATCTACGAATGCCTAGAGGGTGTCTGGGAGTTGTAGTCCAGAAATCACCTCTTTTGTATGCCAAACAGGCCTTTGGAGGGTTGTGCCCTTATCTATATCACTGTCCTTCGAGGTCATCTTGCCAGCTATCCCCTCATTTACCATCTACCTCGTTCAGTTGTGACGTCATGGACCAGACCAAGCATGATCGTCTCACACTAGAAATGACTTACAGAACTGACTTCTGTTGAGTTCCAGGCAGGCCCGGATTACCCATAAGGCCACCCTAGGTCATGGCCTAGGGCAGCACCTTTGGGGGGGCAGCAGGTCCAGACCCCCCCCCCCCAAAGTAAAAAAAATTCCAAAAAAAGGGTGCATGCATGGGGCAGCGTAAGCGCCATGTACGGCCACCCCCCCTTGCTCTGCTCCCCTCAACTTTGCCCCGCCCTTGGTTCCGCCCCACCCCCGGCTCCGCCCCCGCCTCCTCGCCAGTGCGAGGAGGAAAGAAAGCCCTACCCCCAGAGCCGATGCGGGGCCTCCCCACGGCTCCTCCCTCCCTCCTAAAGCCGTCATGCCTGCCTGAAAAGGGCGATTTCGGCCGCTTCTCAGACCGGCATGGTGGCTTTAGGAGGGAGGGAGGAGCTGTGGGGAGGCCCTGCATCAGCTCCGGGGGTGGGGTTTTTCTTCCTCCTCCTCCTCGCGCCGGAGAGGAGGCAGGGGCGGAACCGGGGGCGGGGTGGGGCGCAGCCTGGGCGGGGCAGAGCTGGGGGTGGGGTGGAGCCGGGGGCGGGGGCAGAGCCTTTGGCCTAGGGCGCCAAAAGGGCCTGATCCGGGCCTGATTCCAGGGCCAAAGAAGCAGATGGCAAAAACATAAGAACAACCTGCCACAGGGGAGCGTTCTTGCTCCATCAATGTTTAACACTTACACAAATGTCCAGCCACTGCCAGAAGATACAGAGAGTTTAATCTACGCTGATGATCATGCCATCACCGCTCAAGCAGGGAGCTTTGAAATGGTTGAACAGAAGCTCTCCGAAGATTTAGATGCTCATACTGACTATTACGGGGAAAACCAGCTGATTCCTAATCCATCTAAAATGCAGACGTGTGCTTTTAACCTTAAGAACAGACAAGCATCTCGAGCTCTGAAGAATACCTGGGAAGGAATCCCACTGGAGCATTGCAGCACACAAAATACCTGGGAGTTACTCTAGACGGTACTCTGACTTATATCAAGCAAAAAATGGGTGCTAGAAATAATTTCATATGAAGGCTGACTGGCACAAGCTGGGGATCACAACCAGATACAGTGAAGACATCTGCCCTTGCACTTTGATACTCTACCACTGAATACACATGCCCAGTGTGGAATACATCACATGATTAAAACAGTGGATATGGCTCTAAATGAGACATGCCGCATTATCACAGAATGTATATGCCCCACACCACTGCAGAAATTTCACTGTTTAGCTGGCATTGCACCCCTTGACATCTGTCGGGAAGTAGCAACCAATAATGAAAGAACCAAGGCAGTGACATCTCCGGCCCACCCTCTCTTCGGGTATTGGCCAGCATACCAACTGCTTAAATCAAGAAACAGCTTCCTAAGATCGAGAGAGATATTTGCAGGAACACCTCAGCAAGCAAGAATCCAAAAATGGCAGGCTACAACCCAGCACCTTTACCAGTGGCTGAGACCAGATGAGAAACTCACACCTGGGCACACAGAAGATTGGGTGACCTGGAAGGCATGGAAAAGGCTGCGCTCTGGCACCACGAGATGCAGAGCTAACCTTAAGAAATGGGGCTACAAAGTGGAGTGTGGAGAAGAGCAAACCACAAACCACCTATTACAATGCAGTCAGAGCCCTGCCACATGTACAATGGAGGACCTTCTCACACTGACACCAGAGGTACTCCAAGTGGTCAGCTTCTGGTCAAAGGACGTTTAGCATAATGTTGAGTTTTTTAAACTTTGTTTGTGTTTTTAAATGCATTTTAACTGTGCTCTCAACTCTCTTATGACATGATAAATATAAACATAGACCTCAAAAAGCTCTACTACTCCCCTCACCCCCCAATGTGTCCCCTGCACCTACCTTCTGGATGATCTCCTTCTGGGCCTCTCTGACGTTTCTGGGGGAAGATAACCAAGAGTTGGAAAGAGTTGGAGAATAGGGCAAAGTTTTATCAATGCAAAGGCATTGGCACATGGTAAAGAGAGATTACAGGAGCTAAATTTGTCTGCTTCAGCTCCAGGACAACGGGGGGGGTGGCAGGGGGAGTTGTGCTGAACAGAAGTTGCACAGGCTGAAAGTGTGAACTGGATCAGACTGGTCTCTCCCACCCACACCAACCTCAGCCAATGAAACAGGCTGGCAAACAGTCTAGAAGAGATACCAGCTGTAGCATGTGTTTGTTTTAACTCGCTCGCTTGTCCACAGACATTTGTGTCATTCATGTTTGATAAGGTGGCAGCCTGAAAGGGAAGCCAGAAAGGAAGAGGAGGAGAACCAACTCTGTGCCTTCGCAGCATTGGCCATTGGCGGCATTTAGCTTTTGGGACTAGTAGCCATGAGAGTGGTGGAAATAATGATGGGATGGAGACTGAGTCCAAAGTGTGTGATATTAGCCTTTCTTTCCCACAAAATCTGAGAGACAATGTGCCGTGATGGTTAGAATAAGGTTGTCGGGCTTCTTTCAGCCCGAGGATGGGATTCAATTTTAGGCTGGTTTTCTAGAACCATATTGCAGCAGCAGCAGCAACAGCCAAGGAGTAAGGGGCAAGACACAAACTAATAATGCTATCACATTTTGCCTTGAGGCTCGCAGGGCCAGTAGCTAAGCCTTAGGGAAAGGGCTTCAGTATTTTAGAATGAGACACCACAGGGAGAAAACCCAAGAGAAAAGCTGAGAAACTACCAAACAATGACCCTATGGGGAAGGGATATGGCTTTCTGAAGACTCACCATGGGCCTGACTATTTCTAGTTGAGATCAAAAATAGTTAGAACCCATTTGCTAATGCGTATAATACCCAGCTGCTTGAATTTTTTGGATCTTCCTACAGGGTTTTATTTTGTTTATGTCAGGAGCAACTTGAGAAACTCCAAGTCGTTTTTGGTGTGAGAGAATTTGCCGTCTGCAAGGACATTGCCCAGGGGACACATGGATGTTTTACCATCCTGTGGGAGACTTATCTTACGTTCCCGAATCAGAAGCTAGAGCTGACAGGCAGGAGCTCACCCCACTCACCAGATTGGAACCACCAACCTTTTAGTCTGCAGTCCTGCTAGCACAAGGGCTTAACCCATTGTGCCACTGGGGGCTCTGCCCTGCAGGGGTGACTATTGGGATTGTCAGAATGAGCCCATGTGTTATTAATGGGCTTGGCCGATTTACCGGCCGAGCTGGTTGCAGGGCAGGGTTGCCCTCGCGCCATCTTGTGAGGTGGAAGGGGCTTCTCCTCCCCAGAAGCCCCTGGGGTGGCGGGAAGGTTCCTGCCAACACCGCCAGCCGGCCAATGACGGGGCTGGCCCCGCCCCCTCTTGGTAGCCAGCCAGCCTGCATTTCCGCCCAGGAAGCTTACTGACGGCTGCCTGGGGACTGCCCAGGCCACACGTGGGGCCAGTCCTGTTTTTCCTCCCACCCTCCCTACTTTTTGCATAGCTTGTTGGTGTTCTTTTTGTTTCTACTTAACTTCATTGTTGCACTGTTACTGGTTATGCGTTATTCTGTTCTTTGTCACAACTCCGTGTTTGGCGTGTGGCATGGCCCCTGGACCAGGCTGGCTTATCGCCCCTTGGTTGTAAGGGGGATAACGCCAGGCCCCCTGGGGTGCTGAGTTTCCGTGGACAGGCATTGGGCTGCTCGCACCCCAGGCTTGCATACGCCTTTGGACATTTGTGGGGGCTGTACGACCCTGATCCAGGACCCAAGCGTGGCCGCCAACCCTTTGTTCCTGTTTTCAATAAATGAGTTGTGGCCATTTTCATCCAACCTTTTGTGTCTGTGTTATTGTTCTTGGCCCGAGGTGTGTCACCCTTGCACACGCAATTTATAGTTTATTATTATACCATCGCACTATGGGAATAAGAAATGACAAGCTGCTTATTCTCTTTGGCCTGGTGACCCATGCCTCTTGTATCTTTCAATTATTAAGATTTCATAAATGGGAGGAGAGGAGAATGGAGGAAGGCCCAGCTGTGAACCCTTTTATGGAACCCCCTCCTCTGACTTGTGGTTTGGCCGCACTGTCTAAATATACCAAGGCTGGCAAAATGCTGGAGTTATAAATATCCCCCATGCTCATCCCTAGTGGCATCCAGCCCTGCAGCTCTGCTGGGGTTCAGGCCAGTACAGAGCTCTCCCAAAGAAGGCACACAGCCACAAAGTGTTAAAGGACACCACACTTGTCCCTCAATCCCATATGCCATTTGAAAAATTCAGGGACTGAAGAACTCTCTCTGGCTACGGGGATCTGAAGCAGCAGTTAACACCGGCATATGTTTACTTATTTATCACTTCTATCTTTGTTTATTCCACTCATCCCAACAAGCAGAACCCCTCCTCCCTGCTTTATCCTTACAATGACACTGTGAGGTAGGTCAGGCTGCGAGAAAGCAACTGGCCCACGATCACAGAATGAGTTTCGTGGCTTCAGGGTCTGGAATTATTCAAGTCTTAGTCCAAGTCTACAACATACTCAGGAGGACTTATTCATGTGACTGCTTAAGCCATGACCGGTCTGGAACAGTGATAATTTGGACTGGTTCCAAACGCAACAATAAATTCTGTGCTGCCTGATCTGATGGTGGCAGGGCAAAGTCTACATGGCCCCATTGAGCTAATCTAGCCCTGTTGGCCAAACCTTCTATCACCAATGCTGCTGCTGAACAGATGCAGACTTATGAAGAGCTTCTAGCCATCCTAGAACTTCTAGACAGCCAGGAATGATTTCTGGGTCACTTCAGCCCTGGCTTTCATGCCTGATCTTCAAATCCTGGAGTGAATAACAAAAAACACACTTATGTACTTTATCATATGGAGAGGAGGAGGACTAAAACATGTTACCGATTTGGATGGCCATCTGTCGGGGGTGCTTTGAATGCAATTTTTCTGCTTCTTGGCAGGGGGTTGGACTGGATGGCCCATGAGGTCTCTTCCAACTCTATGACTATATGATTCTATGAATGCTGGCCAACTTCACTTGCACTATATGGCTGCCACGATACATCTTAAAGGAACACCGGCGCCAGCCTATTTTAATGTAACTGTATTTTAAACTCTTTTGAGGGTATTTGATGTAATGTTTATTTATGTTTTAGCTAATTATGTCTTATTGGCTATTCTGTTATATTTTTATCACAATGCTTAATCCTTCGTGGTAAACTCACAGCCATTGTTGTGCTCTATCGTGTATTTTGTCCTCACTTAGGCATTCAATGTCTGCCTTCTTATGTGTCCCCTCAAGGAGAGAGGGAGGTATAGAAATAAAGCATCATCATCATTATTATCATCATCATCATTATTATTATGACAAAATAAAAACATGCATTTAGAACAACCAACAATTATGTTTAAGCAATGGAATATTAATGAATACACCTTTGCAGTTTGATATGTCGTATTCAGTAGTGCTGGAAATGTTCAGAGACACAATCAACCTCATCATATTGGCGCCAGCAGCAGCGCTCCTCTGTGGCAAGGCACAGGGAATCCAGTGAACCATGCCTCACCTCACGACACATTGCCCATCGGAAGGGCAATCATATGACAGGATGCGTAGAACATGTGTGGTGCGCACACCTTCCCCACTTAAATCTGGCAACACACTGGTTGCACCCTGCTTCACCCACGGAGCTGACACAACATCGTGGGAACGGAGTCGGCTGGTTCCATTGGTGACCGGAACTCAATCAGCATTTGCCGCCAAACCTAGTACCATCTGATGAGGTCAAATAATACCTCCATGTCCATTCTCAGCTGGGCTGTGGTTACATGAAACTGAGGATATGACCATATGCTCATAGGTCCGGGCTGTGGCACAGCTAGCTGATAGCCAGCTGCATTAAATCACTGCTGACTGAGAAGTCATGAGTTCAAAGCCAGCCCGGGTCGGAGTGAGCTTCTGGCCATTAGTCTAGCTTGCTGTTGTCCTATGCAGCCCGAAAAACAGTTGCATTTGTCAAGTAGGAAATTTAGGTACTGCTTTATGCGGGAGGCTAATTTAACTAATTTACAACACCATAAAACTTTCCAGCAGCATGCGGAAGAATGAGGAAGTACTCCATCAAAGGACTCGGTGTCACAAATGGACAGTGAAGTGGCAGCTCCCCCTGTGGCCGGAATCGAGCATACCCTCATGAAGCCAGAAAAACTGGAATGTTAAATTGCCTCTATGTCTGTCTATATGTGTTGTATGTCTAATTGGTACTGAATGTTTGCCATGTATAAGTGCATTGTAATCCACCCTGAATCCCCTGCGGGGTGAGAAGGGTGGAATATAAATACTGTAAATAAATATAAATAAATACATATGCCATTAAATGAGTTGGCTTTCAGTTCCACTACATCATACAGTTGCATTGGAGGACATATACATTGTGTTTAAGGACTCAAAGGTACAATTTCTAGGAAATCGCTAGGCCCTCCAACATAACTCTGTGGTAACTTCCACGCGGACGCTTACAACAGTTCTGGAATAGGAAATACATAATTTAACAATTAATGCAGTTCAGTAAGTAGAAAAGTTGCATTTTGATGATGGAAACTGCCTTCAAATCCTACTTCCATCACAGAGCCACTAAGCAGCCTTTGGGAAACTGCTTAACCTCAGGAAGAGGTCAGTAGTGTGTTTAGTTTGCAATTGTTGCAAGAATAAAGACTATGGAACTCTTTGTACATTAAAAGAGCTACAAACATAATTAGCAACAAAACACTGGTGATGTTTTCTTGACGGGAAAACATCACCAATATGCAATTTACAAGAAATTTGGTTCTCAGAGCTTCAAATACCAATTACGCTAACACACGCTGGTGTGATCTGTCGCCATGATAACAATACTAAAATTGGGGTAGCTATTTATTTATTCCAACCTGGAGAAGATAAAAATCTAATAAATTATCTGGATTTGGCAAAACAGAGAAAGAAAAAGAAATCTAGTTACAGGTGAATCTTATTATATGTTGCCCCCATTTACCTCCAAATTTATCTTTCGTCAGATATAAATAAATCTAAAATGCATTGGGTGAGTAAGTATCTGAAGTCTAGGAACATTATCACATTGGGAAATATTCTGTTCCTGAGACTCAGAAAACGATTCCTAACGGGTCCTATCACATGAAATTTGCCCCATTCTGTCAATCAGCATTCTTCTGCGAAGCGTCTCAGAAACAGAGTAGCTGCACACCGAATTTTAATCGTGTTTTTTTTTTTACATTTACTACCATTCTTTCCGTTGCTGAAGCACTGTGATCAGTATGCATCCTGTCAGCTAAAATCTTGAGAGAAACTTCCAGGCTACATCTGTTGCACTCCAGGTCTGGGGACACCTACGAGGGCGGGTCAGGGTCAGGTTTTGGATAAAAATTTTATTTTTCAACGTAGTCTCCTTTGAGCTCTATACACTTTATCCAACATTTCTCCAATTTTTTTATCCCTTCCAAAAAATAAGATTTGTCGAGGTCATCAAAATAGGTATTTGTTTGTGAGATAATTTCATTGTTGGAGTCAAATCTCTTTCCACCGAGCCATTTCTTCAGGTTTGGAAACAAGAAATAGTCACTTGGGGCTAAATCTGGAGAATAGGGTGGATGAGGGAGCAATTCGTATCCCAATTCATGGATTGTTGCCACGGCAACTGCACATGTGTGCATCCTTGCATTGTCCTGGTGCAAAAGAACTTTTTTCTTGGCCAAATGTGGTTGTTTCTTTTGTCAAATCCTCATTAAATCAACTCAATAAGTTGGCATAATATTCGCCATTCATTGTTTTACCCTTTTGAAGGTAGTCAATGTGGATTATACCGCGTGCATCCCAAAAAATGGTCGCCATGACTTTATTGGCTGACAAACCCACCTTGGCTCCGATTCACCCCGAGAAACCCACTGTTTTGACTGCTGTTTGATCTCTGGTGTTGTATGTTGTGGTGGATCCACGTTTTGTCCACGGTTACGAAACGGCACAAAAACTCATCCATATTGCGGTTGAACAATGCCAAATACTCCTGCAAAATTTTCACATGATTGTGTTTCTGGTCGATTGTGAGCAAACGCGGCACCCATCTTGTGGAAAGCTTTCTCATACCCAAGTTATCATTTAAAATTGAAACCACTGAGCCATGTGAGATGCCTATGGCTTCCACAATCTCTCGCACTTTCAATCTCTGATCAGCCAACACCATATCGTGAATTTTTTCAATTGTTTCGGGTGTAGAGACCTCAACTGGGCGTCCAGAACGTTCGGCATCTTCCGTGCTTGTACAGCCACAACAAAATTCAATAAACCACTTTTTTACCATTGAAATTGATAGTGCAGAGTATTTATCAAGCTTAGCCTTGGTTTGAGAGATGTTTTTTCCCGCAAAAAAAAAAGCTTAATGAGCACACAAAATTCACTTTTTTCCATTTTCTCCTCAAATCACGTGGTAGTCTGTTATCAATGGCTGTCAAACACAAACTAAATGACGCAGCTTGTTCAAATTTTGACAGGAGTCAACTGACAGGTGCCTGTTGACAGGAGCAGTGTTGCCCTTTCAGTTAAGAGGCGGGAAATTCAAAGTCACAGACTTATTGACCCGTTCTCATATGACCACAGCACCACGCAAGAGTTCAGAATATAAGCAAAACAGTTTATTGTAGAAACACGTTAAAAGCATAGGCAAAAATCAGGAATAAAGAAAGGAGATGTATAATCCAAAAAGGTTTAGCAATAGAGGATAATCCAAACAGTAATCCAAACATTTCATGCAAATCCCAAGGTAACAGTCCAAATAGCCAAAAAGTCACAAGTACAGCATAAGTTCACAAGCAAAACTTATACTTAGTAAAACTTGAGAAAATATATAAAAACAAGAACATAGAATACTTCCAGGAAACTTAAATCCAAAATCAAAGGCTTGACTTCAAACAAGAACCGGAGAACTCAGGCCTAGCTTCTCACATTAATGCTACGTTGCCTGAACTAACTCTTAGGTAAACAACCTGCTAATTAATGGACATCCATGAAGGCATGTTTTTCCCCACAAAATCTCTCCCCAACTTTTCACACACACGCACGCACACAGAAATGTTTAATGACTTAGGGAGGCATGCAAATGGACTGAGAAAATCCAGGCTTCTGCGGTGCGCAGTATTTTCAAAATGTATGAATCGCAGTAATCAGGTAT
Organism: Anolis apletophallus; assembly: GCA_030556195.1. Classification (NCBI taxonomy): domain Eukaryota; kingdom Metazoa; phylum Chordata; class Lepidosauria; order Squamata; family Anolidae; genus Anolis; species Anolis apletophallus. Next base: position 26,751,745 of record JARBWK010000011.1, on the reverse strand, counting down.
GATGGGGTCAGTATGCAACCTATCAGAATACAATATGCATACAGTCATTAAAAATACAGAATGCATACTGATTAAAACAGAGTGATAAATGTGATAAGATCCTAGGTCAGGGGTCAGGAACCTTTCTGACTCAGAGAGCCATAAAAGCAAAATATTTGGAAATTTATTTCAGTGAGAGCCATATAATATATAAAATACTAGCTGTACCCGGCATGCGTAGCTGTGCCCTATTTAGAGATGTTTGTGCCTCAGCCCTTTGCCTTATCCTCCTCTGACAGTTTATTATGGGTCGGAATGTTCATGTTGGCTGGCCAGTACAGGAGTTGTGCAAACCGCCTTATTGGCAGCCAATCATGTTGTCAGAATGTAGAGGCTGGGAGAGTTTGGCAGCCCCAGAGGATGCTGGAAAAGTTTTTTTACTCGTTGTTTTGGGGGCCTTTTAGGTTTTGGGGAAAAGTTTCTTTGCTACAAACGTACCTTGCTTGAGGCCTATTTCTGTTGGCAAGTTTGGTGTTTCTGCGTTGTAAGGTTTCTCTGTTTGGGACGGTCTTTCCATGACGACTCTTCCTTTATATATATAAGATATTTTAAGACTGAATTCAACTAAATGTGAGTATATACAGGGGCGGTCTAAGGTAATTCTAAGTTGTAAGCGAACACTATTTTGGCGCCCCCCCAAAACATTATTTTGCCCGCCCCCCCGCTCCTCCGGCTCCTTTCACTCGGCTCCCCCTCTTCTCCGCCGCCCCTCTCGCCTTCCTTGACTTACCGGAAGTATTCGCGCGCATACCCAGTGCCTATGGAGCTCAAGTAAACTCCGTAGGCACTGGGCATGCGCGCAAAAATCTCCGCAAGACGCATGCGCAGTGCCTACGGAGCTCTCTTGAGCTCAGATACAGCGCATGCACGCTGAGATTTTTCGCGATGCCCAGTGCCTACGGAGCTCAAGTGAACTCCGTAGGCACTGGGCATGCGCGCGAAAAAATCCGCCAAGACACGCGCAGTGCCTACAGAACTCTCTTGAGCTCCGTAGACACAGCGCATGCGCGCGAAATCTCCGCGCATGCCCAGAAGGTCGTCCAGGCGCGACACAACGCGGCAGCAGCATGGAGGGCGCCGCAGCGCAGCAGCAGCACAGAGATACGGCGCTGCGGCGCCCCACGATGGCGCCCCACCCCGCCGCATTCAAGATGGCGCTCTACGCGATTGCGTAGTCCGCGTATTGGGAAAGACCGCCCCTGAGTATATACGTACATACTATGAGAAAAGGATTCCCCCGGCAGAATGACGGGACACTTCAGACCTGGCTCTGCAAAAGGCATGCTCAGGACTCTGGGAAGGAAGAGAAGATGGAAGGAAGGGGGAAAGAAAGAAAGACAGAGGAAATAAAAGAGAGAGGGGGAGAGGAAGAAAGAAAATAACAATGAACTATGGAAAAGGAAGAAAGGAAAAGCAGGAGACAAGGAGGGGAAAAGAAAGAAGGGAATGGGAAGGGAGGAAAGGGTGGGGAAATAAAAGGAAAGGGAGTGAGGAAAAAGTAAAATAATGAAGGGAAAAGAAGAAAGGAGAGGAGAGAGAAGGAAGTGAAAAAGGAAGGAAGGAGAAGGAAAGGAAGACTTCGGGGGAAAGAATAGAAGAGGAAGGAAGAGGGAGGGAGGGAGAATGGAGGAAAGAAGGAAGGGGAGAGAGGGAGGGAAAAGGAAGGAGAGAAGGAAAGGGTGCAGGGGAGAAAGAAAGGAAGAGGGAGAATGGAGGAAAGAAGGAAGGGGAGAGAGGGAGGGAAAAGGAAGGAGAGAAGGAGAAGGAAAGGGTGAAGGGGGAGAAAGAAAGGAAGGAAGAGGGCCCCGAGAGTAGCAGGGGATGAGGAAGAGGCGGCAATGGCAGCGCAGAAGTGGAAGTCCCGACGCATTTGCGTCACTCCTCCCCGCTGCATGCTGGGAAACCGAGGCCCAGGCTGCTCTGGAGAGCCAGATGAAATCATAAAAAGAGCCACATCTGGCTCCTGAGCTATAGGTTCCCTACCCTTGTCCTAGGTGTTGTTATAAGGAAGGCATGCCCCTTGCCTGCTTAAAATGGTGAGCACAAATGGTTAGAAGAAATGTAAATCTTGCCAATATAGGAAGGAGTTTCCTTTACCAGCTTAGAAGGGGCAAAGAAACTGGAATCTTGATATCTTTGGAGGAAGGATTTCCTTTGTTTGCTTGGAAGCAGGATGAGCAAGAGAAAGAAAATGAAATCACAAAGTTTTGTTGTGCTTTCCTCTGCTTACTTAAGTGGGGTGAGCAACTGGAATGTTATTGTCTGCAGGAAAGTATGTTTCCTATCCTAGAAACAGTACGCTTAGATGTTTTATGCTTCAAACCTCTTCAAAACTGGTGGTGGGTTGAATTAAATCATCACAAAGTTTGCAGCTACTTCCATTTCACAGGAATCCATCCTACTGATCTCCAAAGATACTGCATGAGACTGGCTTCTCCCATTCGTACCAGTCTCAATTTGACATTGTAAGTACAGGAACCCAATCCCAAATGAATGTTTCCTATCATTCATATTGCTATTATTACCCTTTTACAGACAGAGAAACCGAGCAAGAAAGATAGCAGCTTACTCCAAGCCAACTGATGCATCTAGATGAAGGATCACATTTTTCAAACTTCAGAAGTGCTTCAAAGTTTGCCACAGCACTTTGCTGAAAAACCCGGCTCTGAGGGAGGTGTTAAGCCAAGGAGTCTGTGTTGTCCATAGACACCTCCTGGTTGTGTGGCCAGCATGACTGCTTGGGGTGCCTATTTGCCTTCCCACTGATGCAGTATCTTTTGATCGACTCACATTTGCATGTTTTCAAACTGCTAGGTGGGTAGGAGCGAGAGCTAACAGCAGGAGCTCACCTCATCTCACGGATTAGAACTGCCAACCTTCAGTTCTGTAAGTTCAGTGACTCAATGGTTTAACCCAGGCATGGACAAATGGTGAGAGTTGAAGTCCAAAACACCTTGAGGGCCAAAGTTGCCCATGTCTGGTTTAACCTGTTGTGTCACCGCAGCCCCCAAAAAGTAAATTTTTTGAAGTACAGCTTTAAGAACTCTTCCAGCCCATAAGATCAGAGGTGATGCTGGTGATTTTGGATATAGTGGTCCAGAAAGAAACATTGCAAAATTCTGATAACAACCTATGGCTAAGATGTAATACAATATACTAATAATAATAATATATAATAATAATATATATTTTATTACATGCACCGGGAATGTGGTGCAGCTGGCTGGGATTCAGCTGCATAAGATCTCTACTGACCAGAAGGTCATGAGTTCAAGGCCTGCCTGGGTCAGGGTGAGCTCTCGACCAATTGTGTAGCTCAGTGTTTCCCAACCTTTTTTGAGCCGCAGCACACTTTTAACATTAAAAAAATCCGGGGGCACACCACCAACCAAAATGACACTCTAACACAGTAAAGAACAGATGGGGGATGGTGGCCTGCTGGGAGCAGCTGCTGGGAGTGCCAGGCCGCACCATGCCCCGCCCTCTCCCCCCAGCTTCAGCTCTCCCACGGAGGAGCATGAGCGGTGGATGGACTTCAGTGGGCGGGGTAGCGGATTAGAGGCTGGCTGGAAAAAATTGCCCGGCCCTTCTTCCTCCTCCTTGTCACGGCACACTAGTGTGCCACGGAACACTGGTTGAGAAACACTGGTGTAGCTTGTTGTCTGTTCTATATATGTTGTATGCTTATGGCATTGAATGTTTGCCTGTATATGAGCATTGTGATCCGCCCTGAGTCCTCTGCGGGGTGAGATGGGCGGAATATAAATGATATAAATAAATATTTATGTATTTATTTACTATATTTCTATACCGCCTCTCTCAGCCAGCAGGTGACTCAAGGCGGTTTACACATGGCAACGAATGCCCACAATATAAAAAACAGTCAAACAATTAATACAGCGATCACATAAAAACAATACACAATTAGCAGTTAAAATCATAAAACACAATTCTCAGCGTCTCATCGTTAAAATCATTTTCCGTCGCATCGGCATATCATTCCGTAGGTCTAAACTAAACAATTATACTTCATCTGCAAATGCCTGCTCGAACAGCCAGGTCTTAACTTTCTTTCAAAATGTTAGGAGGGAGGGGCCCGATCTAATATTACTAATAATATTACAGTATAATGTTATAGTTCAATGTAATATATAATAGTAATATTGTGCTAGGGCAATAATATAATATGTTGTATGTACATTTTACTTGTAAGCCGCTCTGAGTCCCCTTCCGGGTGAGAAGGGCGGCATATAAATGTCATAAATAAATAAATACATACATAATAAAATGTAGCCCACATGAGCTTACAAGCCATTTAAATAAGCCATATGATCACCACATCTCGCGACAGCCAATGCCATCAATTATGCACTAATTTCATATTCCAGTCACATGGCATGTGAGAAAGACACAGTGTTTTGTTGACATCAGCTAATTCTTCAGGAGAGAAGTTGGGCCAGTGTTCTCTCTTTGATAGTGCTACTCAGTTCAATTGACCACTTCAGCCTCTTTCCCCCCCAAAACTCTCCAGTTTTCTGTTCTCGTTAATACTGCCTGTTCAGTTCTTGGACTTAAGGACACTACTGAAAGAAAATGGTCACTATCTGTGCATTCCAGGATTTTAAATGTATTTACTACAGGAAATAATTCTGGATAGACTAATATGTGATAATAATAACCCCCTAAATAAATCCTTTGGGCTCCCATGCAAAGTGCACAGATCATGATGGTATATAAACTTGAATAGTTTAATTCCTTGCTGATTATATTTATTGTCTATGGAGATATGTGAAGCTAAAAATATATCTTCCAATATATTTGGAAGCTCCTTCTTTGGAGGCTTTTAAACAGAGTGTGGATGGCCATCTGTCGGGGGTGCTTTGAATGTGATTTTCCTGCTTCTCGGCAGGGGGTTGGACCAGATGGTTCACGAGGTCTCTTCCAACTCTATGATTCTATTATTCTAGGCCTAAACGAGCCCTTGGTGAGCACTGAGCTGCTGAACTTGCTGACCGAAAGGTCGCAGGTTCGAATCCATGGAGCGGCGTGGGTTCCCACTGTTAGCCCCTGCTTCTGCCAACCTAGCAGTTCAAAAACAGCGCCCCTGGTGGCGCAGTGGGTTAAACCCTTGTGCAGGCAGGACTTGACACTGACAGGTTGTAGGTTCGATTCCAGAGAGAACGTGGATGAGCTCCCTCTGTCAGCTTCAGCTCCCCATGAGGGGACACAAGGATGGTAAAACATCAAAACATCCAGGCGTCCCCTGGACAACATCCTTGCAGACAGCCAATTCTCTTACACCAGAAGCAACTTGCAGTCTCTCAAATGGCTTCTGACACACACACAAAGTTTGAAAACATGCAAATATGAGTAAATCAATAGGTACCGCTCCGGTGGGAAGGTAACAGCACTCCATGCAGTCATGCTGGTCACATGACCTTGGAGGTGTCTATGAACAACGCCGGCTCTTCAGCTTAGAAATGGAGATGAGCACCATCACCCCAGAGTTGGACAAGTCTGAACTTAATGTTTACCTTAAACCAGTGTTTCTCAACCAGTGTGCCGTGGCACACTAGTGTGCCGTGAGCGATCATCAGGTGTGCCGCGAGAAAAGCTCTCTGCCCCCCTTCCTTCCCCCCCTCCTCCTGCCGAACTCCTGCTGCTTGGGGGAGGAGGAAGGGCCGGGCAGCGGCGAAGAAAAAGAAGAAGGGGCTGGGGCGCAGCCTCCTTTGGCCATTTCCCCAACCAGCCTCCAATCTGCCATGACTCCCACCATGACTCTCGCCCCTCGCTCGCTGAAGCTGTGCGGAGGAGGAGCCCTGCCCACTGAAGCCCATCCACCGCTCATGCTCCTCCTCTGTGGGAGAGCTGAAGCCGGGGAGGGGGCAGGGCATGGCGCCCCCGGCTTCAGCGCTACACAGCTTTGCCAGCCTTGAGGGGCAGTGCCAAGCCAGCAGTGGCAGAGCCAGCACAATGCTGGCTTGGCACTGCCCCTCAAGGCTGGCGGCTGTGGGAGAACTGAAGCCGGGGGAGGGGAGGGGCATGGCATGGCATGGCCTGGCCTCCCTGGCTTCGGCACTCCCAGCAGCTGCTCCCAGCAGGCCACCACCCCCAGTCGTTCTTTACTGTGTTAGAGTGTCATTTTGTGTCATTTTGGTTGGTGGTGTGCCCCCGGATTTTTTTTATGTTAAAAGTGTGCCGCGGCTCAATAAAGGTTGGGAAACACTGCCATAGATAACTGGAAGCAAGTTTCACTCAGGGTGAAATTTCACAAAGGTCTGGAAAACAAGCTCTATGAGGAGCAGCTTGAAGAGCTGGGTATGTTTAGCCTGAAGAAGAGAAGGCTGAGAGAAGACATGATAGCCATGTATAAATATGCGAGAGGAAGCCATATATATGTTGTGTTCATCGAAACAGGCCCAGGTTTCACACTGAGTGTATAAATACATTTAAAAACATATTAACTCTATGTATTACTGTGTTAGAGTATCATTTTGTGTCATTTTAGTTAGGGGTGTGCCCCAGGATTTTGGAAATGTAAAAAATGTGCCGCGGCTCAAAAAAGGTTGAAAAACACTGCCTTAAACACTGCAAGAGATCTTCTGAAGCTGCTCCAATCCAGGCATTAAAGTCCCCACATATAAGAACAAATGTCTCGGGAACTTTCAAGTATATCTTCAGAAAGATTAAATCCCTCTATATTTTGGGAGACACTAGCAGACCATTGGAAGGGGGGAAATAAAAACTTAGACAAAAAAAAGTCTTCCCAGTATCTGTATTAATTTGCACTGGCAAAAGGTCATTATTTTGCAGGCTGAAACCCACCCTGGCCAGTGTACTCTGAATCCAAGCAAGCCCGTCAAGTCAACAAAGGTGTTTCCACCCAAAACACACAGGTCCCCCACATTAAGCAGCCACCTGATGACATCTTTCTCCAACTTGATGCTGTTCAGGCAAACTTGACTTTGACATCCAGTACTAAGGAAGATAGGCATTATAGGCTGCTGTGAGTTTTTCAGGTCATATGGCCATCTTCCTGTAGCATTTTTCTGGATGTTTCACCTGCATCTGTGGCAGGTATCCTCAGAGGTTTGTTCAGAGGTCTGTTGGAAATGAGGAAAGTGGAGTGTGTGTGTGTGTATATACACACACACACATGTGGATTTTCCAGGTAAGAACCTTTGTCTGGGTTGTTGTGAGTTTTCTGGGCTGTATGGCCATGTTCCAGAAGCATTCTCTCCCGAGGTTTCACCCACATCTATGGCAGGCATCCTCAGAGGATGTGGGAAACTAGGTAAGTGATTTCCAACAAAGGAGTTCCCCAGGCAGGAAGCAGCCAGGCATTGAAGCTACAAGGTCATTCATTGCTAATCAAGGTGGCCAATTGCAACATTCAAGCAGACAACAGTTCTTTCTCCCAAGCTGGACATTACACAGATATATAAACCTCACTTGCCTAGTTTACTCACAACCTCTACGGATGCCTGTTATAGATGTGGCCGAAACATCAGGAGAGAATGCTTCTGGAGCATGGCCATACAGCCTGGAAAACTCACAGCAACCCAGTGATTCCGGCCATGAAAGCATTCAACTACATATTGAACCCTTGTCTGTTTGAGCTTGCCTAATTTCCAACAGACCTCTGAACAAATCTTTGAGGAGGCTTGCCACAAATGCAGGCGAAACGTCAGCAAAGAATGCTACTGGGACATGGCCATAGCGTGTGAAAAATTTATTTATTTATTTACTTACTATATTTTTATACCACCCCTCTCAGCCCGACGGCGACTCGAGGCGGTTTACATATGACAGTAAATGCCCACAAGATAAAAATACAATCAAAAACAATTAATGTAATCATTATATAAAAACAGTAAACAATTAGCATTTAAAACCATAAAATACAATTCTCAGCGTCTCGTTATTAAAATCATTTTGCATCGCATCGTCATATCATTCCATAAATCGCAATTAAACAGTTATACTGCATCTGCGAATGCCTGCTCGAACAGCCAGGTCTTAACTTCCTTTCGAAATGTTAGGCGGGAAGAGGCCGATTTGATGTCCCTAAGGAGGGCGTTCCATGGCCGAGGGGCCACCACTGAGAACGCCCTGTCTCTCATCCCCACAGCAACCCAGTGATTCTGGCCATGAAAGCCTTTGACAACACAAATTATTTATTTATTTATTTATTTATTTATTTATTTATTTGCTATGCTTCTATACTGCCTCTCTCAGCCCGAAGGTGACTCGAGGCGGTGAACAAGCAGCAGCAAGTGCCCACATACAACACATCATAATAAGATAAAAACAGTCATATAAAAACCATAAACATTAACAGTTAAAACTACAAAATACAAATCTCAGCTCCACAATCTTAAAATCGGTTTCCGTTTCATCGTCATACTAATCCTTTGATCTTGATTAATTAAAGTTCGTCTGCGAATGCCTGCTCGAACAGCCAAGTCTTGACTTTCTTATGAAATGTCAGGAGGGAGGGGGCCAATCTGATGTCACTAGGAAGGGAGTTCCAAAGCCGAGGAGCCACCACTGAGAAGGCCCTGTCTCTCGTCCCCACCAGACGCGCCTGCAAAGCAGGCGGGACCGAGAGCAGGGCCTCTCCGGATGATCTTAAGCATCTTGATGGTTCATAGGGAGACATGCGTTCAGACAGGTAAGTTGGACCAGAACCGTTTAGAGCTTTAAAGGCCAAAACCAGCACTTTGAATTGTGCCCGGTAGCAAACTGGTAGCCAGTGGAGCTGGCACAACAGGGGAGTTGTACACTCCCTGAGTGCCGCTCCTGTTATCAACCTGGCTGCTGTCCATTGGACCAATTGAAGCTTCCAAGCAGTCTTCAAAGGCAGCCCCACGTAGAGAGCGTTGCAGTAATCTATACGGGATGTAACCAGAGCATGGACTACCGTGGCCATTGTATGGCCACATAGACATTGTAGCCCTCCAGGGGAGCCTATATGGCGCAATGGGTTAAACCCTTGCACTGGCTGACCTGAAGGTTGGTGGTTCAAATCCAGGGAGCGGGGTGAGCTCCCATCTGTCAGCTCCAGCTCCCCATGCGAGGACATGAGAGAAGCCTCCCACAGGATGGTAAAAACATCAAACATCCGAGCATCCCCTGGGCAACGTCCTTGCAGATGGCCAATTCTCTCACACCAGAAGCGAATTGCAGTTGTCGCTCCTGACACACACACACACACAAATGTAGTTCCAGCTCACCGCTGGGGAAAGGGAATGTGGCTAAGAAATTCCCCATTGGAAAAAGTAATCTGCAACATGTATGTTTCCGCACCCCCACTGTGGAAACATTGCAAGTCTTTCCCAGAGAGTAATGTGATAGTTCAAGGCTTCACCTGTTGACTTGTTTCCTATTCGAGAGCCCTTTGACAGAGGCAGGGAGTTTTGACCGAGGAAAACAAGGCAAGCCCTGGGATGACTCCAACAGGGCTGATCTCTCCCACACAAGATCTCCATGTGATCTTGGTGGAGGGGCTTCCCCCCCCCCCTTCCAGCAGGGATGCATCTGTAGGATAATTCATGCAGTTTGACAACAGCTTTGGCTCAAGGCTATGGAATCCTGGCAGTGGTCGTTTTGCAGGAGTTTTTGTTATTATTATTATTATGTGCCCAAGAGCAAGGGTGCCTCAATTTCACCAAACCACAAAGCCCAGCAGTCTGCAACATGGAGCCAGGGCAGTCAAGGGGGTCGAATTGCACAGCTCCCAAAAGGCAACAAGATTTGGATCACAGCCACAAACCCACAAACCCAAGAAGTGGGTGGGTGTTAACTAACTATGGGAAGGAGAGCCTCCCCCCCCCCCCCAGATCCACACTCGCCTTGAACTTACTCGCCTTTTCCGAAGCGGAGCAAGGAAGGAGCGATCCACGCGCGACGTTTGTGGCTTCTTCTCCCACGAGGAATCGTGTTCCCTCTTCCCACGAGGACACCGCCCCCCGGGCTGGGCGTGGGGAGGGCTTGTGTGCGGCGCCCAAGGCGAAAGACAGCCCTTGCCTGAGCCGCCTCCCCGCGCCAATCTCTCGCGAGTGGGTCGGGTCTTGAGACGCGAGTGGGAGAAGGGCTTCCACGCAGATCCTCAGACTCTGGCGCGGCCTCCAGAGCGGCGTCCAAAACAACACCAAAATGTACACACCCTTTCACAGCGGATGGCAGCTCATGCTCGTTCTTGCAAGGCCAAGGCAATGCTTTGCAGACTCTCAGTTAACCGGCACCCACGCACTTTCTGGTTGCGTGAGAGTTTCTAAAGTGGGAGGGGTGAGAGGAAGGAAGAGCATAGCCAAACATAAATATTGTATAGTTCAGGCTTGGGCAATCTTCAGCCCTCCAGATGTTTTGGACTTCAACTCCCACAATTCCTAACGGCTGGTAGGCTGTTAGGAATTGTGGGAGTTGAAGTCCAAAACACCTGGAAGGCCAATGTTTGCTCATTCCTGGTATAGATGTTTGGAAGTATTGTATTGTATAGTAGATTAAGGAAAAGCCTACAGGGCCTAACATCCTGTTTTGCAACAACTGCAGAGCTGTTTGGGCTGGAAGTCAGCCTGAAGAAAACGGAAGTCCTCTACCAGCCCACACCACAGGAAGAACACCATCATCCCCACGTCAGCATAGGCACATCTGTGCTTAAGTCCGTTCAGCAGTTCACCCACCTGGTAAGCACAGAGCCGGATCTTGCACTCCACAAAGTAAGCATTTGCTTACCACTTGCCAATACTCAGGGGCGCATTTTACATTGTCCCCATCGCCCCACACCACAAGGCCGAAAAGGAGGTGTGCTCTGGAGGCGGCCAGAGGCGGAGCGCCTCCAGCTGCAAAACGCTCCTCATTTTAAGCCCCACGGTGCAGGACAATCAGCAGCTTCGGGCAGCCAGACCCGCCCCTCGGCAATGGCACATGCGCGGAAGTTTCGCGCATGCGCCATCGCCACATGGCGAGCCCAGCTGCCTACAGCCGCCGACCACCCCCACCACGAGGCCAAAAAGGAGGAACGCTGAGCAGCCAGAGGCGCCCCGCCTTCGGATGCCCAACGTTCCTCCCCCTCGCCCCCGCATAGGACGACCACCGACCCTGGGCAGCTGGGCCCACTCTGAGGCAATGGCGCATGCACAACACTAGCTGGCTCCGCGCACGCACACACACTCCGGCATGCACGCACACCCTCCATGAGGCTGGAGAGTGAGGAGGCGCCAACATAAGGTTCGCTTACCATTTTAAATTACCTTAGTCCAGCCCTGGGGAAGCATCATCTCTTCAGATGCCAAGATTAACAAATAGATAGATCACATATTAGAAAAGGCATATAGTGCATTCGGAAGGCTTCACAAAAGAGTCTGGAGCAACAAGCACCTGAGGCAAAGCACCAAAATCAGTGTGTACAGAGCTATCATACTGTGTATTCTCCTCTATGGGTCTGAAACATGGGTCACCTATCGCCAACACCTACGACTCCTCGAACGCTTTCAGCAGCACTGTCTTCGCACAATCCTAAATATACACTGTACTGACTATGTGACTAATGTTGCTGTCCTTGAGCAAGCAGGGATCACCAGTATTGAGGCCATGCTATTGAGAACACAGGTGCGCTGGGCAGGGCACGTCTCTAGGATGGAGGACCACCACCTCCCAAAGATACTACTCTATGATGAACTCACCACGGGTCAGCGCAAGAAAGGCGCCCCCAAAAAGAGATATAAAGACTCCCTGAAACAACATCTCAGGCTCAGCCAGATTGATCACCAACAATGGTCCACCCTGGCCTCACATCGGGAGGCATGGAGATGCACTATCCACAATGCTGCGGCCTCTTTCGAGAAGACACGGCGAACGGGTCTCGAAGAGAAACGACAGCGCATAAAGAATTGCAACTCGGAAACAACATCACCCAAGGAGACTTTCTGCTGTGCTTTCTGCAACCGAACTTGCCTATCTCAGATTGGCCTTTTTAGTCATCAACGCACTTGTAGAAAGCGTAGGATGAGTCCTTCCTGAATCTTTGTTAGCGAAGAAAAGCCAAGCCAGACAGGATTAAGGAAAAGCCTACTAAACGTCAAATTATGTTGTGATTTTACAAATTAAGCACCAAAACATCATGTTTTACAACCAATCGACAGAAAATGCAGTTCAATACACAATAACGTTATGTAGTAATTACTGCGTTTATGAAATTAGCACCAAAACATTGCTATGTATTCAACAGCTATGGATCTGGGCGAGAGGGAGACTGCGTTGGATAAAACAGAATGTTGGATGAGTGAAGGTTGGATAAGCAAGTCTCTATATAGGTTTGTTTCACTTTTGTTAAGAATATGTAAATAGAAAATAAAAACATGTTAATTATATACAGTATATACAAAATAAACCTAACGTACAGTATGTTATATCCATAATAGTATAAACTCTGTATTTACTCATTTATTTACAACATTTCTACCCCACCTTTCTCACCCCATAGGGTACAGGCAATGATTCGATGCCTTAAAACACAATAACACACACTTCAATAAATATTAAAATAGAATTTTAAAGTACATTAAAAACAATTAAATCCTTTTAAATCAATACATTCAAAGTTAAACACGTAATCCATGAGCAAAATCTGGCTTGTTCCAATGGTCATTGCACATTGTTCCAAGTCTATCTATTGCACCAGTTCTCTAAAGGCTTGATCACAAAGCCACATTTTCAGGAGGGAGGGGGTAGATGCAGTATCCCTGGGGAGGGAGTTCCACAGCTGAGGGGCCGCTACTGAGAAGGCCCTGTCTCTCATCTCCGCCAATGTGCTTGCGAGGGACGTGGGACCAAGAGCAGGGCCTCCCCAGATTATCTTAAACTCCACAGTGGCTCATAGAGGGAGATATGTTTGGTCAGATAAACTGGGCCAGAACCATTTAGGGCTTTATAGGCTAAAGCCAGCACTTTGAAATGTGCTCGGTAGCACGTTGGCCACCAGTGGAGCTGATGTAATGGGGGATTGTATGCTCCCTTGCACTGCTCTGGTGAGCAATCTGGCTGTCATCCGTTGGACCATTTGTAGCTTCCGAACAGTCTTCAAAGGTAGTCCCACGTAGACTGCTGTACTGAGCAAATTAATTTATTTTTATTTATTTACTTCATTTATATTCCACTTTTCTCACCCCGAAGGGGACTCAGAGCAGATTACAGTACATATACTTGCAGACAATCCCTGCAGTTCAGCATATATAGACATATTTTAGACATATTGACGAACATAGACGAACAGAGAGGCAAACTTCTGGCCACCAGGGGGCGCTAACGCACTCCTCATCTCTCTCAGTGTTTTTTCCAGCGTCCCTTGTTCTTCCGCAATCCTCAGCGACTCCTGGAATTCTTATGGCTTTTACTATTATTATTATTATTAGTAGTAGTAGTAGTAGTAGTATTACATTAAAATTATTATACTATAACATAATACAATATATTGACATTATAATATATTATATTATATTACATTATAATGTAATATAACATTATATTATATCATATTGTTATATTATCTATTATATAAATGGGCTCACGTCATGTGATGTATACCTCAAACAAAGAAACCATACAACGCAGAAACACAATTCTTGCCAACAGAAATAGGCCTCAAGCAAGGTACGTTTGTAGCAAAGAAACTTTCCCCCCCAAAACCTAAAAGACCCCCAAAACCTAAAAGGCCCCCAAAACAACAAGTAAAAATAAAACTACATTGACCAGTATCCTCCGGGGCAGCCAAAGACTCACCCAGCCTCTACATTCTGAACAACATGATTGGCTGCCAATAAGGGCGGATTTGCATAACTGCTGTAACCATAGCAACGCTGCCAAAAGCCATCCAAGGCTAGGAAAGAATGCTGAGAGATTTCAGTTGGTGTTTGAGGGTTAAACTGCCAAAACCAAACTCCGAGGGAGCAATTCTCCAGCAAAATCCTACCCACACAACACAACACAACTTCCAATCACAACCCATCCCACCAACCTTACGGGACCCCGTACACACAACACCTACAAACACCACAAACAAAAACCATTCCTTCCACACAGTCATAAACTGACCCAAAAGACAAGCCATGCCTTATAAAAATAACAGCATCGGACGACACACTCACAGCGCTACATACATCAAACAAAAAAGGGCAGAAAAAACGCCAGAACAGAAACACACTGCACAGCAGAGACACAGACAACAGACAAACACTACAAATCTGTGGCATAGACCTTGACACAGAATGCTTCTTCCACGGACAACTCTATGTAGCGTGCTCCAGAGTTGGGAAACCACAGAACTTCTACATCAACACAGCCAACGGAAAGACAAAAAACATTGTATATCCACAAGCTCTGCAGAATGCCAGGAACACCACACACCGACAACTCCACAGGACTTCAACATCCCACCCACCAGAACAACCCACAACGACACAGCCATGACCCCACCAAGTAACATCATTTCCAACCCTTACATACTCAGACTTTCTCGTATCTCCTAAATAGGGCACAGCAACGCGTGCCGGGTACAGCTAGTATTATTTATAAAATAATAAATACATTTTTTAACAAAATAAAATTAGTTATTTAAAGAAATAAGTTTTATAGTTTAAACACAGCAAGACTTAGACTTTTTCTCCACGATTGTGTGGTCAAGAGTATTGTGCTCCAAAAATCTGTCAGTCTGAATTCGGAAGTCTCAAGGTAGTTTGGCATGTTCATTTTCCATAACTTTTTAAGGCTTGTGATCCCACCAGTTTTTTTTATCACAGGCAGATGGTATTTGAGGCATAATTTCCAGTGGATCATCTGAGCAACAGTATTAGGCCTTTATTATTATTATTCCGGGTCCTCTTCAAGGTGTTAGTTCTCACCTTTAAGGCCATCTATGGTTTGGGGCCAGTGTACCTGAGGGAGCAACTTACCCCTTATGTGCCCGCGAGGTCACTGCGCTCTGAGGAGCTTAACCTCCTTGAGGTGCCTTCCCTTGGAACCTGCAGACTGGCCACTACACGGCGGAGGGCATTCTCTGTAGCTGCCCCAAGTCTCTGGAACAGCCTCCCGGAGGAGATCCGTGCCATCCCCCCAGCCTTTGCTGAGGGCTAGTGTTTTTAATATGTTTTAACTGCTTTGATGTTTAAATGTGTTTTAACTGTTTAATCTGTTTTATTACTCACAGTGTTTATGCTTCTTCTGTAAACCGCTCTGAGCTCCGGAGTGAGCGGTATACTAAACCGAAGTTAATAAATAATAAATAATAAATAATCATTGCTACTACTACTACTGTATTATAGAAACTGATTTTACTGTACTATACAATACTGATTTTATTTTAATGTTTATTTAAAATATTATTTCTTTGATTCCTTCCCACTCTTCCCCGCAGTTGCTTGAAATTTCCAGTTGTTTGAGTTCTGTTAATTGCAAACCTAGGTACTGTTGTATTATCCGGGCAGAGGCCACAAGAGGACACTAGAGAGAGAAGGATAGTCCATTTTGAAGGAGTTTCCACCATTTTCCTGTTTTCCCTGTCATGGAAACAATCATCATTTGTGATATGGGAAGGCGGGAGGGAGAATAACCAGCAAAAACGGGGAAAATTGTTTTTCTCCTACACCCCCTTTGGGTAAATTGGACCATCCTAATCTCACTAGTGCTCCCTAGTGGTTATTTCTTAGAGTCCCCCCTCCACCCAGTTGCTTGGGATTTCCAGTTGTTGGAGTTCGGTTAGCTACAAACCTATTATATTTACGGGCAGTCCCCAAGATATGAACAAGATAAGTTATGTAAGTTTTTTCAGTACTGTTTCATTATCTGGGTGGACTCCAGACCTAGACAAAGAAGGATAGTTCGTTTTGGGGGAAGGAATTGAAGGTGGAAAACCATTGTCTCCATTTTTGCTGGTTATTCCCCCCCCCCCCCCCCACTTTTCCTATATAAGCAATGCTGGTTGTTATGATGATGGCGACATGGGTGGGGGGAATAACAAGGAAATTGTGTAAATGGTTTAATTCCTTCATCTCCTTGCCCCCTAAAATGGACTATCTTTCTCTCTCTAGCACCCCCTTGTGGCCTCCGTCTGGATAATGAAAGAGTATTGCTAGTTCTTAAGTTGAATTTGTATGTAGCTCGGAATACATTCATTTTCTCCCCAAAATCCATAAGTTTGGGGGTTTTTAAAATTTCATGTTTTCTGCTGCACTTGGACATTTACAAGTAAAAGAAAAAAAGCAAAACAATTCCCTGCAATCAGGCTTACAATCTAATTAAGACATGACACAAAAGAAAAAGAAGGTGGCAATGTGGGATGGGTCTTCCTTTCTCTTCCTCTAAGGACAGGACAGTGGCTATGAAGAAAACATTCATTTTTAAAAAATAACTCTAGCCAAGTGTGTGTGCATGTGAGCTTTGGATGGCATAGGGAAGGGTTAACACAGTGGCTCTCAACCTATGGGTCCGCAGGTGTTTTGGCCTACAACTCCCAGAAATCCCATCCAAAACTCACAACCTCTGAGGATGCCTACCACAGATGCAGATGAAACGTCAGGAGGGAATGCTTCTAGAACATGGCCATATAGCCTGAAAAACCTTCCAGAACCCATTGGTGATAAAACCTCAGTGGAGACACCTTTCCCCCATGATAACTCTTTCAGGAATTAATTTCCTTTCTGAGGAGTAGATTTCTCCCACTTCCTGTTGTCTCACCCCTGTCGTTTGCAAGTCAGATGTTTGTTTTACTGTATTATAAAATAGCGAAGTTATTGTAATATTTATTTGGTACTGCTCTATTATCTAGGTCACTGATTCTCAAAGTGGGCGGTAGCACCCCCTGGTGGATGGTGAGGCAATCCAAGGGGGCGGTGGGAGGCTCAGGGGAATTTGGGGGGGGGGTGAGCCCCTTTAAGGGGGCAGTGAACGATTGGCTATTTAGGAGGGGTTGTGCGGCCCTCTTCTTTGGCCCCGCCCACTTCACTTTGACCTGCATATTAGATACTTGGATTAGAATTCGTAAGAATAGCAAAATTATTTATGAAGTAGCAATGAAAATATGGTTGGGGGTCACCACAACATGAGAAACCTTATTTAGGGGTCATGGCATTAGCAAAGTTGAGAACCACTGCCTTAATACATATATTTAATTGTTTAATTGTTATTAAATTTTTAAAAAAATAATTTATAGAGGGGCGGTGAGTAAATTTTTTTTCTGGAAAGGGGGCGGTAGGCCAAAAAAGTTTGGGAACCACTGATCTAGGTGGAGGCCACTAGGGGCCACTAAAGTGAGAAGGATAGTCGATTTTATGGGAGAGGGGAGTTGAAGGAGGAAAACAATTTCCCCCATTTTTGCCAGTTATTCCCTCTCCCCCTTCACTAATCATAAACGATGGTTGTTTCCATGACAGGGACATGGATGGGTGGAATAGCAGGGTAAGAGGGGGAAATGATTTTCCTCCCTCAACCCACCCTCTGCTCCCATAAAATGGACTCTCCTTCTCTAGCGCCCCCTAGTGACCTCTACCCAGATAATAGAACAGTACAGTGTATTTAAAATATTATTTCTTCGATCCAATTTAGTTACTTGTGAATCTATTGTATTTATATTTAAGATATAATCAAAGTTACAAATCCTATCAGCGTTTACAATTTTCTGTGCGGTGTTCTTGCTATTGTCTTATTTATTATTACCCCTCTTTTCTCCCATGAACCAAGTCTCAAAGTGGCTCTATCCATTAGGCCTAACTCTATCCATTTTGAGTCCCCTTCGGACTTTATTCATGTCCTTGGTTGATTGCTGTTAGGCATATGCAATGCAGGTGTAAATGCATATATTGCATATATTTTTATACCACTGTACCATCAATGCGTTCCTATATGACTTGTATATACTGCTGTATTGCTTGTAATTGACGCTTTGATGCCTTATATGTATGGTGTGTTTATATTGTGAATGTTTGCCCTGTTTGCTAAATACATATACTATTTTGATATTTTTAAGTATACCCTGTTATGTGTATTATTATTTCGCACCCACCTCTCCTCATGGCTCAGGGCGGGCTACAGCATAGCTAAAAACACAAAATCATTATATAAAATACACATCTTGTCCTGTCCTTTCCCATTCGTTGTCAATCCACTCTTTTGGGCTTCACACAAATCTATCATTTGCCAAAATATACGATCCTGTGCTTTTCTGGCCAAATAGTTTAACCATTCCATCAAATACGAGGTCTGCCCAAGGGCTGCTTGTAGTCTTTTGGTATCCAGTTCTTTAGTTGACATCTCAGGTAATTATCTTTTGTTCGTGCTCTATGTCTTTCCTATATTCTTTTTTCCTCATAGATTTCATAGAACACGTCACGTATCCTGGTTCTTTGGTGCTTCTCTTTATTGCTGACTTTATCTCTTATTATCATGCCACACATCCTTCTTTCTTTGAGTCACTGACAGTTTTTCTTCCTCTAACTTTGTTGTTGCCCATATTTCAGGTGCGTATAACATTACCGGTAAAATTGTAGTGTTGACGATATCTGCTCTGACCTACATTGGAAGCTTATATTCTGTTAGCACTGGCCAGTTTCAATTAAAAGACATTCAAGCAGCCTGTGTGTCTTCTTATTCCTTATTCACACTTCTGATAACAGTTTTATTCCATTGTGCACCTTATATCGATGCTTTTTATGATGTTCACATACATTGGTGCAGATATAAAATATACACATTAAAACATATTTCTACAAAATTCATATATTAAAATAATATATTTTTTCATGTCAGGAGCAACTTGAGAAACTGCAAGTTGGTTCTGGTGTGAGAGAATTGGCCATCTGCAAGGACGTTGTGTGGCGAGGGGGTAGATGTTTGATGTTTTACCATCCATGTGGGAGGCTTCTCTCATGTCACCGCATGGGGAGCTAGAGCTGACAAAGGGAGCTCAGCCCACTCTCCCCGGATTCGAACTGCTGACCTATCGATCAGCAATCCTGCCGGCACAAGGGTTTAACCCATTACACTATTGGGGGCTCCAATAATAATATTATAATATACTTTACTTATATTCCACTCTATCTCCCCGAAGTGACTCAGAGCAAGTTACCGAATACATATATGGCAAACATTCAATGCTGTTATGCAACTAACAAAGGCAGACAATACATACACAATGGCAACGCTTCCCTCTTTTTCATTTCCAGCATCTGGAGGCTGTGCTTGCTTCGGCCATGGGGAGGTGCTGTTGTTCCCTTTTTCTATGCTGAGGAGCCTGCTGTCCAGCTTCCTGATCAGATTGCCGGCATGTCTTCAGGGGTGGCTTTTATTATCCCTGCCACACCGGTACTTATTTATCTACTCGCATTGCTATTCTCGAACTGCTAGGTAAGTAGAAGCTAGGGCTGACAGTAAGAGCTCACCCCACCCACAGCTTGAACTGCCAACCTTCCAGTTGGGAAGATTTTCTGTAGCTGGCAATTTAACCTGCGGTTCTAACAAAGATTAAAAAACAGTGAATTTAAGATGTGTTTAAAATTCTTTGTTAAAGCTGGCTGGGTAGCCGTTTTCCCAAAAATGAGAACATGAGTCTGTTTTCAGTGCTGGGGAGAAAGAGTTTGTTTGTTTGTTTGTTATTTTTTCCTGCTTTTCTCCTGATACAGGGACTTGGGCCCTCCTTGTGCAATCTACATTGATCCCAAGAGCCTAAAAGAGGTGAAGGGGGAAATAGGGGAAGTAATGCTGGCAGCCAGATGGAGCACTCCTGGTAAGCACTAAGCACCTTCCCCATCAGTTGTTCCTGATCCTTGCTATATGGATTTTTTTCAGGGCTCTGCTCATAAACAGTGTAAAGTGGGACTACAACTACCAGAATCTCCCAGGCACCACAACCATTGACACAGGAATACTAGAGGTTGTAGTTCCAGAAAATGCAGTTGGCTATGAAGAAAACACTGAAATAATGCAAATCAGAAGATCAGGAACAAGTTATCAGTTGGGGTGCATCCACACCGTAGAATTAATGCTGTTTGACACATAGCATCATTTTTTGTATATTGTATTCAATCAATTCCATTTGATGATCCATTTAAAAGACAGCATACTAATATTTTTGCATCCGCTACATTCCGAAGTACAGTCGGAGAACTGATCCAATGTCTCTGTCAACACAGAAAAGCAAAAGCAGATTGAAAGATAAGGTTTCAGTTTGGGTCTTCTTTACTTTTATTTTTAAAAAATGTGCTCTCTTTAATGGCTGTGCTCATTTGTACAAAAAAGGGGTGGGTAAAATTCAGGAGTCTTTGTCAGGAGATTTAGGATACGACCTGAAGGGGGCAATGTTTTTCCAGCAATAGAGTCCAAAAAGCATCCAAGGGAGCAGGAGGATAGATCTCCAGATGTGGACTTTCTTCTGTGATGCTGTTCCAGTTGTTTGACACTTTAGGGCAGATATATTTGACATATACCACTTTCCCTTGCACGAAGACGAACGGATGAAAAAAGCTTCACCAGTAAATGTCTCTACGATAGGAAGTTTCAGAAGGAAAACCAGTGGGGAAACCAGCCACTGATCTGCTTGCACAGAATTTATGGCCAGATCCTTCTCTCTACCCTCTGAAAATAAAATGTGATGGAGCTGGTTTGTTGGATTATTTTTACAACCAGATTCTTTGGTGCACTTTATTTCCAAAAACTAAAGCTTGACCATTTCAGGATGACTATTTCATACCCAATGCCCAGTTTCTGGGAGGAGCCATTGCAGAAGGTGCATATAAAATGCTCACTTCAATAGGATTTCCTGGTTAATCACGCTTACAGTAACCCCATTTAAATTTATTGGATAGGCAAGATTCCATTAACTTAAGTCCCATTGGTTTGATAAAGTTCCCACTAAATTAGGATCCAACCCTAGCAGCTAGCAGTGACATGGGCAAAGTGTGGCCCCCTCAGATATTTGTGGGACTGCAGCTCCCATCAGCCCTAGTCATTCTAGCAAATGGCAAGGAATACTGGGAACTGCAATATAGTCATATATGGAGGTCCATACAGTCACCACCAAAGGCACTTCTTCCATGACATTTTTATAATTGGTTTCTGTTATAATGCTGATTTATGCATTTGTAGGATTTTTTTCTGCCCTTCAGTCAAAATGGCATCCAGAAAATGAGCATGGCTTACAGCAGGGTTAAGGAAGGTATGGCCTTCCAAATGTTGTTGGACTACAACTCCTAACATTACTCACATCCTTAACTAGGGCTGGTCCTGCTTCAGAAATCCCTATCACAATTACCCCACCATGTTCACAAATCTGGGACTTAAGTAGAGGAACATATACAATGAATGTAATGTTTAAAGTGCAGACAAGAAAATAGTCATAAGAAGTGTACTCTTAATCTCATGATTATCTTAATGAATTAACTAATCAATTGAGATCTTAATGAATCTCTAACCACAGCTGTTAGACACATACCAGAATCAAGTTGCCCAAAACCAGATTATGGGATTATCCAAACTGCCCATCCTATCCAAACTGTGTGTTCACATTGTTGTGTTCCGATGGTTCCTAACCTGTGGCCCATGGACCACCAGTTGTCCCAAAGAACTAAAATATGGCCTGCGGCCTCACCATTACTACACCTTTGCAACGAGAGTTTATACAACTTTCTTATAGTGCCGAGGCTTATTACATATGATTTTCTGTGGGCAAGGCAGATGGCAACTACTGGATGGTATATGTTCTGTATCAGAAACTAAGGCTGATGTGGTCTAGCCAATGCAATTTTCTGAATCAGCACCCCAAAATAACCAAACCGAATCTAAAGTTGACCAAAAACTGATTTGTAACCCTTTTGGTATAATGTTGGAGAGTGGTCCCTGGTCAAAGTGGTCCCTGGTCAAATGGTCCCAGGTCAAAAAAAGGTTGGGAACCACTGTTCTATTCTGTAGTCAGAAGTATGTGCTGATGTTGTTGAACTACAATTCCTAGCAGCCTTAACCATTACAACTAATGATGAGGAATGTTGGTGTGTGGACCTCCACACTCTGAGGGACTACAACTCCCATTATCCCTCATCACTATCCAAGTTGGCATAGAGCAATGGGAGCTGCAACATAGCAATAGCTGAAGGACCACAAGTTGTCCATCACCTGGTTAGATTGTTGGACAGAGGTTTGTAAGATCCAGGTTCTAATTTCCGTTGCACCATGAAACTCCTGAGCATGTTGCTGTTTTGTACTAATCTAACTCATAGAGTTATTATTATGAAGATAAAGTGAAAAGGAAGAAAAACTACTTGCTCCATTCTGAAATAATTGAAGGAAAAGCTGTAAATAAGGAAATATTTCCTTGTCTGGCCTACAGGAGAGAGCAACCCCAGGCAGCCTGGACTGCGCCTCCCTCAGTGGGACATGCATGCATGGCTGGCAAGGCTGGGTTCAGGAGCAAAGAGGAGAGAGGAAGGGAATGAATTTAAAAAATGGCAGCGCTCTATGGGAGAAAGGAAGGCAGCTCAGCTTGCTATTTGGCTGGCAGAGGGGGCCGGCAGACATGCCAGGGAGGTGGAGGAGGCGGGGCCAAGGGAGGCAGTGACACAACCCCTCACAAATCGCTGATCGACCCCTCTAGGGATTGTGACCCCCATATTGAGAACCACTGTATTACAGAGTGGAATTGGACTAATTGAACCACTATTCCCAGGTGAAGTGCATTTCACATGTCTTGAACTAAAACCACCATCACTACTCATGTGGCTGGGGATGGTGAGTGCTGTGGTTTACCTGGCTGGTCTGGATGAGCATTACAATCTCAAATGTTTGAAGGACACCAGGTTAAGGAAGACTGTCCTGTAATGTATGTGTTTGGAACAGCTGGATTATTCCTTCCTTCTGCTGCCACTTATTTTGCTGTCCTTCATGTTTTGGTGCACATGTGAGCTTTATTGTTTCAGTGACTCTGTAACAACGTGCCGTCTTCTCCTCGCTTTTCCGCCTGCTTAAAGAGCAATTTCAGAATGCAAGTCTTGTCATGGGCACAGCTCTTCTGCGTGCCAAGTTGGAGGTGGCACCTACCCACAAAGATAAGCATGTAGAACAACACATTAAAATAAATGAGCGTTTTGCTAGTCAGCACTATTTGTAATGAGAGGCAGTTCCAAAGGAAGGGAAGATTGGTCCCTGACTAAACTTTCCTATCTTTCAAAATAGGAAACTATCTCATCCATTCACCTCTTGGCATTACTTCGCTAATAAAGATTCTTAGGAAGGACTCATCCCACGCTTTTTACAAGCGCGTTGATGACTAAAAAGGCCAATCTGAGATAGGCAAGTTTGGTTGCAGAAAGCACAGCAGAAAGTCTCCTTGGGTGAAGTTGTTTCCAAGTTGCGGTTCTTTCTGCCTTGTCGTTTCTCTTCGAGACCCATTTGGCGTGTCTTCTCGAAAGAGGCCGCAGCATTGTGGATAGTATCTTCATGCCTCCAGATGTGAGGCCAGGGTGGACCATTGTTGGTGATCAATCTGGCTGAGCCTGAGATGTTGTTTCAGGGAGTCTTTATATCTTTTTGGGGACGCCTCTCTTGCGCTGACCCATGGTAAGTCCACCATAGAGTAGTATCTTTGTGAGGTGGTGGTCCTCCATCCTAGAGATGTGCCCTGCCCAGTACAGCTGTGTTCTCAATAGCATGGCCTCAATGCTGGTGATTCCTGCTTGCTCAAGGACAGCAATATTAGTCACATAGTCGGTCCAGTGTATATTTAGGATTGTGCGAAGACAGCGCTGATGAAAGCGTTCGAGGAGTTGTAGGTGTTGGCGATAGGTGAACCATGTTTCAGACCCATATAAGAGAATAGACAGTATGATAGTTCTGTACACACTGATTTTGGTGTACAGATTTGCCTATGCTGACGTGGGGATGATGGTGTTCTTCCTATGGTGCAGGCTGGTAGAGAACTTCCGTTTTCTTCAGGCTGACTTCCAGCCCAAACAGCTCTGCAATGTTGCAAAGCAGGATGTTAGGCACTGCAGAGCTGCTTCTGAATGAGCGACAAGGGCAGCATCATCAGCAAAAAGCAGCTCACGGACTAGATAGTTTAGAGTCTTAGTGCGAGCCCTTAGACGGCTTAAGTTGAACAAGCTACCATCAGTACGATAGCGTATATATATGCTGTCTCATCCATTCAACATTGCAGCTTTTCCATGCTTCTGTTTTCCTCTGGGGATGATCATTAGGAAAGAGACAGATTTGGACCAGTGGGTGCCAGGTGCCACCCCCAATCTGTTACACATCAAAGATGACAAGGTTCTGCAACAGACCACGATTTCCTCAAGTGCTGCTACCATCTCCGATTTTGCCTGAGGTTGTTCTTATATTAAGCAGCTGCTCTTTAAAATCTGGCCTGCTCCATGCCACCCCCACCGCCTTCCCCAAAGCCTCCTGCGGAACAAAGCTGTGCTGTGTGAAGGGAAATGCTGAGGCCTGGGCGGGAATCCCAGCTCGGAGGGCTCTAGGCCAAACAGCTGGGTCCATTGTGCAAGAGAGGGTTGGGTCTTTGCTCTGTGCTTTATATCGTGGTATTTGGGGTTGGGGGGGTGAGAGGGCCAAATGGCCATGGTGTCAGCGACTGTGGAAATTATTAGAGCATGTTGGTGCTTTCTGGAAACTCCCTGGAGATGGTGAGGAGGGAATTGGCCTTACAGGAGCCGCCAGGTTTTTCAAAAAGTAATCCTCACATACAAAAAGACTATTCAAAGAGTCCAGTGTTCTCAGATGCCAAAAGTGCAGGCGAGGCAATGCTGTTCTATATGAGAATTGTATGAAGCTGATGTTTCCCTCATCAAGTACCTCCAGAGTCTATTAAGTTTCTATAAGTCCCAAGAACCCATCAAGAGTAGGGATGGGGAACCCCAAGTCCTGGGCCAAATCTGATCAAACTGGATACAAGTCTAGTCTACTGAGATTTCCCAAACAACCATGTCTCCTAACTTTTGCACAGGTTTCTCCCCCTGCCCAGTTAGTTTAAAAAGACTGAAATGAATGGCTGTTGCTGACAGTAAATTACTGAAAGCCAAAGCATCAGACTAACACACTCTGGTACCTTGGGTTCTGACCTCCATTTCCACCCATCCATTGGAGTCCCCAGTGGTGCAATGGGTTAAACCCTTGTGCCGGCAGAAGACTGACAGGTCGGAGGTTTGAATCCGGGGAGAGCACGGATGAGCTCCCTCTGTCAGCTCCAGCTCCCCATGCGGAGACATGAGAGAAGCCTCCCACAAGGATGGTAAAACATCAAAACATTTGTGTGTCCCCTGGGCAGTGTCTGTGCAGACAGCCAATTCTCTCACACCAAAAAGTGACTTTCAGTTTCTCAAGTCGTTCCTGACACACACAAAAACAAACATCCATTACTTTATTTATATCCTAACTTTCTCCCAGGCTAGGACTCGAGATTGCTGACAAAAACACCGAGAATTCAACAAAGCACATCATTCAGAAAAACATGCAAATTTAAGATTAAGATCAGAATTAAAACCTATTAAAATCTTATTTTATTACAGGTTAAAACCAATATAGCAATATAAAAATTCCATTTGTGTTCTAAAATAACTTTTCAAGACTTTACTGAAAGAGAAAGGTCTTAACCTGTTACTGAAAGGAAAACAAAAAAGCAGCCATCTTAACTTCCCTAGGGAAAGTGTTCTCACCAACTGTGCCCTTGAAGGCTGTGGGATTAAAAAATGAGCATCCCCTGCATATCGTAGAGATTGGGCAGGCTGTTATGGGAAGATAGTGTCCTTCAAGTAGACTATGCCTGAGGCATGTAGTAGGGGCATGCAATTCAGGAAAACCCCATGCCATTTTTGGTGCCAATATTTGGCTGCCTTCTTTCCATTTTTCAGGCGGGAACTTCCCGAAATTGGAAGAGGGAACATGCTGTTTCGCTATCAGAGATAGCAATGGCTGTGTGTTTCCTAGTTCTTCTGTAGATATAAAATACTGGTAAATAGAATCCCAGAGAGACAAACACACACAGAGAGCGGGGGGGGGGGGGGAGAGAGCCCTCCCCAATCTAGCACTCCAATGACTCTCCTACAAGTCCATTATATTTCAGAGCCAGGCATGTAGCCAGGGGGGCTAAGGGGCTTCAGCCCTGAAATTCTCAGGGTGGTCCGCGAAAAGGCCTTACTAATACATTATTTAAACTGTTATGTTTATTCATATCATGATCTGATCACCATGCTCATTATATCCCACAGTAATGGGGTTATTGGGATAACAATACAAAAGATTTGCTAGGGTAGACCCTCTTCCACCCAGTCTCAGCCCCCGAACCAAACTCAGCCCCTCCGAAACAAAATCCTGGCTACGGCCCTGTTCGGAGCATTATTTTTTTACAATCAAGTCAGCTTCAACTTATGGCAACTTATAGCAACTGTGGTCATTTACAGTTCTGCTCATGTCTTGCAAACTCAGTGCTGTGGCTTTGTTGTTTGTTGTTTACTCATTCAGTCGCTTCCGACTCTTCGTGACCTCATGGAACAGCCCACCCCAGAGCTCCCTGTCAGTTGTGGCCACCCCAAGCTCCTTCAGAGTCAAGCTAGTCACTTCAAGGATACTATCCATCCGTCTTGCCTTTGGTTGGCCCTTCTTCCTTTTTCCTTCCTTTCCCCCCAGCATCATTGTCTTTTCTACACTTTCCTGTATTTTCATTATGTGGCCAAAGTGGCTGTTGTAATTTAATTAATCCACTACATGTCTTCTTCTTTTCTATTGTTTTTCACTTTGCCAAGCACTATCATCTTTTCCTAAAACCTCAGACACATCTAAGCTGACCACTTAGAGAGAAAAGCACCTCCATGGCAGCCAAACTGTGAATCGAGCTGATCTGATTTAATTCAGGGCAAAGTGGATTAATGCAGCCTAGATCCATGTTAAGCAAAATCCAAGAATTAGGAGCAATCCATGAATGTTGGGCCAATAATAAACAGTTGCAAAGGTTTCCAAGATGGAATCAAACTCTGCCATCCCATGTTCACAAGATTCAGGCAGCCCAGGGGCATGAGTTGCAGTGGCCATCAAGTACAATATGAGTCCTGCCAGTCACTCATCACCTGGCGTGACATTGGCTGGGCTGCCAGGATGATCAGAGAAGGGAGGGGGAAAGGAAGGGGGATTCCTCCATTGCTTCCTCCCCATTGCTTTGGCACCCCAGGTGAAGTCACTCCAGGTGACGAGCAACAGACAGGACCCATGTCACACCCAGAGACTGCCACATCAAGGGGAATGGTAGAGAACAGTAAGGATGGTCATCTAGCAGTCAGCCTTATCAGGCTTGGCACCACTGTGTGGTGAGGATTCCCATTGGCCTTTGCAGTTGTCAGGTGGGTGGACTGTATAACCCATTCCAGGATTAATCCAGCGTATGCCATACTACATTGGGCCCAGAGTAAGAGATCAGTGTGGAGCCTTTTCTACTCACCAGTCTTTCCAGCAGTCCACAGTATCTGTAAAACTCTCCTCTAGCACAATATAGCGGGGGCTCTTTCGCTCATTGGTCTCCCAGGACTAAATATTAATATGAGATGCCATGAGGGCCATTGAGTTCCAATAATAAAGACTCAGAGAGAAAACAAAAGGGCCTTAATGGAAAAAGACAAACCACAAAGACTCATTCGTTATTATGGAGATTCATGGAAAGAGTCAGAAGGCAGCACAGCAATGGCTCTTCTATTACAGTTAAAGCTATACTGTATAGACTTGTGCTTCTCAACTTTCCTAATGCCACGGCCCCTTAACACAGTTCCTCATGTTGTGGTGACCCCCAGCCATAAAATTATTTTCGTTGCTACTTCATAGCTGTAATTTTGCTACTGTTATTAATCGTAATGTAAATATCTAATATGCAGGATGTATTTTTCTTCACTGGATCAATTTGGCACAAATACCCAATATGCCAAAATTTGAATACTGGTGGGGTTGGGGTGATTTACCTTGGCCTATGGGACTTGTAATTCACCCGCATCTAAAGAACCCAGCTGATGACAGATCTGGACCAAACTTGACACACAGACCCAACGTGGCCAACTGTGAATACTGGTGAGATTTGGAGAGGATTGATCCACAATTTTGGGAGTTGTAGTTCATTCACATCTTTATGCATTTTCTAATAGGAACATTGATTTTTTTAAAAGAAAAGAAAAACTGACTTTTTCCAATAAATAACTTTACAAATAAGCTGCCTTTCCTGATACTGCTGGGCTACTCTCAGTCCCATATTGTGCAGGCGCTTTCCCCCCTGCCTTGAAGGGACTCGCTGGCATGAGCCTCCCTCCCACTATGCACGCTCTCCCTCACATGCACACCACGCTGCCATGTGCCGAGCATGCCTGCTCTCCCTTCCGCATTTCAAGGCTTAGAAACAGCCCTCCCCTTTGCTGAGAAGCTGGCCAATTACAGCGGAGGAGGGCTTTTGGTGGGAGGATTCGCTGTATGTTTCCAAAAAGGAAGAAAAGGGCAGGTGGAGATATCTTCAGCCTTCTCTGCCAGAGGGGTTCCTAAGACCATGAGAAATATGTGTTTCCTGATGGTCTTTGGTGACCGCTCTGAAACCTCCCTTGCGACCCCCTAGGGGTTCTGAACCCCAGGTTGAGAAACACTGGTATAGACAAACCTCATGGCTGGGAGGATGGAGACCCCTCCCCAAGGAAGGCAGGCTCCTCTCTCATTAGCTCTTCTTCACCAACTGTTTTCCCAGTTCATATTTCAAAGGACCAGTCAAGAAGCTGGGTTTTGGAGGGAAAATTTCCGCAAATTGCTTAATACTTTTAATGTTTTAACTGTTTATTATTACTTGATTTATTAATCAAATGTGTCCTAAATGTTTTACTTGTTTATCTAAATAGCAATTTTGTTGTTTATTTTATTGATCTGTTTGTTATGTTTTGTCAGCATTGAATGTTTGTCCATCTGTTTTGGTTGTAAACTGCCCTGACTTCCCATGGGAAGATAGGGCGGGATAAAAATAAAGTTTTATTATCATTTTATTATTATGTTGCTTTCCTTCATTATTCAGTCTTTATGTACATATCCCCATTAGCTTCTCCTTTCTATGTCTATGGACAATGCCAGCTCTTTGGTTTAGAAATGGAGATGAGCAGCAATCCCCAGAGTCAGACACAACTGGACTTAATGTCAGGGGAAACCTTTACCTTTATCTTACGGAAGAATGAGGCATTTGATGCAAACCCTCAAATGCAGTGAAGACTTCCAAGTCTATAGCTGTGTGCTCTCAATACTATTGGGCACATGGGCCTGGACTGAACTGACAGGCAAATGTTGAAAGCTACTGAAAGCAGACTTCAGTTCAATGCTTAAGTATTATTGTTGTTGTTACACTTTATTTATATTCCACTTTATCTCCCCAGAGGGACTCAGAGCAGATTATTGTTTTACATATATAAGGCAAATATTCAATGCCTTTTTACACGATAAACAATGACATACAATACAGAGGTAAAGGCTTTTGCTTTCATCTCCGGCGTTTGGAGGCGATGCTCAACTCCGGCCATGGGGCGGTGCTCTCGTTCCACTTTTCCATGCCAACGAATCTGTGGTCCATAGGCTTCTCCAATCATGTTGCCAGCATGTCTGCATAGGGTACTGTTTTACCTCCCCGCCAAGGCAGTACCTATGCTTTCAAACTGCTCGGTAGGCAGAAGCTAGGGTTGACAACTAGGAGCTCACCCTGACTCACAGTTTTGAACTGCTAATCCTCCAGTCAGCAAATTTTCTGCAGCTAGCAGGTTAACCCACTGTGCTACCGCAGCCCCTGCTGTTGTAAGTTTAGGATATAGGAGTCTCGGACTGCTCATTGACTTTTTAAGTTCGACTTTGATCTGATTTTTTATTTCTTGACTTCAGACTGTTGATTATTGGCTATTTTTCATGCTTTGGCTTCTAAATGGTGCTGAACTTACTTGGGATACACTTATCATGGCCTGTGACTGGCACAATAAACAATTCATTCATACATACTTGGGATATAGGCTTCAGCACCTTGGATAGCTCTTCCACAGTATGGACTACCATTTGGAATGGTATTGACGCTTTGCTGGAAGTTCAGTTTACCTAATTAGTAGTGGTTTTGATAAATAATAAATAAAGGGTATGGCTGGTTCTTTCAGAGGCTGAACTTTCTATATAACTCCTTATATGTCAATAATTGTATTTGTTTGGTGGAACTATGAGGAGCTAGTGCCAGGAAATACCATTTAAATGTCCTACCATACCTCTGAAGTTAGCCTGCCTTGAATGTTCAGCTGGGACCCCAAGAGGCCAGAGTTCAAACTCTTGCTTAGCTTCAAAAACCCACTGGGTAATTTTGGGAAAGTCATCCTCTCAACCTGAGAGGAAGGCAATGGAAATCCTTCTCCAAAGAAATCCGTCTCAAGAAAATCTGATGAAAAAGTCACCATAAATCGGAATCAGCTTGAAGGTGCGTAACAACAATACCTCTGATAAGCTAAATTCAGAAGTATGGCAGGACATTTCAATGGTAGTTCCTGGCACTAGCTTCTTATGGTTCCACCAAACGAATAAAATTATTGACATATAAGGAGAAAGTACATCCTCACAAAGAACCAGCCATAGCCAATTTATTTTCTATCACAAGCACTAAATTGATAAACTTCCAGCAAAGTGTCAATCTCATTCCAAATTGTATTACCCTGAAGTGCAATGGGGAACTTCAGTTGCAGGTCACAGCATTAAGGTTTTGTAAGCACGATTCGATTTAACTCCTTGTCTCAGAAATAATTCCAAAAAGTGTCCTGTTCATCTCTATGGACCTCAAATATGCATATCTGTTAAAAACTGTAAGGTTACTAACTGGGATTCCACACAGGGAGAGAACCACTCCTATGTTACGGCAGCTCTACTGGCTACAGGTCCACTTCCAAGCTTTATACAAAGTATTGGTTGTTACCTATAAAGCCCTAAATGGTTTTGGTGCAGGCTATTTGTCTAACCACATCTCCCTATATAAACCATCTCACAAAACTACAGTCAGTAGAGGAGGCCCTGCTCTCGGTCTCACCCTTGTCACAAGCGCAGCTAGTGGGAATGAGAAAGGGGGCCTTATCTGTGATTGCTCCCCATCTCTGGAACCCCCTTCCCAAAGAAATAAAAATGGTCCCCACCCTCTTCTCCTTCAAAAAAAACCCCTCCTGAAATCACACATACAGAGAGGAGCGGGACTAGCACTTAGCACTTTATGGTTGATTATGGTTAGCACTTTATGGCTGCTACAGTTGATATGGCCTGTACTTAAATTATCAATGATGTTAGGCACCTTTTAAATTTTAGCAGCTCATTGTTTTAGGAGACATGTCTCCGGGCAATTATGTTTCATTCGTGTAAGTATGTTTTACTTATGTAACTGTTTCTCTTATTATGTTTAACTTTAATTCTTTTTTGGTAATTTTTATTAATGTTTATTTTTATTTTTGATTGTTTTGTGACTTTAGCATGGCATTGAATGTTTTTTTTGCATGTAAACTGCCTGAGTGCCCATGGGGAGGGAGGGAGGTCAAGAAATAAAGTATCATCATCATCTTTGAGTTTTTGTTCTTTCCAGTTCCCGCGTTGTTGCTGCTGCTGCTCCTAACATTTTAGTAGGCCCCAAACACTAAGCCTGAAGTGCCCAATGGATAAAGTGGTCCTGGATCACAGTCTAGACACATTTTCAAGGAAACCTCAAGGATAGATATCAATTGCTACCCTGGGTAGGGTTCTAGCACTTGGCCAAGAATAGCAGACATGGATTCAGTACTTTGATAGGAATCTGTTTTATTGTTTACCCCATCATCCGTATGAAAACCTTTGACAAACACATTTAACACATACACATACAAACCACATTACAATCAAAGTTAAAATAAGCAAGCTGTTAACAAGAGGTCAAGATCCTGATCCAGATCAAATATTTGTTTCACTCCTACAATTTACACCAATCGACTCCAAATATACAGTTCTCAGCTGAGTTGCTTTAAATAGAAAAGGGGCCATTTTGTATGTTACTTTAGCATTCTGGCTGGCCAATAAAAATGTCATTTTAATATAAGGATCTCAGTGTGTCTTTTGTATAATGTAAGGTCCAAGGCATTGATTTCTCTCTTTCTTATACAAGTTACAACTAAACAGTACATGTGTGATATATTCTAACTCTGCTGCTCCACAGATACAAAATCATTCACTATAAGGAACTTGGTTAAGTCTTCCATGTTTGACCGTTGCATCCAGCTGTTCAAATCTACTGTAGTTCTGGAAAATATCCTCCTAAGGTGTTTAGGCAGGCTTTAGCTCAGCAAGTTAATCACCAGGTGCAGCTGCAATAAATCTTGCCAACTGAAAGTTTGACAGTTCAAAGCTGGGACAGGGTGAGCTTCTGACCTTCAGCCTGCTCCCTGCCCACCTAGCGGATTGAAAACAGCAATGTGAATAGATGAATAGGAACTGCATTAAGCAGAGAGGTATTTTAGGCTGGCATTCCAATCATGTAAAAGGAGGAATTTTTACAAAGGTGTTTCCGAACAAATAAGGCTCTTCAGCAAGGAGATGGAGCGACAGCACCCCCCTGTGGCCGGAACTGAGCACAGCCTACAAAAGATGCTGAAAGATAGGGAAAAGCCTATACAATACCTCTATCGGTTGTCTGTCTTATAATTGTATAATCAGCATTGAATGTTTGCTGTATACATGTTCTGTGATCCGCCCTGAGCCCCCTTTGGGGTGAGAAGGGGGGAATATAAATACTGTAAATAAATAAATAAATTTAGATATTGGGTTGCTTGAAAAGTAGGTTTAAAACAACTTTGCCATTTCAATGAGCCCGCTTTACTGAGGGTAGCAACATCTTCCTGAGTTTTTCTATCCAGTACTTTGATCATCTTGGCTACCAAAGACAATAAACTGGGTGAGATGCATCCACATTTTCCCCTACCTGCTCTGGGATCTGATCTTGCACAGAGTGACTTTAACTTCATGCATTTTTATTCTTTCTGCAAAGAAGAAAAACTCACACTGACACAAAGTCATTTCCAGATCGGCCCTACCCTTTGGCAAGATTGGGGTGTCAACTCAGGCAGGAGACGCAGAATGGGCAACTGGGGGAGGCATCAGAGCAGAGGTCAGTAAACTCTAGAATCTGTGCTAAGCTTGCAACTTAAGACTGCCACCATATTTGTGAGCATTGACTACCAATGCTTCTTTCACTGTGGATAGCAGGTAACTGCAGGAACTGAATTTCCAGGCCTGGGAAGAGGGAGATATACCTCTAGGCAGTGAGTGTCCCTTGGTTCCTCTTCTAAATGTGGAAGGTGCTTTGGTTGTGGTTTGGAAAGGCTTGTTGGTGTCTTCTGCCTTAGGGAAAGTCACACATTTTGGTCCTACATGACAGGCACCAGTTGGTTGGTTGCACCACTGGCATCTTTCTCACTCTGCTATGAACATTGGGCATCTTTGAAGTGAAGGAGCCACAGTCTTCGAGCAAACGCACACAACACATGCCCATTCCAAAAAAGGGTGAAAGCAAAGGTGTTTGTGTGTTCCTTTGGACATGTTCTTCGCCACTGGGAAGATAACGATGCTGCTAATTGCTCCCCTTTTTTAAAATCCCCATTTCATTTGTCTCAGTCTCCAGTGAAGGTTGGTTGCTGTGCCAGCCAGGATCCTGCATTGCTATTGGTTGGCAGCTCGGATATGTGTGTGTTTGTAAGCGGCACTGATGTATCTGCAGAGACAAGAAATGATGAGAGAAAAGGAGGGTGGGGAGAGAGAGAGAGAGAGAGAGAGAGAGAGAGAGACTGACTGCCTGGACCCATTATCTTTGATAACAGAAGCCTTAGGTGATCTGCTTTCTGAGAGATGCTGATGGATTAGGGAGATCAATGGGTCCGGTTTCAAGGAACATGAAAGGCACTGCAGATGACTTCAAGTCAGTTATAGCAGAGCACTTGATGAACCAACCTGCACACAGCATAATATGTGAGAACACAGAAATGCTGGACCACTCTCACAACCACCATGTTAGGCTACACAGAGAAGCCACTGAAATCCACAAGTATGTGGACAATTTCGACAGAAAGCAGGAAATCGTGAAAATGAACTAAATCTGGCTGCTACTATTTAAAAACTCTAAAATCAAAACAGTGAATAAAGAACAATACTCAAAAACAGGGGGATTCCAGACAAGAAACAATCAGGGCCAGCTAATCACCTTCCAACAAATAATATGTCATGTCCAGGTTGGTTCATCAAGTGCTATGTCTGACTTTTCTGGTTGAAGTAGTCTGCAGTACCTTTCATGTTCCTTGAAAGCGGACCCATTGATGGCTCCAATCCACCGCCATCTGTCAGAAAGCAGATCACTCAAGGCTTCTATTTGTTATCAAAGATCGTGGGCCCAGGCAGGCAGCCAGTCTTCTCTCTTATTCGCTCTCTCTGTGTGTGTGTCTCCCCCCCCCCACACACACACACACTTTTCTCTCATCTTTTCTTGTCTCAGCAGATACATCAGTGCCGCTTACACAAGCAGTATACACACACACACACATATTGAGCTGCCAACCCATAGCAATCTGGTATAGCTGGTGTGAGATGGTTCCAAACAATTTATTTTAATTTGTAGATGATTGGTTTTAGTGTTTGTGTA
The DNA here is from genome assembly GCA_030556195.1 of Anolis apletophallus. Lineage (NCBI taxonomy): Eukaryota > Metazoa > Chordata > Lepidosauria > Squamata > Anolidae > Anolis > Anolis apletophallus. The sequence continues at coordinate 26,716,995 of JARBWK010000011.1, read as the reverse complement.
TATTTATAGTTTAATTTATGTTCGGGCATGGAACATTTGCCATATATATGTTGTGCTCCGCCACGAGTCCCCTTTGGGGCGAGAAGGGTGGAATAGAAAGGTTTGAAATAAATAAATAAATAATTTACCCCCAGGGGCAGTACAGACCTTGAAGCTGCAAGGCCATCGAATGCTAATCAAGGTGGTCATTTGCAACATTCAGCACAGTAAATAAAGAGCAACACTAAAAGAAACAGGGGAATTCCAGACAGGAAACAATCAGGGCCAGCTAACACCTCCTAAAAAAGGATTTCCCCAAGCAGGAAGCAGCCCGGCTTTGAACCTGCAAGGCCATTAAATGCTAATCAAGGTGGCTGATTGTAACATTCACACTTGTCTCCAACAGGCAAGAGTTCTTTCTCCCACCCTGTATATAAACACTACTTGCCTAGTTTCCAACAGAACTTACAATCTCCGAGGATGCCTGCCATAGATGCAGGCGAAACATCAGGAAAGAATGCTTCTGGGACATGGCCATATGGCTTCAAAGTCTGGTTTGTTGCTGTCTGGAGAAATCTTTTGTTGTGAGGTGTTAGCTGGCCCTGATTGATTCCCCCAGGCAGGAAGCAGCCAGACTTTGAAGCTGTAAACTCTAAAATCAGGACAGTAAATAAAGAGGAACACTCAAACAACAGGGGAATTCCTGACATCAAACAATCAGGGCAAGTTAACACCGCCAAACAAAGGAGTCCCCCAGGCAGCAATCAGCCAGGTTTTGAAGCTGCAAGGCCATTCAATGCTAATCAAGGTGGCCAATTGCAACATTTGCACTTGCCTCAAACAGACAAGAGTTCTTTCTGGACATTCTACAGATATATCAACCCCACTTACCTAGTTTCCAACAGACCTCACAACGTATGAGGATGCCTGCCATAGATGTAGATGAAACGTCAGGACAGAATGCTTCTGGAACATGGCCATACAGCCTGGAAAACTCACAACAACCATTGTGGGCTATATTTAAGAGGAAGGAACCCAGTGATTCTGACCATGAAAGCCTTGAACAACACATTGAACCCTTGTCTGTTTGAGCTTGTCTCCTTTCCAACAGATCTCTGAACAAACCTCTGAGGACAAAACCCACAGCAATCCTGCCTGGGGAATCCTTTGTTGGGAGGTGTTAGCTGGCCCTGATTGTTCCATGTCTGGAACTCCTGCGTTTTCAGTGTTGTTCTATATTGACAGGCAGGAATCAGCCAGGCCTTGAAGCTGCAAGGCTTTGCAATGCTAATCAAGTCGATTAATTGCAACATTCACACTTGCCTCCATCAGACCAAGAGTTCTTTCTCCCAACCTGGACCTTCCACAGATATATAAAACCTACTTGCCTTGTTTCCAACAGACCTCACAACCTCTGAGCATGCCTGTCATAGATGTGGGTGAAACATCAGGAGAGAATGTTTCTGGAACATTGCCGTATTTATTTATTTATTTATTTATTTATTTATTAATTTACGGCATTTCTATGCCGCCCTTCTCACCCCAAAAGGGACTCAGAGCAGCTTACAAGTAAAATGTAAATACAATACATTATATTATTGCCATAGCACTATATTAATATTATATATGGCATTGCACTATAACATTATACTGTAATATTATTAGTAATATTACATGTAATATAAATTATATAATTATAATATCATATTATTATTCGTAGTATTATATTGGATTACATAATAATAGTATCAATATGATATGTATATACAATATATTATATTATAATAATATAATATAATATATTGTATATACATATAATATTGATAATATTATCAATATGATATGTATATACAATATATTATATTAATATAATATAATATATTGTATATATACATATAATATTGATAATATTATCAACATTATACATATATACAATATATTATATTATATTATATTATTTTAATATAATATATTGTATATACATATAATATTGATAATATTATTTATGTAATACAATATAATATTAATTATAATATTTATTATATTATATTATATTAATATGTATTATATTAATATTATATTATATTATATTATACTATACTATAGTATAGTATATTATATTATATTATATTATATTATATTATATTATATTAAGCACAGTGCAGGAGGCAAGATGGAACTGCCTTCCTGGCCCCTCTCTTCACTCTGATCTCAGAGCAATACCATATAGCCTGGAAAACTCACAGCAACCCAGCCACAGCATTTTTTAGGTGCTCTTAATTTCAGAAACCCATCTCGGAAATGATCCACCTTCGCAGTCATTCAAGCTGCAAGACCATTCAATGCTCATCAAGGTGATCAATTGCAGCATTCAAACAGACAAAAGTTGCCTTGCAGCTTCAAAGCTTGCCTGCTTCCTGCCTGGGGGAATCCTTTGTTGGGATGCCTTAGCTGGCCCTGATAGTTTCTTGTCTGGAATTCCCCTAGTTCCCAACATACCTCACAACCTCTGAGGATGCCTGCCATCAGAGCCAGGGCCGTAGCCAGGATTTTGATTCGGGGAGGGCTGAGTTTGGTTCGGGGGGGGGGCTGAGACTGGGTGAAGGAGGGTCTACCCTAGCAAACCTTTTGTATTGTTATCCCAATAACCCCATTAATGTGGGATATAATGAGCATGGTGATCAGATCATGATTTAAATGCACATAACAGTTTAAATAATGTACCAGTAAGGCCTTTTCGCGGACCACCCTGAGAATTTCGGGGGGGGCTGCCCCATAGCCCCCGTGGCTACATGCCTGATCAGGGCCGTAGCCCGGATTTTGGTTCGGGGGGCTGAGTTTGGTTCGGGGGGCTGAGACTGGGTGAAAGAGGGTCTACCCTAGCAAACCTTTTTATTGTTATCCCAATAACCCCATGAATGTGGGATATAATGAGCATGGTGATCAGATCATCATATGAATAAACATAACAGTTTAAATAATGTATCAGTAAGGCCTTCTCACGGACCACCCTGAGAATTTCGGGGCTGAAGCCCTAAGCGCCCCCTGGCTACATGCCTGCCTGCCTGCCTGCCTGCTATAGATGCAGGCAAAACGTCAGGAGAGAATGCTTCTGGAACATGGCCATACAGCTCGGAAAACTCACAGCACCCCAGGGTCCGATGGAGAATGTGATGGAGCTGATGTTTTGTTAGACGATCAACACAAACAGTGGGATTTTTTTAGGAGGGGGTTTAAAAGCAAGCAGGACATCTTGGAAGGGGTGCGGTGGACTCTGCCTCTCTCTCTCTCCCTGGAGGGGAGTCGATAGGGCCCAGATCCGAGGAGGAGGAAGAGGAGGAGGCGAGGAGCCTTGTTGCCTCGGAGCCCGGCTCAGAGATGCTGGCCACCAGGCAACGGCGGCGGAGGGGGGAGCTCCTGAGAGGCTCTTAGAGCCCAGCTCAGCCGCTTGGAGGAGCGAGCGAGGGAGGAAGGGAGGGAAGGGAGGAGAAGGGAGGAAGCAGAGACGGGGTGGCGGGGGGGTCTCCGCTTTGCGGTGTCGCCGCGAGGAAGGAAGGCGAGGAAGGAAGGCGAGGAGGCTGGAAGATGGTGTGGCGGCTGGGGCTCGGGGGGGCCGGCGCCCCTCTGCTCCTGCTGCTGCTGCTGGCGGGGCCCGGCGCGGGTCGGAAGCCCCCCAAAAGGAAGTGCCCGCTGGGCTGCACCTGCACCAAGGACACCGCGCTGTGCGAACGGGTCAAGGAGATCCCCCCGGACCTGCCTCAGCACCTCGTCTCCCTGTAAGCCTCCCTTCTGGTTCTTATTACCCCTTCCTCTCCCCAAAGAGATGCTTCTGTGTGCCTAGAGATACTAGGTCTTCTACCTAGAGATCTGTCTCTGAGATGTGTAGGGGGAGGAGGGGGTCGTAGTGCCTTCATCAACACGCTGGCCTGGCCGAGGGTCCTTGCCATCCCTGGTCAACCCCGAGGAAGGTTTTGGGGGCCAGGAAAGAGAGGCTCAAAGACCCCTTCCCCCATCGCCTGCTCCACATGGAGAACTTGGCACACTGAGCCAACAAGGAGGGTTTGGGGCCAGAAAAGAGAGACCCAAAGACCCCTTTCCCCCCATAGCATGCTCCACATGGAGAACTTGGCATACAGACCCAATAAGGGGGGTTTGGGGCCAGGAAGGAGAGGCTCAAAGACCCTTTTCCCCCCATAGCATTCTCCACACGGAGAACTTGGCACACTGAGCCAACAAGGAAGGTTTGGGGCCAGGAAAGAGAGGCTCAAAGACCCCTTTCCCCATCACCTGTTCCACATGGAGTCCAAGCATTTCACAGACCCCTGTGACCCCCACGAATGACAGGCCTGGACCGAACTTGGCACACAGACCCAATAAGGAGGGTTTGGGGCCAGGAAAGAGAGGCTCAAAGACCCCTTTCCCCATCACCTGCTCCACATGGAGTCCAAGCATTTCACAGACCCCTGCGACCCCCACGAATGACAGGCCTGGGCCAACAAGGAGGGTTTGGGGCCAGAAAAGAGAGGCTCAAAGACCCCTTTCCCTATCACTGCTCCACATGGAGTCAAAGCATTTCACAGACTCAAAGACCCCTTTCCCTATCACTGCTCCACATGGAGTCAAAGCATTTCACAGACCCCTGCGACCCCCACGAACGACAGGCCTGGGCCAAACTTGGCAGACAGACCCAATAAGGAGGGTTTGGGGCCAGGAAAGAGAGGCTCAAAGACCCCTTTCCCCATCACCTGCTCCACATGGAGTCCAAGCATTTCACAGACCCCTGACAGGCCTGAACCCCAGACCCAATAAGAATGACAGGCCTGGACCGAACTTGGCACACAGACCCAATAAGAAGGGTTTGGGGCCAGGAAAGAGAGGCTCAAAGACCCCTTTTCGATTCACCTGCTCCACATGGAGTCAAAGCATTTCACAGACCCCTGCGACCCCCATGAATGACAGCCCTGGACCGAACTTGGCACACAGACCCACCATGGGCAACTGCGCATATTTCCAGGACTTGGGGGTGATTGCTCTGGGAGTTGTAGTTTACCCTTGTCCAGAGAGCACTGAACCCAGCTGAGAATGGATTTGGACCAAACTTGGCACAGAGAACCAACTGTGAAGACTGGCTGTGTTTGGGAGTGCTTGCCCTGGGAATCTGGGAGTTGTAGTTCACCCTTATATAGAGAACACCGAACCCACCCAAACACGGATCTGGGCCAAATCTGCCACACAGACCCACCATGGGCAACTGTGCATACTGACAGGGTTTTGGTTTGATTGCTCTGGGAATCTGGAAGTTGCAATTCCCCCTTATACAGAGATCACTGAACCCACCCAAACACAGATCTGGACCAAACTTGGCATAAAGACCCAACCAGGAGGGTTTGGGGCCAGAAAAGAGAGGCTCAAAGACCCCTGTCCCCCATCACCTGCGCCTCATTGAGTCAAAGCATTTCACAGACCTTCGACCCCCATGAATGACAGGCCTGGACCAAACTTAGCACACAGACCCACCATGGTGCATACTGACAGGGGTTTGGGAATGATTTACTTATTTATTGTATTTTTACCGCCTTTCTTACCCCTCAGTGATTGCCCTGGAATCTGGGAGTTGTAGTTCACCCTTATCCAGAGAACACTAAACCCAGCTGATGAGGGATCTGAACCAAACTTGGCACACAGAACCAACAGGGCCAACAGTGTATACTGGCTGGGTTTAGGGGTGCTTGCCCTGGGAATCTGGGAGTTGTAGTTCAGCCTTATACAAAGAACACTGAACCCAGACAACAAGGGATCTGGACCAAACTTGGCACACAGAACCAATATGGCCAACTATGAATACTGGCTATTTATTTATTTACTACATTTTTATACCACCCCTCCCAGCAACTCGAGGTGGTTTACATGACAATATCTACCGTCCAGATAAAACACAATTAAAACACTCAAAATAATAATTATATATGCAACAACAATTAACAGTTAAAAACATAAAAAATACAATTCTCAGCATCTTGTTAAAATCACTTTCCGTCACATCGTCATCATTCCATAGGTCTAATTAAACAGTTATATTTCATCTGCAAATGCCTGTTCGAACAGCCAGGTCTTCACTTTCTTACGAAATGTCAGGAGGGAGGGGGCTGATCGGATGTCACTAGGGAGGAGCCACCACTGAAAAGGCTAGGTTTGGGCGTGCTTGCCCTGGGGATCTGGGAGTTGTAATTCACCCTTATAAAGAGACCCCTGAACCCAGCTAATATCAGATCTAGACCAAACTTGGCACACAGGCCAACTGTGAATACTGTGGGTTTGCGGTTAATTACTCTGGAAATCTGGGAGTTTTAGTTCACCCTTATCCAGAGAGCCCTGAACCCAGCTGATATCAGAGCTAGCCCAAACTTGGCACACAAGCCAACTGTGACTGCTGTGGGTTTGGGGGTGATTGATTACTCTGGAAATCTGGGAGTTTTAGTTCACCATTATCCAGAGAGCCCTGAACCCAGCTGATATCAGAGCTAGCCCAAACTTGGCACACAGGCCAACTGTGACTGCTGTGGGTTTGGGGGTGATTACTCTGGAAATCTGGGAGTTTTAGTTCACCCTTATCCAGAGAGCCCTGAACCCAGCTGATATCAGAGCTAGCCCAAACTTGGCACACAGGCCAACTGTGACTGGTGTGGGTTTGGGGGTAATTACTCTGGAAATCTGGGAGTTTTAGTTCACCCTTATCCAGAGAGCCCTGAACCCAGCTGATATCAGAGCTAGCCCAAACTTGGCGCACAAGCCAACTGTGAATGCTGTGGGTTTGGGGGTGATTACTCTGGAAATCTGGGAGTTTTAATTCACCATTATCCAGCGAGCCCTGAACCCAGCTGATATCAGATCTAGACCAAACTTGGCACACAGACCCAACATGGCCAACTTTGAATAATGGCAGGTTTGGGCCAGAAAAGAGAGGCTCAATGGCTCCTTTCCCCATCACCTGCTCCACATGCAGTTAAAGCATAGCCTTCCTCTGAGCCACTTGGTCCACTAGCTACTAGTACTGGAGATGGAGACCCAGATGGCCCCAGGGAGGGCTGGTGGACATGGACATCCCACTCGATGGGATGCTCCAAGGGCTGGCAATTGGTTGGAAATGCATGTATTCATTGGGGATAACAACAGAGGCCCTGCTTCTCCACATTCCAACATCTGAAGAAGAGAAGGCTGAGACATGATGAGGACCATGGATAAATATGTGAGGGGAAGTCATAGGGAGGAGGGAGGGAGGGAGCTTATTTTCTGCTGGCCTGGAAACTAGGACGCGGAACAATGGCCTCAAACTACAGGAAAGGAGATTCTATCTGAACATTAGGAAGAACTTTCTGTGAGTGCTGTTCAGCAGTGGAACTCTCTGCCCTGGAATGTGGAGAAGGCTCCTTCTTTGGAGGCTTTTAAACAGAGGCTGGATGGCCATCTGTCGGGGGTGCTTTGAATGGGATTTTCCTGCTTCTTGGCAAGAGGTTGGACTGGAGGTCTCTTCCAACTCTATGATTGTATGATATGGTCAGGCCCAGATTACCCATAAGGCCACCCTAGGCCATGGCCTAGAGGCATTAGCCGAGGGGGGTGCAGTTCATGGACCAAAAAAATTGTTGAAACAAAACCGCAACGCACGGCATGGAGATCACTCTCTCTCTCTCTCGGGGGAGGCCGGGGGGTGAGAGCTGTGAGAGGCGGGTGAGGAGAGAATGGCACCCCCCTGCCATTGCCCCCACCCCCTTGTCACGGAAGGAGGGTGCAAAGAGGAGGAGGTGGAGGGAAGCCCCCGGGGCCGCTGCCGGGAATGCGCGGCACCCAGAAACATGGCGGAGGAGGCAGAGGCGCTCATGCCCTCCTACCATGCATGCCCGGCATCGGCCCCGGGGGCGGGGCTAACTTTTGCCTCCTTCTCCTCGCGCTCTCTTTCCTTGAGTCAAGGAAGGAGGGCGCGAGGAGGGAAGCCCCGCCCCCGGGGCCACTGCCCGTTGCGGTAGAGGTTGATTTGTGGGCGTAATTCCAAAGTGTGGTCTAGGGCAGGGCTGTCCAACTTCTTCCGACCCAAGGGCCGGAAGAAGTGTCACTGATCACCTGGGGGGCCGGAGGTGATCAGTGAGCGGGGGGGCGGGGCCGCTTGCGGGGGGTGGGGCGGGGCCGCTCGCTCTCGTAGCCCCTCCTCTTTCCCCCCGCTCGCACCGCTCCTCGGATCCCGGGCGGCAGGCGCGGCGGGAGAAGCAGGAGTGGCTACAGGGGAAGAAGGCAGACGGCTTCCTCCGTAGCCACGAAGCAGGAGTGGCTACAGGGGAAGAAGGCAGCCGGCTTCCTCCGTAGCCACTCCTGCTTCTCCCGCTCGCACTGCTCCTCGGATCCCGGCGGCAGGCGCGAGCGGGGAGAAGCAGGAGTGGCTACAGGGGAAGAAGGCAGCCAGCTTCCTCCGTAGCCACTCCTGCTTCTCCCCGCTCGCACCACTTCCCACCGCGTCGGGCGGCGATCTCCGCCGCGGCGGCGGGAGAGGCGAGCCGCGGGGAGACGCTCCCCCGCAGCTCGTCCCTTCCTCCTAAAGCCGTGACATGCCGGCTTCCTCAGAAGGGCGAAGCATCCGAAATCGCCCTTCTGAGGAAGCCGGCATGTCACGGCCTTAGGAGGAAGGGACGAGCTGGTGGGGAGCCTCTCCCACGGCTCGCCCCCTCTCCCCGCCGCTGGAGATCGCCACCCGACGCGGTGGGAAGGGAGAGAAGGAGGAGGCGGGGCAGGGAGGAGGAAGAGAGCTGGCTTCTCCTCCCTGCACCGCCCCTTGTCCCTCTCTCACGGCGCCAATGCAAACCGGTTTGCATAGGCGCTGGTGAGAGAGGGACGGAGGGGGGTGCAGGGAGGAGGAGCTGGCTCACTTCCTCCTCCCTGCCCCGCCTCCCCCGGCCACCATTTTTTTAAAAAAAATGTACATTTTTTTAAAAAAATTAAAAATGGCGGCCGGGGGCATAGCCGGGGCCGTGTCCAACAGGCTAGGGGGCCGTGTACGGCCCCGGGGCCGCCAGTTGGACAGCCCTGGTCTAGGGCGCCAAAAGGGGTTAATCCGGGCCTGGATATGGTGGGTGAATCTTGCAGGGAGGGCTGTAGGTGCTGATACTTTATCAAACACGTCTCCCCAGTGAGTTGTCTAGCTGTTGCCTGGATGCAAGAATGCTGCCTAGAGGTAGGATCTCTCCCCAGCATGAACCAAGGACTGACAAGCAAAGTGTCGAATCCAGGGAAGCTGGAGGTGCCTCTCTCTACAGAATTCACCACTTTGGCTGCAGGCAGCATTCGGAAAATACACTCATAAACATGGAGTCAGGTTTAGTTACAGTGACTGCTTTTCATGCAGCGGTGAAAGCAGTGAGGGAGAGAGAACAAGGTTTCGTAAATATGGTCCTTGGTTGATGTGTTAGCATATTTTCCAGGCTGGTACTTCAGCTCTTTCAGACATGGTTGATTCAAGTGCTCACAGGATGTACAGAATGTACCAGCCCTGCTCCTGGTGCTAGTGATGCTACAGCTGGCCTCTCTCTCTGGATCGCCCAGCTTCCCACTCTCTCTCTCTCTGCCTGCAGGTCTCTCATTCGCTCGGGGTTCACAGTGATCCTAGAGGGCAGCTTCCAACAAGTGCCATCTCTTCAGCTGCTGTAAGGATCCTGATACTTTAGTTGTGAGTGGGGTGTGTGTATCTATGTGTGTGCACACTCATCCATCATCTGCTGTGTGTAGGTGGTACCTGGGAATGTGTCTGCTTACCAATCCATCTCCCAAACAGTTTGTCTGTTTATGTGCCCTATAAATATGAATCCTTTTACACTGGCAGAAGTGAATTTGTTTTGCTGCATCTTACTGGAGAAATAATAATAATAGGTTGCTGTGAGTATTCTGGGCTGTATGGCTATGTTCCAGAAGCATCCTCTCCTGACGTTTCACCCACATCTATGGCAGGCATGCTCAGAGGTTGTGAGGTCTGTTGGAAACAAAGCAAGTGGGGTTTATATATCTGTGGAATCTCCAGGTTGGGAGAAAGAACTCTTGTCTGCTTGAGGCAAGTGTGAATGTTGCAATGGACCACCTCAATTAGCATTGAATGCCTTGCAGCTTCAAAGCTTGGCTGCTTCCTGCCTGGGGGAATCCTTTGTTGGGATGTGTTAGCTGGCCCTGATAGTTTCTTGTCTGGAATTCCCCTAGTTTCCAACATACCTCACAACCTCTGAGGATGCCTGCCATAGATGTGGGCAAAACGTCCGTAGAGAATGCTTCTGTAACATGGCCATACACCCCGGAAAACTCACAGCAATCCAGTGATTTTAGCCATGAAACCTTCAACAACACAATAATAATTCTTTATAACCTGCCTTCTCTCCCCAAAGGGACTCAGGGAGGTTTACAGAAATAACAAAAATGGCAAACATTCAATGCCAGAAAACAGGTAGACAACAATCAAGGCAAAATATAAAATCAAATAACTCAGTATAACTTATGAACAATCAAAGTAAAAGGTTAAGCTAAATAGACATACTACGTATAAGGAATCAGACCAATAAAAATAGTAAAGTAAAGGTAAAGCTTTCCCCTGACATTAAGTCTCATCGTATCTGACTCTTGGGGGTGGTTCTCATCTCCATTTCTAAGTCGAAGAGCCAGCATTGTCCGTAGACATCTGCATGGAGCACCATTACCTTCCCGCCAAGGCGGTATCTATTTGAATGTTTCTGAACTGCTAGGTTGGCAGAAGCTGGGACTAACAGCGGGAGTTCACCCTGCTCCCTGAATGCGAACCACAAGTTCAGCAGGTCAGCAGTTTAAACTGCCGCGCCACCAGGGCGGGACCTCCCATTAGAATACTATACATTAAAAGCACAATATAATATATAGCATCAGCAGGCTAAGGGAGTATCCAATGTCAACCGCTGCACCACCAGCCCCCCCCCCATTAAAATACTATACATTAAAAGCACAATATAATATATAGTGTCAGCAGGCTAAGGGAGTACCCAATATGTATGGGAAATGTTAATCCTCCTCCTCTTCATAGGCTAGATTACACAAATTGGTCTTTAAAAGCTCTCTAAAGGAGAGGAGAAAGGGGGCCATATTAGTTCTTTAGGGAGAGAGTTCTAGAAGTGGGGAGAAGGCCCTATTTCTCATTCCCACCAGCCATGCACACCACAGTGCTGGTGCTGGCTTGCACACAGAGATGTGGTTCTTCAGATTGTCTGGGTCTGAACCATTTAGGGCTTTATAGATAGTGACCAGCACTTTGTATTTAGCCCAGACGTAGACTGGCAGCCAGTGGAGCTGCCGTAACATGGGAGTAGTTCTCTCCCTGTACGGTGCTCCAGTTATTAACTTGGCTGCTGATCTCTGAACTAGTTGCAGCTTCCGAACTATCTTCAAAGGCAGCCCCATGTAGAGAGCACTGCAGTAGTCCAAACGGGAAGCAAACAAGGCATGTCCTACGGTGGCCAGATCTGGCATCCCAAGGTATGGACACAACTGGCGCACAAGTTTTAGTTATGCAAAGGCGCTCCTGGCCACCACCAACACTTGGGGTCCCAGGGTCAGCAATGAGTCCAGGATCACCCCCAGACTGCGAACCTGTGCCTTCAGGAGGAGTGTGACCCTGTCCAGCACAGGTTGTAATCCCATACCCATAAACTTGTTTGGTCTGAGATGAATACGTAAGTGAATCTGTCAGTCTTTCTGTCTGTTTGCCTATCTATTTGAGACAGTATAGTAACGCTGCAACTTGTGTCACCTAGACCCTGTTTGGCCCACCACTCTTGCAAACACATCCATGCAAAGTAAAGGAAAAATAAACATTTCCACTCCTACTAGAAGGGTGACATTGCTTTGAAAGGAGATCGTATTTTGGCTTCCTAATGGAGGTTATACAAATTTTAGAAAGTGAAATTACACTCTCTCAACCTCTTCTGAAAGCTTGGCAATAAAACCCCATGTTAGATTTACCTTAGGGTCGCCATAGGTCAGAAATGACTTGACAGCAACCAACAACAGAGTATTTGTATAAGCGTAATCAGCCAAAGAAATCATTTTTAATTACTTTCATTAACATGGAATTCCCAATTAAGCAATGTTCTGAGTATATGATCTTTATTACAGTTTTTGTACCTAACGTCAAGTGCCATCTCAAAAGGGCATTTCTTCCTGTACAAGAGAGAATGGGGATTCTGTTTTGAAGATTATGACTCTTGAGAGACACCTGTACATTGTTTTGCCCACAGTTTTAGAACATGTTGAATCAATAATAATAGGTAAAGGTAAAGGTTTTCCCCTGACGTTAAGTTTAGTTGTGTCCGACTCTGAAGGTTGGTGCTCATCTCTATTTCTAAGTTGAAGAGCCGGCGTTGTCCATGGACTCCTCTAAGATCATGTGGCCGGCATGACTGCATGGAGCACCGCTACCTTCCTGCTAGTGAGTAGACCTATTGATCTACTCACATTTGCATGTTTTCAAACTGCTAGGTTGGCAGAAGCTGGGGCTAACAGTAGGAGCTCACTTCGCTCCCCGGATTTGACCCCTCAGCTCAGCAGTTTAACCTGCTGCGCCACTGGAGGCTCCCAATAATAATAATAATAATAATAAATCTTTATTAATAACCCACTTTTCTCCCTCACAGGACCCAAAATGGCTCACATCATACTATGTAAAGAACAATCCAAATACATCAGTAAAAAGTATAAAACATCATAAAATAATCAATTTAAAACAACAATAATATGCATTCACATTCTTGTGGCAAATCAATTATTTGTCCTGCTGATTTACTAAAATTCAAAGTGTTAACCAGTTAAGACTGTCCACTGGGCTGAAGCAAAGTTGCATTCCTGAAGCCAGTGTCCATGGCCGTGTGAGTGAGGATTTCCTAAGTGAATGTACATTGTTTCACTGACTCTTTCTGGTGGTGAGTGTACCATATGGTTACCTTTGCATGCGGAGCTCACGCTCAATGTGTGTGCCTCAGTGAGCATGATGTGGGCAAGTGACTTTGTACATTTGTTTTGGCACTTCCTTGTGCCATACCCTGTAGTGGTGAAAGAGTGCCCCTTACAGCCCACAGGCATGGCCTAATGAGTTGGATAATGGTAAGTGAGCCCTTTATTCCCTTTGCATGCTGAATTAGTCCCTGCCTGAATTAGGAACATTTGGTTTGGAGGCCCTCTAAGCACAGGATGTAAATAAAGTGAGAATATCCTTATATAAATTGGTCCAGAGAAAGATATCACCTCTGCATATTCACAGAGGCACTATTTGTTATGATAGATTTCCCATGTTCAAAGTCTATGTGGACTTGAAGGTGAAATTTAAGTTCATAAGTAGACAAATGAGAGTTGAAGGAGAGGTCTGGGTTTACACTTCAGGCACTCAATTGGGTCTATGACTGCCCCATTTCTTCTCTTCCTGGTAACCTTTTCCCCAGGCACAGGTACTTTAAAACATTAACACTTTGGTAAAGCTTAGATTTCACTCAGTGTCAAGCTTTTACAACACCTGTTTTATTTTCTGGATAATTAAACAAGTGATATATCTCCTTGGAAAGATAGAGCGGCCTATACATAAAGTATTATTTTACTGACACAAAAACACAGTATGTCCCAGCAAACGAGACATATATGCTGGATTTCATATCAGAAAATCACAAAACTTCCCCAGCGTCTAGGACTGTGTGATGTATTTTCGAATGATGCGCGCAGATCCAAGTAAGGTGGCCTTTCGCAGTTGACAAATCATGATTTTGTCAATGTTTATTGTTTCCGTATTCTGGCTGAGAGCTTTTGGCACGGCACCCATTATTATTATTATTATTATTAACTGGGAATCACCTAGTTACAAACATCTGACTTACATACAACTCCTAGTTACAAACGGGGTTGGTGGAAACAACAGGAAAGGAAAGGAAATCTACCTCTAGGAAGGGAAATTCACTTCTGTAACAACTATCATAAGGGGAAAGTGTCTCCAGTGAATTTTTATCACCAAACCATGTTTCCGTGACAACCCAAAATTTTCAAAATCCAATTGTCACAGAGACAGAAAGTGACAATTCTGAACAGGGCCACAGGCAGCAAAACAATCATTACAAGAGGTGGTAACCTTTCTCTCTGCTATCCAAAACTTTAAAAATATATTTTTGGCTGAAGTTATACTTTTAATATGTGCCTGTTTCAGCTTACCTGCAAATTCAACTTAAGAACAAACCTGCAAAACCCATCCTGTTCATAACACAGGGGCTGTATGTACTGATGAAATTTGAGGTCCAGGCATACATCACGACAGTCCCCATGTAGACATATTCCCAAAGAGAGTCCAACATTGCCTCCACCAGAGTGCCCAAAGACAGAAGAGAAGCCTCTGGCGGCAGCCAGATCACTTAAGAATCCTGTTAAAAGCCCTGGTGCTGTAGTGCTGTACTTCTCACTTTGGGGTGATAGTTTCCCTGTTCCTGCCTTCTCCTGAAAACATGGCTGCCTTTCCTTTGTATTTCCCACTTTCTGACCTGCCTGCTTCTCCCTCCCGCACCCTTCCCCTAGCTTGATCACATACAACTCCCTGGAACTGATTGGGGACGACGCCTTTGCAGGACTCGTACACCTGGAGTATCTGTGAGTGTGCAAAGATGGTGGGCCATGGGAAATTGGGCTGCATGCAATATGGGAATGGGGTGCTATATGATGTGAGCCTCATGCAGGTAGCGGGTTTGGGGAGGGTGATGGAACTGTGATTAATTCATGAGTCAGTATGGGAATGGTGTAGAGTTGAGTGATTTCAAGAAGTGAAGCCGTATTAAAAGCAGGGAGATTGCAAGTTACTGCTAACTGTGAGAGAAATAAGGCTGAACATTGTGACTATCATGACTATCAGCCCCCTTCCAGTAGACTCAAATCAAGGAAAAGCTTCATGAGAAACACTGCTCCTCCTCTTAATGTTCCCCCAGCAACAGCAAGAGTACGAATATCCCTCTGGGCAGCTAAACCAGGAAATCCCAAATTGATGGGGCCCCCATGAGGGTCTTCCTCCAGGCGCAAACCAAGAATGGGCAACTTGGAAGTCCATGAACAGACTCAGTTGGCAGATCAAAAGACAACCTGGCAAAATGGCACTACCTAGAACATTCCTCCACCCTTGTGTGACTGTGGAGCAGAACAAACAACTCTGCATCTGTATGCCTGTCCACAATGCTCTGCCTCATGCACAGAGGAAGAATTGCTTCAAGCTACAGACAATGTGGTTGCTGTTGCCCATTTTTGATCTAAAATTATTTAGCCGCTTGCACTCCCTCTCAGTTTTATACTTATTTACAAAATGTTTTGATACGAAATAAATAAATAAATAAAGCAGGGCAATAAGGCAAATAATTAAAATTAGCTGATTAAACACATGCCTTTAATTGTTAAAGTAATTTAAATTAATTTTGAAATATTTTTTTCATACAGGTGAATGTGACCAAAAGCACAGTATTAGTTTTTAGAAAAGTGATGATTCTGGATTATTGCTCTTGGGTTGCCTTTGGCAGCATGGCAATTGGGTGGTTCATCCCTAGCAGACTAGTGTTACTCAGAGTGATGGTCCCTGGATATTTGATGGTCCTGGAGCCATGGGTGCCAGTCCCTGCCAGGTTGCTAGAAACGATGGACACAAACATGGGCACATCAACCTGAGAAACATTGCAGTAGATCAGACGTACACTAACTTGGGGGTCACATGTTAGCACTCCCTGTTAGGATGACTGGCTGCCCGGTGATGGATGGATGGATGGATGGAAGGAAGGAAAGAAAGAAGGAAGGGGTGGAAGGAGAAAGTGGGAGAGAGGGAAAGAGGGTGGAATGAGGGAAGGAAGGGAACGAAGAAGAAAAAAGAGAAGGAAGGATGGAGGGAAGGAAAAGAAGGAAGGAAGGGAAGGCTAAAGGAAAGAGAGAAGGAAGGAAAGACAAAGAATAAGGAAAGAAGAAGAAAGAGGGAGAGAGGGAGGAAAGAGGGAAGGATGAAAGTGTGAAAGGGAAAGATGGAAGGAAGGAAGGAAGGAAGGACAAAAGGGTGGAAGGAAATGGGAGGGAGAAAGAGGGAGGTGAGAAAGGAAAGAGAGAAGTAAAGAAAGACAAAAGGGAAGGAAGGAGAAAGAGGAAGAGAGGAAGGGAAGAGGGAAGGAAGGACGAAAGGGTGAAAGGGGAAGAGGAAGGAAAGAAAGAAGGAAGGGCAAAGGGGTAGAAGGGAAGGAAGGAGGGAGAGAGAAAGGGAGGGGAGGGAGGGATGGAGGAAGGGAGGAAGGAAGGGAGGAATGAAGGAAAGAAGGAAGGACAAAAGGGTGGAAGGGAAGGAGAAAGAGGGAGGAAAGGAAGAAGGAAAGAGAGAAGGAAAAATAGGCTGGTGAGAGAGAGGAGGGCCTGAGAAAAGAGCCCAAAGGGCTGCATCTGGCCTCTAGACCTGGGTTTGCCCATATCTGCTGTAGATGATATTCTAGGGACCTTGTCAGACATGGCACAAAAATCATTGTGGATCGCCACAGCCCGGCGGTGGTCATGCAGGGAGTGTGGGGACATCTCACCCCATGCCCCATTCCATCGCAGCTTCTCCTCTTCCTCATCACTTTTTTCGATGGCTCAACTCATCTTTACATATGGAAAGATTGGGAGCCTACCGTTGTCCACCACCACAATTTTTCTGTGGCAGCAGCACTTCAGCCACAGAGTCTCCTGGGAAGTAGTTATTTGGGGGGTGATGGAGCCATAGCTGAACCTTAAAAATCCAGCTGCCACTGCTGAAAAAAAGTCCATGTGAAGAGAGTAGCATGTGGCCTTCTAGATTGTTTCCTGAGTCCAGCACAAGAGAAGGGATCCCTAATGGGTTGAGAGGCAATGAAACCTTGTGCCAAGTCAATAAATGAATGAATAAATAATACAGTTTTTAAGTATAATTGCCCTATGATCCTGCGGGGTCTAGTGCTGAATGTACCACTAATGGGACACAGAATTAATTTAAGTGAGTGTTTTGTCAACATATTCAGCAACTAAATGACTTATTGATTTTCTTGGGGGACTCTTTATCCTATATGTACAACAGACTGTTTGCTTCTACTTGGGACCCAGGTTCTTTATTGCAATGATTGCTGGGATGGAATGTAAAAAAAATGCTGAGAACCATTGTGATAAAATAGCAAAGTGGCTGAATCGTAACTTTTTCTCTCCATGGAAACCCGGGAACTTTGTAGTGGGTGCTGGGAAATCTATTAAAAGTTCTTCATCCTACAGGATAATTCTCAAGACTGTCTAGGTGATTCTATGCAGGATTGTCTAGTTCAATGCAGTTAAAGTGCATTATGAAGCTAGATTATATGGCAGTGTAGGTGAAGACTTACAATGAGATAACAATTCTCATTGTAAGCCTGCATTTATCCTAATTTGTGATTTTTAAAAATCATGTCAGAAGCGACTTGAGAAACTGCAAGTTGCTTCTGGTGTGAGAGAATTGGCCACCTGCAAGGATATTGCCCAGGGTACGCCCGGATGTGTTGCCATCCTGTGGGAGACTTCTCTCATGTACCCACATGGGAAGCTGCAGGTGACAGATGGGAACTCACCCCCATCTCACAGATTTGAACCGCCGACCTTCAGGTCAGCAGTTGAACTGGCACAAGGGTTTAATCCAGGGGTCAGGAACCTTTTTGACTAAGAGAGCCATAAAAGAAAAATATTAGGAAATTTATTTCAGTGAGAGCCATATAATATATGTAATATATTTAAGACTGAATTCAACTAAATGTGAGTATATATGTACATACTATGAGAAAAGGATTTCCCTGGCAGAATGATGGGACACTTCAGACCTGACTCTGCAAAAGGCATTCTCAGGAATCTGGGAAGGAAGAGAAGACGGAACGAAGGAAAGAAAGAAAGAAAGAGGATATAAAGGAGGGAGGGGGAGAGGAAGAAAGAAAAGAAGAACGAACTATGGAAAAGGAAGAGAAGAAAAGCAGAAGAGAGACAAGGAGAGGAAAGGAAAGAAGGAAATGGAAAGGGAGGAAAGGAAAGGGTGGGGAAAAGAAAGGAAAGGGAGTGAGAAAAAGTCAAATAATGAAGGGAAAAGAAGAAAAGAAAGTAGGGGAAAGAGAGGGAAGTGAAAAGAAAGGAAGGAGAAGGAAAGGAAGACTTGGGGAAAAAGAATAGAAGAGGAAGGAAGGAAGGAAGGAAGGAAGGAAGGAAGAGGAAGGGAGAATGGAGGAAAGAAGGAAGGAGAGAAGGAGAAAGAATGGGTGAAGGGGGAGAAAGAAAGGAAGAGAGGAAGGAAGGAAGGAAGGAAGGAAGGAAGGAAGAGAATGGAGGAAGGGGAGAGAGGGAGGGAAAGGAAGGAGAAAAGGAGAAGGAAAGAGTGAAGGGAAGGGAGGAAGGAAACCGAGGCCCGGGCTGCTCTGGAGAGCCAGATGCAATCATGAAAAGAGCCACATCTGGCTCCTGAGCCATAGGTTCCCTACCCCTGGTTTAACCCATTGTGCCACTTCGGCTCCTTGATTTGTAATGGAAACAATACTTTTGCTTTTGTTTTGAACATGATTTACAGTATATCCCACCTTTCTTTCTAAAAGAGGATTTAAGGCGATGTACAACTAAATTTAGTTAAAAATAAACTACATAAAAAAATGAACAACAAAGCATATAACTTTTCACATGAAGCACAACAGCAAGCTGTATTGTCATGCCTTGCCATTTTAGGCTTCTAAATCCCTCTCGCATCACCTTAAGCCATAAAGCACACCATTAAATCTTTGGAAATGAATCCTCTCCCCTTTGTGGTCTGTCCACTGCTACCTTCCTTTGTTAATAACTTAACCAGACTTTTTAAAACTTTACTTGCAGATTCATTGAGCAAAATAGGCTCGAAATGATCTCCAAGAATGCCTTCCGTGGCCTGAAGAGTCTTCTACATCTGTAAGTGTTTCTTGGACATGTTCCCAATCTCCACTTAAGGTCGAACTTAGGGTGGCCACTTAACTAATGCCCAGAATAGAGCAAATGCTTCCTTCGAAAAGAGGAAAAGAGAGGGCATAGATTAGCATTTTACCACTTCATCACATTTACTAAATTCCACAGAGTGCTACACTTAAAAGTGTGGTAAGCCACTGTTTTCATCACATTAGTTTGGGTTCAAGTGTAGGGTAGAGAATTCTTTGCATATTTGAAGCATGGGGGCCAGCATTCTTTTCAAACATTTCAGGAGGTGGTGGGGAAGTGGATTTTTTGGGAATGATCCGGATGTTTGGCCAAATGTGATGGCATTTATTGCTCTCAGATTTAAAATGAAATGTTTCCCCAATTTGTGGGAGGCGAAATTGTAGGAGGAGCCAAAAATACCCTTGTTAGGGAAAGTTCTGCCCTTATCTTTTGCTCCATACTATGCAGTCCTGGGAGTTATAGTTTCCCAAGATTCACACCCTTCTCTGGGTGCAACTTCACTGGAGAATAAAAGCAATTGGGACCCATTTTAAATGCTAGTATTATTGTTGTTGTTATGCCACGTCTCCATGCTGTGCAGTCCTGGGAGTCATCATTTTCCAAGGTCTATACCCCTCTATTGGTGCATTTGCAGTATGGAATGAATGCCCTTGCACTCCACTTTAAATGCCATGGCTCCATATGATGGAGTCATCCTGGGAGTTATAGTTTCCCAAGGTCCACACACTTCACTGGGTGCATCTACACTGTTGGACCTTACTTTGAATGCAGTTGGACCTTACTTTGAATGCCATGAGATGGTCTTGGGAATTTCAGTTCCCCAAGGTTCATGAACATAATTAGGGGGCATCTATACTGTGAATGATTGCAGCTGGAGCTTACTTTAAAAGGGGGAATGTGGGGAGAGCAAGGGGGGAATGGTATGAGGGGAGGGGAGGAAAGGAAAGAAAGAGAAAGAAGGGAAGGAAGAGAGAGAAAGAGAGAGAGAGAGAGAGAGAGAGAGAGAGAGAGAGAGAGAGAGAAGCAATGAAGTAAGGGAAGGGAGAAAAGGAAGAATATATGAAGGAAAGCAAGTGAAGAAGGAAGGAAGGAAGGAAGGAAGGAAGGAAGGAAGGAAGGAAGGAAGGAAGGAAGGAAGGAAGGAAGGAAGGAAAGCGGAAGGTGTATTTATTATTTCCCGGTATTTATTTATTTATTGAACTTGTATGCTGCCACTCCTTGAGGGCTCGGAGCGAAAATGTATGAGGGAAATGGGAGGAGGAAAGAAAGAGCCACAAAGGGAGCCTGCCCATCATTGCCACTTTTTGTCTTCATGATAATTGGATTTTGAAAAACGTGGCTTGTTGTGGAAACAAGATTTGGTGATAAAGTTTCCATGGAGACACCTTTCCTTCACAATAACTCTTTCAGAACTGAATTTCCCTTCTGGGGGGTAGATTTCTCTCATTTCCTCTTTTCTCACTCTGTTCTTAACTGTGAGTTGTTTGTATGTCAGATGTTTCTTACTTGGAGGCTGTCTGTATAATTATAATTAAAAACACATGTACAGATAGCTTTCAAGACAGTGCTCTCCTCCTGAGATTTCTCCTCCTTGCCCCAAGATCTGGCAACCCTAATTGCAGTATCTTTCCCCAGAGCTTCCAACTGAGCATGTCTACCATGCCACTCTTCTAAGGTTGTTTTTTTCTCCTTACCCACAGGAATTTGGCCAACAATAACCTTCAGACATTGCCAAGACACTTGTTCCGGGGCTTGGATTCTTTGACTTCAGTGTGAGTTGAAGGGCAAGGGGCAGGGCAACAAATGGTGAGGAATGGCTACGAGTAGGAAGGATTAACAGTTTGCTTCCTGCTTGTTTCCCATTGTTCTTCCAATTTACTGCTGAGATGGATAGAGAAAGCACATTGATTATAGATATCTTGGATTCCAGATCCCATCCTGGAGATGGTGGAGTTATAATTCAGCTGACTTGGATTGTACTCAGTAGGCTTGTGCAATCATGCTTCTCAATGTTTCTAAAGTAGTTACAAAACTAAAATTCTGAGGGTGAACACTAGATGGCGCTGGTGCTTTGCTTCTAAAGTGTTGCCAAAGTTCTGGTGGTGAACATTTCACCACCAGAGCTTTAGCAACACTATAGAAACAAAGTACCAGCGCCACCTAGTGTTCACCCTCAGAATTTTAGTTTTTAAGTACTTTAGAAACATATAAGCATGATTGCACAGGCCTAGTACTCAGTTAAGGAAAGCCATGAGGCTTATCTACTTAACTAACTGGAGGCACGGCAGCTGATGTTATGACAGTTTACAGTCCCCCAAAGCTTGGAAAAGTTTTTTTCTCTGAATTACAATACAGTAGATTCTTGCCTTAACCCTTTGAGTCCCTGTTGTTAGTATTCTAGGTGTCTAGCACCAAGTCAGACAGGTAAAAGTAGGAGACTCCGTATTATCTGACATTTTCATTTTTCTGACGTTCTGCCAGTCCGTTTATGTTGGATAAGCAAGGCTCTACTGTATTCCTAGGTTTCTGGAGAGTGCCTCAGAAATGATGCATTTTCATTGTGCGATCCCTTCTAGAAAATTCTGGGAACTGTAGTGGGAAAAAAACCAAAACACTTTTCCAGTTGTTGCCAAACAGTGGCAACTGATGTTCAGAATTCTGGTTACGGTAATTCTGAAAGGATTGAAAGGTGGAGAGTAATGAGTCCAATATCAGTGGACAGCAGCCAAGGAACAGGGAAATGCAGTCGAAGAACAGTGAGGTCAACAACCCAAGAACCTCTTCACCCAGCTCTTAGAATCTATAGCACAACTAACTGTACTTTCAGTGTGAATGTATTCAATTGTGTATGTTAAAATGTTGATATAAAATTATCAAAAGTTAGCTCATTAAATCTAAAAAACCAAAAAAGAATAAAATGAATTGGTTATAGTGTTATATTATAATTAATAAAACAGCAATCAATAAACTGTTTAAAGTTGCTAAAAATGGCCAACCTCCACAGAAGTGGCAGTCCAGATTCGGTGCTGGAAAAGAAAAAAGTATTCGTAGGAACTTGTTCTATAATATTTCCAAGGTTTTACAAATGTTGGTGTCTGAGCCCCAGATTTCTGCACCGAAAAGCATTTGAGACAGCACTTGGTTACTGAAATGTTTTAGAGTTGTTTCTATCACCTGGCCGCCCTAGGTATAGAACAATTTAATCAGGGTACCTATTGTTTTCTCGGCTGTCAACTTCACTGCTTCCCTGTGATGTTTCCATGAAAGGGATTATCTCAAAACAATTTCCAAGTATTTAAATACAGTAGAGTCTCACTTATCCAATCTTCACTTAGCCGACATTCCATCTTATCTGATGCTCTTATACAACCCCCCCCCCCCCATTTACGGCCAGCATTTCCCTTTCAATTAAAGGAGTGCTCCCCAATTCTCTCTCCATTCTCAATAAGTAAAAAAGTCAAGACAAGGAGGAGTAGGAGGGAGGAAAGAGGGAAAAGAGGCAGGACTGGAAGCGGAAGCATCCTCCCTCCTTCCCTCTGTGATTTCCATGCTCCTCTTCCACATCTGGGCACTTCCTACTGGGCCACTCTAGACTCAAGGCATTGCCTTGCCTTAATAATTTGAGTTCCTGTTGTTATTATTCTAGCGCTGCATCAGACGGGTAACAGTAGGAGATTCCGTATTATCTGGCATTTACATTTATCCAACATTCCGCTGGCCCGTTTATGTCAGATAAGCGAGACTCTGCAGTAAGTGGGTTTGTTCTATGGCATATCAGTTTAAAGTCCATTTGTACCTGGGACAGTATCTTCCAAAAACTATCACCTTGGTGTTGGAACAGTTTATTGATAGATATTCTTCTTGGCGGTTTTTATTGAAAGCCTTCAGGAGATTTTTAAAACCCAGCCGAGAAAAGGATAGGAGCACTAGATCATCTGCATACATAAGGATGGAAATTTTTCTGTTCCTGATAGCTGGTGGCTAAACATGGCACTAGATCATTCACATAGTATTCAAAATAAGGATAGTATATGTAGAATAGTGCATTTTACATTTTTATGGCCCTTTTTTTGGTTGATTCATTTTAAAAATGGTTGTTGGTGAGAGTGGCTTCTTTCCTGGCAGGGACTTGAGGGGAAATGCTTTCCACTGTGACTGCAAGTTGAAATGGCTGGTGGAGTGGTTGAGCCAAACCAATGCCTTGGTGGAGCCCATCGAGTGCCGGTCCCCACCTGAGCTGAACCGCACCAGCCTTAGTGAACTCCGTCTGGGGGAATTTGACTGCATCACTACAGGTATGACATCTCTTTATCTTGTATGCTTCTCTCACTGAAATATTCCCTTTTCTCCATGCTTCATCTACTGAAGGTTAGGTCTCCCTGGTTCCCCTCCTTTTCTCCCCTTGGAGGTAGCTTTCTGTACTTTAGTACTTTGGAGTACTTTCTGTACTTTAGTGGTTTAGTAAGCAAAACACACAGAAACATAAAATATCCAGCATGTAGCACCTGACACAGACTATGAGAGAAAAGGGCTACTGTACAAAATTGTTGTTGTTGCTGCTGCTGCTGCCATGTTACTCTTGATTTAATCAAATGTATCCATGATTTTATTTTAAATAACTGAAAGCTTTTTTAAAAAAATAAAAGGCATGTAAATATGTTTAAGCAAACAAATAAATAAGTAGTTGCAAGAAGAATAACAACTCACTACAGAGAGAAAATAAAATTGAAATGAAGCTAAATACCATTTGGAGATCATAACCTTTTAGAAAAGCCTGACCTTTCAGAGAAGAGCCAAAAACCCTTTAAAGCTGAATCTTCTCTTGTGGTATACAATCAAATATAATTATGCAAGGTGATGATTTCAGTTGCTATACTGAATAACCTGTTATCTCAGTTCTGTTAGGAAAATAAAGATTTGCCAGTGTATATAAAAAGAAACAGCAGTGCGTCAGAAGAGTTTTTAGTGCCCAAAAATATATACTCTCCCATAAAATAACTTATTTTATATCATGTACTCAAGAGATAAAAATGAAATAGACTTTGATTAAAAAATGATGTATTTGGTTTACTCACAATCTTCATGGGTTCAGCATACACAGGTATAAAACTTATTAGTCCAGTTTCAGATGTGTTTGAGATATGTTGGACACAGCATATTTTTTGAGAACACAGAAATGCTGGTCCACTCTAACAACACCATGTCAGACTACGCAGATAACCCCCCCCCCCCCAACACACACACACACACACACACGAATTTCAATGAGCAAGAAAAATGACCCTTGGAGCACCAGAATTTGTAAAAGAGGAGAGATTTATCATGATCGGAGAGTTTGCAAGCCATCAAGCTGCAACCAAATCAAATTATAACATAATAAGAGTTAATTAATACCCTTTCCCACATAAGTACAATTGTATTTTAGTAATTTTTCTAGAAAGTGCTTTGGACTGTGTTTTCTGTTCTCTCGATCTGGACTTGTGTTGTGAATCAGCAGGGCTCTCAAGAAACAAAAAGCACAGCAGTAAGCAGTGTGATAAATTACTATATACAAACTGTAAAACACATCTGAAATAACAATTCTTGCAAACACACCCAGTTGGATGAACCAATGTAGTTTGCCATGACAAACACTATGACAGGGTGAGGTACCACTTTTTGTTCTAGTGCTAATTCCTACCTTCTTTCCTTAGACCTTGTTCTCTTTGATACCCTGCCTGAACAATCGCTCTCGGTAGAAACCTTCACCTACAATGAAGAACAGAACTTGGTGGTTGCCCAGCCTTTTACTGGACGCTGCAGCTTCTTAGAGTGGGACCACGTGGCAGGGAAATTCCGCAACTATGCCTACATCAATGGTGAGACACTCACACTCTTCCCCTTCCATCCTCACTAGAAGGGGGACTATCTCACATCCTTAAGGATAGAGTATGGAGCAATGTGTCCATCTTATCTTACTCCAACTCTGTTGTATCATACCTCCTACAACAGTTTTTCATCATTTTGTCTAGATTCCATGAAACTATTCATAGAATCATTATTATTATTTTTATTATTTCCACCCCGCTTCTTCTCAACCCCCGAGGGGGGACTCAGAGCGGCCTAACAACGGCAACAATTCGATGCACGCAGTATACATATAATAAAACCAAAAGCAGTTAAAGTTAAAAAAAATTAAACTACAGATAGCATTAAAATACATTAAAATACAATTAACATTAAAATACATCATACACATTCACATCAGTTAAAAACAGTAATTCCGTCCATAATAAAACATTAGGTCTTATCCACCGGTTTGCCATTTCAATCCAATCTAAAGTGCCGTATCGTGCTATTGTGAAAACGCTTGGTCCCATAACCAAGATTTCACTTTTTTCCTGAATGCCAGGAGGGATGGAGCTGATCGTATATCATTAGGGAGTGAATTCCACAGGCGGGGAGCCACCACCGAGAAGGCCCTATCCCTCGTCCCCACCAACCGCATTTGAGAAGTAGGCGGGAGCGAGAGCAGGGCCTCCCCGGATGATCTTAAGTTAATCATAGAGTTGGGACAGACCACAAGGCTATCCATATTCAACCCATGGTTGCTATTCTTTTTTTTTATCATGTCAGAAGCAAATCAAGGGTACAATTGTAATGTATTTAAAAACACAAAGAAAATTTTTAAAACTTGGTATTATACTAAATGTCCTTTGACCAGTAGCTGGCCACTTGGAGTGCCTCTGGTGTTGAAATAAGAAGGTCCTCCATTGTGCATATGGCAGGGCTCAGGTTGCATTGCAGCAGGTGGTCTGTGGTTTGCTCTTCTCCACACTTGCATGTCGTGGACTCCACTTCGTGTCCCCATTTCTTAAGGTTGGCTCTGCATCTCGTGGTGCCAGAGCGCAGCCTGTTCAGTGTCTTCCAAGACGGCAAGTCTTCTGTGTACCCAGGAGGGAGTCGCTCATTTGATATTTAGCCTGCCTCAGGGGAGCATGTGTTGTGGTATCAGCCTGTGATTGTTTCATTGCCTGAGATTTCAGGGGATAGTGATGAATGCAGTTTCACAGGGGTCTAGAGATGGGGATTGTGGACAGGAGAGTAATGTTAGTCATGATGAAGCTGAGGATTCTGATGGTCAAGCCTGCATTAGATGTTCCAGTAGATGTTTCAGTTCAGGCAGAGAAAGAGCCTATGTTAGTTTTCCCAAGAGAATCAAGGTCGGAATGTGAAAAGAATGTGCTAATTGGGGATTCAGAAGAAGATGTCTCCTCTGAGGTAGATAAAAGGGGTCAGATCTGTCAACACAGACAGTTGGCCGAGGGGAGACGCTCTGAAAGATTAATAGACAAGAAGAATCCTCCCGAATCTTCCCAAGGGAAAAGGCATAGTTTTTTTTAGTATACATGAGGGGTTTTGAGGCTGATTCCTCAGACGAATCAACTTTTGGTTTAAGTGAGTAATCCTGACTCTTGTTCAAGTTTCATGGGCCTTGGATATCATGTCTTCAAGTTTATGGTTCCTGTAACTCTTGTATTGCTCCTGGATTATATTGGATTTCAAGACTCTTGTAACACATTGGATCTTTGTCAAGTTATTCATGCATTCCTGTTCCTCTGGATGACTTTTGGGTGCCAAGTCTTCAGTTGCAGTTTGCCTGTGTTTGGTATTTATTTATTTACTTTATTTATATTCCGCTCTTCTCACCCCAAAGGGGACTCAGAGCAGATTACAGATACACATACTTAACAGACAATCCCTACTGTTTCCACATACACACATATAGACGAACAGAGGCAAACTCTGGCCACCAGGGGGAGTTGACGCACTCCTCATCTCTCAGTGTTCCCAGCGTGCCTTGTTGTTCCTTCCGCATTCCTCAGCGTTCCTGGAGTTCTTTAATGGCCTCATAATTCAGTCAAAATTTGCCTCCCCACTTAATGTGGTACCTGTATATGCTACTTGACAGATGCAACTGTGTTTTGGGCTGCAAAGGTCGACAGCAGGCTACACTTAAAGATCAAGCACCCACCTTGACCCAGGCAGGGTCTCTCTCATGACCTACTGGTCAGAGAGATCTTATGCAGCTGACACTTAGCCAGCTGCGCCACATTCCCGGATATATTCCACATATTTGGATTCCTGTTACCCAAGTTCAAGTGACTATTCTTATTGGCAATCTTTTATATTACTTTTTATAGTTTTATGCTTTTGCGAAAGCTACATTTATTCTTCAATAAACCGCTTTGCTTATATACTGTACTCTGGAGTGTGAGATTCATTCAGAGGTGCCTTCCCAGCCCTTGTGTGCGACAGTATGCTTGCTCCATCAATGTTTAACATTTACAGAAATGATCAGCCTCTGCCAGAAGGGACAGAGAGTTTCATCTATGCTGTTGATCATGCCATCCCCACCCAAGCATGTCAGAGGAAAACCTTCACCTTTACCTTACTATCTATTACAGAGAAAACCAGCTGATTCCTAATCCATCTAAAACATAGATGTATGCTTTTCACCTTAAGAACAGACAAACATCTCGAGCTCTGAGGATTACCTGGGAATGAATCCCACTGGCACACTGCAGCACACCAAAATACTGGAAAGTTACCCTTGACTATCAAGCAAAAAGTGGGTGCTAGAAATAATATTATTTGAAAGCTGACTGGCACAACCTGGGGATCACAACCAGAAAGAGTGAAGACATCTGCCCTTGTGCTTTGCTTCTCTGTTGCTGAGTATGCATGCCCAATGTGGAACACTGTTCTTATTAACTATGAGAAATTAGGGAAGAAAGTGCAGAAGGAGTCTTGGAGTACCTTTAAGATTTATTTCAGTATGATCTTTCAGGGATTAAAATCCTCCTTGCTTAGATGCCCTTGATATCCTAACATCAGATGTCAATGAAAGATGCATTTGCTATTCATTCTCTTCTCCCCTTTTGACACTTCCTAGGTTCATCCACAGTGGTCTGCAAGCCCCTGGTGATCGAGGGAGAGCTCTTTGTGATTGTGGCCCAGCTGTTCAAAGGTTCGCACATCTACAAACGACATGAAGCAACAGGCCAGTTTCTACACATGCAGGTGATAGAGAGCTCCCGCATGCGTAAACCCAATGACATTGAGGTCTTCCGCGTGGAAGGGGACTGGTATTTCATCATGGCTGACAGCTCCAAGGCTGGTTCCACCACTCTGTACCGCTGGAATGGTCATGGCTTCTATTCTCACCAGTCACTGCACCCCTGGTACCGTGACACGGATGCTGAATTTTTGGAGATTGCTGGCAAACCCCACCTTATCCTGGCTAGCAGCTCCCAGCGTCCCGTCATCTACCAGTGGAATAAGAAGGAGTTTGTACGCCGCACGGATATCCCTGACATGGATGACGTCTATGCGGTCAAGCATTTCAAAGTCAAAGAGGATGTTTACATTTGCCTGACTCGCTTCCTGGGTGATTCTAAGGTGAGGTTACTGGGGATCACTGCCAGATCTCCCTTGTCAGGAAAAGGAGGTGTGCATGCATTCTAATAGATATATTAAGTGTTGTTACTTTTGCCACAATTCTCACCACACATCCAGTTTACATGACAGCACATTTCTACAAATATGGGCTGATAGTTCAGAGGCAAAATAGGACCTAAGTAAGCAACTAAGTATGGGATATGCAAATATGTATTTTCAATTTTGCACAGTCGTTTGGAAAAAAAACCAAAAGAGTTTTCTTCTCCCACCATTACATTATGGGATTTTTGTGGGGTTATTTTCTATTTATTATGCATTTTAAGATTTTTTAATGAAAATTTAAGAGTTTCTTGTATAAATATTGGCCTTTTCAAAAGAAAAAAATACATCTCTTGCACAAAATACAAGAGATTTTTTGGACAAGTTTTTTTGCTTAGTTTTGCTTTCATTGATGAGAAAAAACAGTGATTTTTTGCTGTTGTGCAGAGGCAAAATCTTGGGATCGCTGACAATTTAGTTATGTGCATTTGGGGCTTTCCTTCATCTGTTTTGTGTCCCGGCTTTTGGTGGGCCTCCCGAAATCGGAAGGTCAGATCAATTTTCTTTCTGCCCATTATTTGGGGAGGGGGGGGTTCATCCATAGGCCCAAAATGCCTGGCCCTATAGGTGCAAACTTTGGGCCTACACACCCCTGCCTGGCAGTACCTGCAACCGAGCACCAAGTAAGGAGCAGTCCTTATTCAGCGCTCGGCTCCAGGCCCTGCTAGGCTTCAGGCAATCGATCCAAAAAGCAGTCTTGGAAGCAGTACCTGCTCCTGCCTGCCTTTATTTTCGAGACTATTTTTGTACCAGGAGGGGCCTTCCTGTTTTGTGGCATCCAAATGGACAAAATGAAATAGAAACACAAATCAAACGGATGGGACGAACTTCAGGCCCATGACTAGTTTCCACTTTATTTTGTGTTAATCAGATCACATCTGGATTGTGGCATCTGATGAGTAATGAATCCATTTAGGCTGGATCCACACTGCCATAGAATGCAATTTGAATCTGCACACACACACACATTGCGGTTCAATGCAGCTAAACTGCATTTTATGGTTCTGCACTGACCATATAATTCATATTCAGACTGCTTTCTATGGCAATGTAGCTCCATCCTTTACTTTAGTTGAATCTTTAAAGAACCTATCCAAGGTGCTGAAACCTAACCCAAAATAGATTCAGTACCTTGGATTGTGCCTTTAAATTCCACATAAAGCACAAAATGAACTCAACTTCCAAATGATTTGGAAGTGAGGTGCTTCTATTGGAACAGTGTTTTGTTTTGAGAAGTGGTGTTGTGGAGCTAGCTGCTAGGACAAATGAGTCTGAAGCTCTCAATTATGTCCTTTGCTACTGCCTGCACAACAGAGCTTAGCTGCAGTTCTCACATTAAGTAAAGAAACAAGGATGGGATGGGTTTTCTCAGCAACAATAGAACTACCCCTGTAATAATGCAAAGTATTTTGGAGTAGGCACAACCGGAATGAGCAATTGAAACCTCTTAGATTTAACAAAGAGATATTTACTAGCCAAGGAGATGGAGCTGTGCCCAGCAGCCACTCAACTGTTGTTGCATGAGTAACTATTGGGTCTTCTGGATGGCAGTACTAGCTAAATCAGGAATGGGCAAACTTTGGCTCTCCAGATGTTAGGAATTGTAGGAGATGAAGTCCACAACATCTGGAAGGCTGAAGTTTGCCCATGCATGAGCTAGATGGTACTGTATACCTTCTTTTGCATGAAAAAGTTCAGATGTAATCCACAGGCATGTCTGCATATGTCACCAACAAAATGCTGGTTCTTGCGTGCGCTCTATTCAGCGCTTGGAAAAGTTGTGGGATATGTATGTATGTTCCATTTATACCCTTGTCTTTTATGTATATGTACTGACTATAGTTCTCCATCCCACTCTTTGGTTAGTTGATCTGAAAGAAATACCAAAACAGATAACGACAAGAGGTGCACCTGTGTGATGATCCCACTATCATCACAAGCACTGCCACAGGGATAAGCAAAAGATCAAAATATACTGAAAGATCTCTAGGCCTTTTCAAAATCAATGTGACTTTCCAATTATTTTGTTTAAAAAAATAAAATCTAGATTTGAGTGCTAGAATCCCTGATTTGTAACAACTTGATTTACATTTCTTTGTAGCACATTATTTTAGTGAATGTGTCATGGGATGCAGTATGTAGTTGGCTGTGCTCTCTGTTTTGTGTCTGGGTCCAGCTTACGAAATTTGTGGTACCAGTTTAGAAGTACCTCCTAATTACCTCCTGCAACTCCGAAATCTGTTTCCTGAACCACATGCTCAGAAATGTTTCTTTTGCAGACTAGAACTCCCAGACCTCTGCAGGATACTATCCAAAAAGGCACCATATATACTCGAGTATAAGTTGATCCGAATATAAGCCAAGGCACCTAATTTTACCACACAAAAAATGGGAAAACGTATTGACTCAAGTATAAGCTGAGGGTGGGAAATGCAGCAGCTACTGGTAAATTTCAAAATAAAAATAGATGCCAATAAAATTACATTAATTGAGGCATTTGTAGGTTAAATGTTTTTGAATATTTACATAAAACTTTAATTTAAGATAAGATTGCCCAACTCTGATTAAACCATTCTTCTAACCTTCTTCAATGTAAATGTGCATACGTATCCTTCCAATAATAATAGAGTAAAATAATAAATGTAATAATTATAATAAAAAGAATCGAGTAAAATGGAAATGCTACAATCACAGTAACAATAGGGTAAAATAATAAATGTAATAATAACAATAACAAATAGAGAAAAATAGTTAATGTAATAATAAGAAAGTAAAATAATAATAAGAGTAAAATAATAAATGTAATAATAATAATAATAACAGAGTAAAATAATAAATAACCTTGACTCGAGGGGATTTTTTCTGCCTTAAAAAGGGGTTGAAAAACTAGACTTATACTCGAGTGTATACGGTAAGTTTTCTGAGGTCTCCTTTTGTTTGCCTTCTATTGCTTAGCACTGCTTCATGCTCTTTAGTTTCCATCATAGAATGTTAAGACTTGATACAAGATTTATTGAAGCCATCCTCTTTCCTGAACTCATGGCAATCTCTTCTACCATCAGGTGATGCATTGGGATGGTTCCATGTTCCGAGATGTCCAGCAAATGCCTTCCCGGGGCTCCATGGTCTTCCAGCCACTGACCATTGGTGGCTACCGCTATGCGTTTCTAGGCAATGATTACTCTTTCAGCAAAGTGTACCGCTATGACCCCATCACTGGGCTCTTCCAACACTTCCAAGAGCTGAACACCCAGGCCCCACGCTCCTTTGCTCACCTCAGCGTGGACCAGCGAGACTTCCTTATCGCCTCCAGCTTCAAGGGCAAAACGCACATCTACCAGCATGTCATCATCGATCAGAGTGCCTGAGGCTGGTGATGGTGGAGTTGTGGGCATCAGCAGAGGAAGCAGCCACTGCGGGGAAGAGAGGAGGTGCAGGAGCGGAAAGCAGCATCAGCCCCTGGAGGAAGTTCGGTGCCAAAGGGAACCACCAGGGGGCAGCACTAGAAGCCGATGCTGCTGGTAGCACAACTTCTCCAGTGGCCCCTGAATGGGAGTGCTGGGTAACAGCTAGCCAGTGGTGAAAATCAGGCAACTGAGAACCATCATCCATTACTAGTGGGTGCAAAGAATAGCAGGAGGAATCTTCAACAGTATGCTTACTTTATTGCTTTACCCACTAGTAGGTAATAAAGAGATCCAATGATTTCTGGAGATGGTAGGACCAGAGGCCCGCATGCTTTCAATGGGGCTAAACGAAAACTCATCATCAATGAAGCACATAGGTTTGGAGAGGCAGAACCTTGCCTGTAATCACTCTGAATCATGTCCCCAGCAAGTTACTTTTCCCCCAGCTAAAAAGAGTGGATACTCTTGCATTTCAATTTCATTTCTCATCCTGACTTGAGATGCTTGTTACTTTTGTATTTTACATCCTCTCTCCCAACCTCTATTCCCCTTTAAAGGGGTTCAGTGGAAACCATTACCAATTGCTTATTTTTCTTGCTTGCTTGTTTTTACTACAAATGATTTTACTTTGAAAATGCACGATTCCTTTAAAAATATTCATGCAGTCCGGCACAAGATAGTTGTAACTAACAGTGCAATCCTACGCATGCCTGCTCAAAAAGCGAGGGTGTCTAGGACTGAAGCATAAATGTCATTTAAGAAACGGCAAAGGGCTGTTCCAGGCTTTCACTGAGGCAAGCAGCATGATCCCTATGCATGCTCATATGAAAATCTCATGGCATTCAGTGGCACGTAGCCCCAGACAGACAGAGGTTGCAATTACTGCCTGCTCAGTTGCATCAAATGTGTTTTAACTATCATTTTCAATCTTACACTTTATTGTTTATTTTTAAAAGAATTTATAGATATGATTTCAGGCATTGTGCCATGTCAAGTTGTTAAAACACAACTAAAAGCACAAACTTAACTTTAAGCACACAAGGATCTCCCATAGATCTTTACAGGGTGGGGTGGGGTTGAGAAAGAAAAACAAGAGGGCACAGGATAGATTGAACGGATTGATAGGGTGGGTGGGTAGATGAGACTGCAGAACTAGAACAGATTCTGTCAAGGAGGAGTTGGACATGGCTGTGAAGAAATACAGTATTTATGCTTTACCTGTAAATAACCAGCATGTTGTTCAAATCCATCAGACTTTTCTCCAGTAACTGGCAGCACTGACTACAAGGAATACATATACTAAAGTATTTTATTCCCATGCTGGAATCATAAGGATGTGAGGCTGGGATCACACAGGTGAAGATAGACTACACCACAAGAGATATCTTCCAAAGGACAGACTAATACCCTCTTCTGTCTCCCATTCATGATGTGGGATCCCACATGTGAGCATTGTAAATAAAAAGAAATATATTGTTTTTGGGCTCAGGAGTGACATTAATTACTCCACTGCTACAATTGATAGCACCACGGATGGATCACACCAGAAGACAACTCAAAACAGGCAAGTATCAAAGTCAATGTAAGAAACATAATCAATATTGAATATTACAAGATTAACAATCATAAAGAATTGGCCTTGATAGCACTAGATGCAGAAAAGGCTTTTGACAATATTAATTGTGATCTCTTCAAAATTCTACTCAGTGAATTGGATATGGGCTACCACTTCATGAATGCAGTAAACGCTATTTATGTCTGGCACACAGGAAAAATAATGATCAATGGACAATTTATTTATTTATTTATTTACATCATTTCTACCCTGCTCTTCTCAACCGCCGAGGGGGGACAAGAGGACAGATACATCACAATAAACCCAGTTACTAGACAAGGTTGCTCCTTGTCTCCTCTTATTTTCATATTGTCAATGGAAATACTACTAAATAATATCAAGGAAGATAAAACATGGACGGGAACTAAAATAACTCAGCATTAGAAAGTGAGGACTACTTAATTTGCATTGTGGAAGATCCTGTAGAGAATATTAAAACATTTATAAATATAATAGAAGAATTTGGGAATCTCTTGAAATTTAAGATAAACACCAAATATATATATATATATATATATATATATATATATATATAAACCAAAAATATCACAAAGAAAAGGCAAGAAGGATTAAAAGAGATATCGGGACTACAAATTGCAAATAAAATTAAATATTTAGATACTACGATATACAGCACAGAACTCTCAACTTTTGAAAAATAATTACAAACTGAAATGGAAGAAAATTTAAAAGATTTGGAGAATTGAAAAAAACATAAATTTATCTTTACTGGAAAGAATCTCTACTATTAAAATGAATATACTCCCAGAAATGTTATATTTATTTCAAAATCTCCCCATAAGACGACTCTCCTGATGTTTCGCCCACATCTGTGGCAGGCAACCTGAGGGGTAAGTGAGTTTTATATATCTGTGGAATGTCCCCTCAACCTCCGAGGATGCCTGCCATAGATGTGGGCAAAAGTCAGCAAAGAATGCTTCCGGAACATGGAAAACTCACAGAAACCCAGTGATTCCAAACTTGAAAACATCCAACAACACAATGAGTTGTATTGTTTCTGCCAGGCAACTTCCCCACATGTTTTGCTTTTGATCCTACTGTCATGAATGTTGGTCCTTGAGTATCATTGCTAAGAGCAACATTCGTTGCATGGTGGACCATTAAGAAAAGTAGGGTATCTGCTTCAGGCATCACATGCTGGGAACCAGCAGTAAGGTACTGGAGAAGGCTACATAATCAGCAGCCTGCCCTGCACCCTCTTGCTCTCAGTTATGGAAAAGTGTGCCATCACCAACATTAAAGAAAAGAATGTAAATTTAGTTGACATATATGCATGGAATGGGAGAAGCATACTCTCATGCTCTGCAATGTCAAGTGTTAACTATCTCAGACCAGTCCTGGTTAGAACATGCTACCTACTACCTCTTCTACATGTACATCTTGGTGAATGGATTAGGATGTTTGTGCTTAATTCCAAGGATCAGCACAGAAGGGGCTTAAGTTGTCTAAGAGTCCACCACAAAAATGTGAACAACCTGTCATTTCCATCTCACCACCAATGGAAGCCACTGACCAATTTTGATCAAAAAAAATCCTCAGATTTTGGGGACGGCTATATAAGGAAGTAGTGAAGAAACCTATGTCTCAGTAGACATTGTCGAGCTTCTAATGTGCATCATGCCCAAGCACTGACCATTTTAGATTGGGGTCTGATGAGAAGGGCAACTAGATTCCCGTGCATGTAATAAGCCAATCTGAACCATATTAATGCCGATGCAGGAGCCCTCGATGGCACAATGGGTTAAACCCTTGTGCCGGAAGGACTGCTGACCAAAAAGTCAGCAGTTTGAATCCAGAGTGCGGGGTGAGCTCCCATATGCAAGCTCCAGCTTCTCATGCGGGGACATGAGAGAAGCCTCCCACAGGATGGTAGAACATCCGGGTGTCCCCTGTGCAACGTCCTTGCAGATGGCCAATTCTCTTACACCAGAAGCAACTTGCAGTTTCTCAAGTCGCTCCTGACATGGGAAATAATGCTGATGCACTTACCTGGAAGTGAATCCAGGATTGTAGCCAAAGCAAGCTTATTAGATCTAGGATTGAAAAGGCTGGGAATGGGAGAAGCAGTCAAAGAAAATAATTGAAGCAGTATGAGAACTGTACTCTCACTTTTCAGCTTCTCAAGTTAGATGCCATTCTCTTTATCAATCTTTTTTTAAGTAACACAACAACACAATCACTGCGCAGCAACAATGAATTACTGTTTAACCAGTCTAAAGAATAAAGGAATTGCTTTAAAAAAGTAATGATTAAGTTTGAAGTCAAGATTCAAAGGATTGTCTCCAAGCCTCAAACATGTACATTTATTCTTATTCATGTTCCAGAAGTGTTTCGATGTTTTCCTCCCTAATCACTGGAACAAAACTAAAATAATATCCGTCTTACACAATTGGCAACTTCACAACTGTGTTGTTCACCAGCCAAGAGAGAATCCATCAACAAAAACACGCCAAGGCGTTTGACAGCAACACTCAAGGACTTGTGCAAGATCCCTTAGAACTGTCAAAGAGAGAGAAAACAGCACAAATCTCCTACAGAAACTTCGTACATTTCAATGTGCCTTCAATTAGCCTTGCTCTCCTTTGACCAAGGTCTCAGTTCTAGCCAGACAACCTTGGATACAGAGACAGACAGCAATTGACAGAAGGACAGTCGGTTCAGTACAAAATGTTTCATCATTTTATTTTGGATATCTATGCCCTGCCTTTTAGACAGAGTCCTAAAGGAGTGGTTCACACAAAAATAAGCAATAAAAGCACAATGTATTACAATAAGCAGAGCTTTGCAACATACCAGTTATAAGCAGAAATGCAGTTGCATGAAAATTGTTCAACATCTTCCAAATTGAAAGTAATCCGTTGGGATGCACACATCAATTTGGTGGCCTATTGGAGATACTGTAAGGCAGCGTTTCTCAACCTGGGAGTTGGGACCCCGAAGGCAGGGGGGTCACAAGAAATCAGAGGGGTCATCAAAGACCAAAAGAAAACACAGTATTTTCAGTTGGTTTTGGGGGTTCTGTGTGGGAAGTTTGGCCCAATTCTATCGGTGGAGTTCAGAATACTCTTTGATTGTTGGTGAACTATAAATCCCAGCAACTACTACTCCCAAATGTCAAGGTCTATTTTCCCCAAACTCCACCAGTGTTCATATTTGGGCATATTGAGTATTCATGCCAAGTTTGGTCCAGATCCATAATTGTTTGAGTACACAGTGCTCTCTGGATGTAGGTGAACTACAACTCCCAAACTCAAGGTCAATGCCCACTAAACCCTCCCAGTATTTTCTGTTGGTAATGGGAGTTCTGTGCATCAAGTTTGGTTCAATTCCATCATTGGTGGAGTTCAGAATGCTCTTTGATTGTAGGTGAACTATAAATCCCAGCAACTATAACTCCCAAATGACAAAATCAATCCCCCCAAACCCACCTGTATTCAAATTTGGGCGCATAGGGTATTTATGCCAAATTTGGTCCAGTGAATGAAAATATATCATGCTTCTCAGATATTTACATTATGAGTCATAATAGTAGAAAAATTACAATTATGAAGTAGCAACGAAAATAATTTTATGGTGGGGGTCACCACAACATGAGGAACTGTATTAAGGGGTCACGCCATTAGGATGGTTGAGAAACACAGCTCTAAGGAATCCTTTTGAAATGCATAGGGCTTTGACTAAAAAACCTTATTGAAGAGCTATCAAATCCGTATGCATTTGCACTTTGAACCACCAAACAAACATTCTCACTCTAGTATATTCCACTTGGTGCTGGATCCAATTTCTTTCTCAGTCAGTCAAAGATAGGACTGACAGTGGTCAAGAAGGATGGGTGTTTTGATCTAAAATCTAGAGGACATCAGATTGGAAAAGCTGCCAGGGATCTTAAATAATGGAAATGTTTCCCTTTCATGTTTTTGTAGAATGGATTTTCCTTCTTTGTGCACTTAGGTGAAACGATGTACTATGTTGGGTTGTGAGCTGCAATCTGAGAAGCTAAGAAGTATGGAGTTTTTGAATAATTTCTACTTCTAAGTCAGATATTGGCAAACTTTGCCCTCCAGGTGTTTTGAACTTCAACTCCCACAGTTCCTAACAGCCTCCGGCCCCTTCCTTTCTCCACTCAGCTGCTTAAACAGCTGAAGGGGAAAGGAAAGGGCCTGAGGCTGTTAGGAATTGTGGGAGTTGAAGTCCAAAACACCTGGAGGGCCAAAGTTTGCCCATGCCTGACCTATACTGATCCTTACCACATTTTCCTTGTGGTGTTACTGATTTATTTATATATGTGATCTGAAGATGATTTAGCAACTTAATAGCAGAGCTTCTGAATCTTATCTTTTGGGCTTCAACATCTGAAATTTCCCCAACCATATTCAAAAGTAATCTTTTCAATCTCTTCAAATGGTTTTGAAATAAATTTTAGACAAAACTGCCAGAACAACATAGTTCATTCTCAAACAATAATTGGATATTTAACCACAAGCATTACATACCATATAAATTAAAGGGCCTACGTATGCATTCGTTTTGGTCTGAAACAATCCAAAAAAACAACAGTGAGATTGTTATGACTTTTCCTAAAGTATTTTGGGAGTTGTAGAATGCACAATATATCAAGTCCTCCTTTACAAGATCCCCACCTTTGTTTCTGCCCAGATAATTAAAACCAGACCATATTGGCAGTGGAGTTATACTCTTGATATAATATTTAGATGTGTGTGTCACTCCGAGAGAAATGTCTACTCGTTTGGTCCCACACAGAGGAAAGATCTTGGATCAAAAACCCGCCAAGCACATGCCGAGGTTAATTCATTTAAGACATTTTAGATTAAGACATGAAGATAGCAACATTTTATTGCATTTCAAAAAACCCTGAATCTTGATGTGAAGGCCCAGAATAACAAGCAAAGAATGTCTGTTGCCACCAGAAGAGAGAGGAAACGTTTCACAGCCATGGGATGGGGCAGGTATGTTAGCAAAGGCAACCATGAACTTGACTCAGCACTCACTGGCATCTCCTACAGAATGAGAAAGAACAAATCAGAAAGAACAACGGTAAATGTCATGCTCATTTTGATAAAGCAAAATAAGAATCTCAAGGATAAGAAGCATATGATTTTCTAGATCAGTGTTTCTCAACTGGGGGGTCGGGATTCCGGGGTTGGGGTCATGAGAGAGTTTCGGAAGGGTCGCCAAAGACCATCAGAAAACATATATTTCTGATGGTCTTAGGAACCCCTTTGGCAGAGAAAGCTGAAGATCTCTTCCCCTGTCCTTCTCCTTCTCCATTGGTGGAGAATCCTCCCACCAAAAGCCCTCCTCTGCTGTGATTGGCCAGCCTCTCAGCTAACCTCTCAGCCAAGGGGAGGGCTGTTTCTGAGACTCCAAGTGGAGAGGGGAGAGCAGGCATTCTCAGCACATTGCAGTATGGTGCATGAGTGCAGGCGAGGGAGAGAGTGTGAGGCTGGAGGGAGGGTCGTGTCAGTGAGTCCCTTCAAGGCATGAGGGTTCTGTGTGGGAAGTTTGACCCAATTCCATCATTGGTGCGATTCAGAATGCTCTCTGATTGTAAGTGAACTATAAATCCCAGAAACTACAACTACCAAATGTCAAGGTCTATTTTCCTCAAACTCCACCAGTGTTCACATTTAGGCATATTGAGTATTTATGACAAGTTTGGTCCAGATCTATCATTGCTTGAGTCCACAGTGCTCTCTGGGTGTAGGTGAACTACAACTCCAAAACTCAATGTCAATGCCCAACAAACCCTTCCAGTATTTTTGTTTGTCATGGGAGTTCTGTGTGCCAAGTTTGGTTCAATTCCATCATTGGTAGAATTCAGAATGCTCTTTGATTGTAGGTTAACTATGAATCCCAGCAACTACAACTCCCAAATGACAAAATCAAATATCCCTCTCCGCAACCCCACCAGTATTCAAATTTGGGTGTATTGGGTATTTGTGCCAAATTTGGTCCAGTGAATGAAAATACATCCTGCATATTAGATATTTACATTACGATTCATAACAGTAGCAAAATTACTGTTGAATGATATAAGAGAAATGGACCAATTGACATTTGCTCTAAAAGACTCACACGGAAGACCTATTAA
This sequence comes from Anolis apletophallus, assembly GCA_030556195.1. Taxonomy (NCBI): domain Eukaryota; kingdom Metazoa; phylum Chordata; class Lepidosauria; order Squamata; family Anolidae; genus Anolis; species Anolis apletophallus. Next base: position 26,677,310 of record JARBWK010000011.1, on the reverse strand, counting down.
GAGGACGGATTGGAAAGCATTTAAAGACTATGAGGAGGATATGAAAGGACAGACAGCGAACCAGACAAGAAGAAGTGATAGAGAAGAGAAGCGAAAGGACTCAAGGAAATAAAGGCATGGAGAGAAGATAGAGACTGAAGAAGGGAGTAGTCATTTTAGAACGAATCAAGAAAATAAAGATTGCAGTTATAAGCCTGGAGAAGATGATTAGGAAGTCAACAACCCCAACCCCTACCCAAGTTTCCTAAGGCCATTCCTGCATGTTCCCGACTTATCTACCCAGTAGATATTTTCCCATATAGCCTATCCATAACCCAAAACATACTTTTGAACTTTCCTCCCCTTAAACTTAGTTAGTAGGAATTTTCATTAATATACATTTGGAAATTTATTCAATAAAAAAATTATTATAAAACAAAATTATGGTTGGGGGTCACCACAATATGAGGAACTGTATTAAGGGGTCGCAGCATTAGGAAGGTTGAGAAACACTGTTCTAGATGAAGGCGTACTGCAGCTTCCCTCAGCCCTTAGAAGAATGACTAATATCTTGAGGACTTCTAGTTCGCTGCCCCTGTGTTAAATCCTTACAGCCTCTTCTAGAGTGAATAGGATCCCTGTAGTCCCCCCAGTTCCAGAACAACTGCTTACCTGCAAGAGGAGCTCTTGCTGCGACATTGATCTGGACACTAGACAAAGAAAGAAGGCACATTATGCACGGTGAAATCACAACTGAAATCAACATTCTACTTCCAAGTTTCAAAGGTACAGCTTGCATTCTTCATAGTCATGCCATTGCCAACTATAGCCTTGTCCCTCCATAACCATTCAATTTTGGGAGCCAACCAGAGTGGCCTGCAAGCTGCATACACCCACCCTTACAAGAGAATTATCCCCATACCTGCTTTTCCTCTTGGGTTTGCATTTGCACTTTCCACCTGGAGGGAAAAACAAAGCAGAAAAGAGATCATGGGTATTTACAAATGACATTGTCAGCGTCTTCTGAATTGCAGGATTTCTAAAAACACTTTTGCATGTGGAGGATAACAGGATATGCTCATGGGATCAGAGAGAGCAGATCTGGGCAGAGGGAGGAGGATTCCCTACTTCCAATCCTGCAGAGCTGAATCTACTAAAAATAGAGGGTGATGCCACCTATATTAGTATATGGCACTTCCACTTATACTGACTAGAAAAGCAGAAGATAAAGCTTTCCGGATCATGTTGTACTGAAACTCATGCCCGGATTACCCATAAGGCCAATGAGGCCATGGTCTAGGGCCGCAAGCTGGGGGAGGGGGCAGATCACCGACCAAAAAAAACCCCTGGTCTGCGCCCTTCTTTCCCGCTTTCTCATGCCCCTCCTCGCTCCTTCTCCCGGCAAAGTCTCTGCTCCGTCCCCTCAGTCTCTCTCTCTCTCTCTCGCACAAGCGCTCTCTCGCACGCACGCTCTCTCTCTCTCACTCTCTCTCTCGCGTGTTCTCTCTCGCGCATGCGCGCTTGCTCTCTCTCTCGCACTCTCTCTCTCTCACATGCTCTCTCGCGCGCCACTCTTTCTCTCTTGCTTGCTCTCTCTTGCGCGTGCTTTCTCTCTCTCGCATGCGTGCGCGTGCTCTCTCTCATGCATGCCTTTGGAGCGAGTTTGCACCCGTTGCACTCTCCCCAAGCCTCCCAACTCCCAAGGAGACCTTCAGAGCACAGCGGAGCTTTCCAGCCGATAGGAATGGGGACCTTGGAGGTGGCGGGAGGTTGGCTTAAAGGGGGCGTAATTCCAAAGTGTGGCCTAGGGCGCAAAAAAGTGTTAATCCGGGCCTGCTGCAACTCCCATCATATTTCACTATTAGCTAGGTTAAACAGGATTGATGAGAGCTGTGGTCAATAAGTATTTAGAAGGCCACGTTTCCCATCCCTGCTATAAAATAAGGAGCTAAATGGACAATATCCAGTAAGGTCCCTTCTAAGCCTGAACTCGCAGTGAGGCAGCAAACCTCTTTTGCTTTATTACAGTGATTTTGCAGACATTTCAGTTTCCTAAATCACCATGGGAACCACTCGGGCTGAAAAGCACAGTGAGGAAAAGTGTGTCTTAAAATATGAACACAAATCTTCTTTCTGCATAGTATCACTTCATCTGCAGCGGGGAGTGGGGCTGCTCCAAGACATTTTGCGGCGTAGGCTAGAGCAGCAAATGGCACGCTCTGAATCTACGCCAAGGGGTAGAGAACCTTAAGACAGCCAATTTATTCTGACACCTGGGGAAGGGAAGGATTAAATGCAGACTAGATGGAAGAAATACATTCAATTACTTGCTGCCATTTCATGATTGCCATTGAATCATAGCATCATAGAATCATAGAGTTGGAAAAGACCTTCTGGGCCATCCAGTCCAACCCCCTGCCAAAAAACAGAAAAATCGCATTTAAAGCACCACCGACAGATGGCCATCCAGTCTCTGTTTAAAAGACTCCAAAGAAGGAGCCTTCACCACACTCCAGGGCAGAGAGTTCCAGTGCTGAACAGCTCTCACAGTTAGGAAGTTCTTCCTAATGTTCAGGTGGAATCTACTTTCCTGTAGTTTGAAGACCTTGTTCCGCGTCATAGACTCCAGGGCAGCAGAAAACAAGTCTCCTCCCTCCTCTCTATGACTTCCCTTCACATATTGATACTGTACATGGCCATCATGTCTCTACTCAGCCTTTTCTTCTGCAGGCTAAACATGCCTAGCTCTTTGAGCCACTCCTCATAGGGCTTGTTCTCCAGATCCTTGATCCTTTGAGTCACCCTATTCTGGACACGTTCCTGCTTGTCAACATCTCTCTTCAATTGCAGTGCCCAGAATTCCAACTCTATGATTCGATTGTTCTATATTTTTGTAAAGTTATGCTGTATGAAGGGATTTTTAGTTCAATCATGCAACCCTACCCCATCTTCAATACAAGTCCACCTCAGTGGCCCCTCGACTCTGGAATTCCTTGCCCGGAGATATTAGGAAAGCCTCCACTTTGGAAACCTTTAAAAAACACCTGAAAACCTGGCTTTTCCGCTGTGCCTTTGGAGAGTAGTTATTTAATTTCTACCATTGCTTTTCCTCAATGCCCCCATTTCTGGTCCATCCCCCCCTCAGTAAAGGATGCTATTCCGCTTATCTTACTCTGAGTTTTTAACATTTTCTCTGTGTGCCTGCGCCCCGCCCTGCCTTTGTGATTTTAGATATTCAGTTGTATATTGTTTTTTATTTATATGTATGTATTTTTTAATTGCATTTACTGTTGATGTTTGATTTTTTTATTGTAATTTGTTGTTTGTTTGGGCATGGCCTCATGTGAGCCGCCCCGAGTCCCCATTGGGGAGAGGGGGCGGGTTACAAATAAAGTTGTTTATTATTATTAATTATTATTAATTATTATTATTATTATTATAGGCCACACTGTATCTGCCACTGGCAAGAATTTTCCTGCTCCCCATGAACTGCTTCCTTTCCTCAAGAGTTACTTACTCCCTCTTGGGCACACAGAAGACTGGGTGACTTGGAAGGTACTGAACAGACTAAGGTCTGGCACTATGAGATCAGTGCCAATCTTAAGAAATGGGGCTACCAAGTGGAGTCCTTTACATGTGAATTTGGAGAAGAGCAAACCACAGACCACCTATTACAATGCAGCCTGAGCCCTGCCACATGCACAATGGAGGACCTTCTGATAGCAACACCAGAGGAACTCCAAGTGGCCAGCTACTAGTCAAAGGACATTTAGTATAATGCCAAGTTTTAAATTTTGTTTGTGTTTTTAAATACATTACAACTGTACCCTCAATTCACTTCTGGCATGATAAATAAATACTTACTCAGTAGGACAGCAATCCCCAGAAAACAGAGGATGCCAGCAAAAATCATACCGCCAACCCGAAGTGAGTGCCAGTCTAGAGAATGAAAAAAAGAAGATGATTGTCTCATTTAGGCTACTCAATCCCTTCACTACAAAACCTGTCTTCAATCCAGCAAGCTCTCTCTCACCCACTCCAAATCTACTTATGCCATGGGTGGGAGGCAGTGAGAAAAGCTGTCTCCTTGTCTTCAGATTTTTTGCTCATAGAGATGTCAGGAGACTTGTTTTAAGGGATTACTCAGTGGAAAGGAACTCGGAAAATAAAATCCCTTCCACTATGAGCAGTGATTGAAGGGAAAAGACACAAAATACAATTAAATAAATGATAATGAGATCTGTTCCACTGAACAGTTCGGCACTTCTGATCAAACAAAGAAAGCTCACATCGGGTTGTTTTAAGTTTTCTGTATGGCCATGTTCCAAAAGTATTCTCTCCCGACGTTTCGCCTGCATCTATGGCAGGCATCCTCAGAGGTTTTGAGGACCTCACAACCTATGAGGATGCCTGCCATAAATGCAGGCGAAACATCAGGAGATAATGCTTCTGGAACATGGCCATACAACCCAAAAAAACTTACAACAACCCAGTGATTCCAGCCATCAAAGCCTTCGGGAATACAAAGTTCACATCCCCTTATTGTAAACACATATTTATCGCATCTATTTGTGTACATCAAACCATGGTGGCAGAGTGGTTTGAGTGTTGGAGAAGAACTCTGTGAGATTGGAGGAGGATTCTGGGAGGAGGACTCCGGGAGAAACCCATTAGGTGACCATGAGTCAGCCACACACTCTCAGCCTTAGAGGAAGACAATGATGTACCACCAATTAATTCTTGCTGGCAAAGCACACAAAAAGGGCTGCCATACATAGGACTTTACTGCACATAACAACAAAAACATACACCTTCGAATGGATACATTGGTATACTGACTATGACTTGCACTTACCATAGTAGAAAGGACTGTTTTTATCTGGAAAGAGAAAGGAAGCATTAATTATTATTTTATTCATTTAATATCTTTTCTTGCTCTTTATAAGTAACACAAATCAGCTCACAGCATAGAGTAAAACAATTTTTTTTTGTTTTTTAATAAACACATCAAAATACAATAGTGAAAATTACTAGCTCAATAATCCTATTTTAAAAGATTTACTACAATTTAAAAATACCAAAAACAATAAACCTAACAATTCAGCATTTATGTATCTATTTATTTATTTACAGTATTTACATTCCTCCCTTCTCACCCTAAAGGGAACTCAGAGCTGATCACAGAACACATATACGGCAAACATTCAATGCCGTAATACGCTGACAAGACAGATAATTGAACATAGATAGAGGTATATATAGGCATATATAGAGGTATACAGAAGCTTTCCCATCTTTGGCATCTTGGAGGCTATGTTTGGTTTCAGCCACTGGGGAAGTGGGGGGGGGGGATGCTGTTGCTTTGTTCATAAACTTGATCAAATCACCGGCATTTTTCTGACATTTCCTTATGGATGTCTTAAATACCTCCCCACTTAAGCAGTACCTATTTATCTACTCATATTGCTGTTTTTGAAACTGCTAGATAGGAAGAAGCTGGGCTAAAGGCCAGGAGCTCACCTTGACCCAAGCTTTGAACTGTCAACCATTTGGTTGGCATGATTTACTGCAGCTGGCGGTTAACCTGCTGTGCTAAAGCACGGCACTACATGCTCTATTCAATGACCCTTCTACATATACTACATGCCTTATTCAAAGACCCTAGGTGCATTTTTTTAAAAAAAAATGATATTCAGAAGATGAAAGGTATTGGAATTGGGATAACAAGATTTATTATTTGTTGGAGACTGTTTGGTTTGAAGGCTAGTTTAGCACTAGAGATCAAATATTCAGTCAGCTAAAAAAAAAAAGCCACTGGGTGACTGTGAGCAAGTCATGCTTTCTCATCCTTAGACAAAGGCAATGTTAAGCATGTTCTGAATAAATTGTGCAAAGAAAACCATGTGATAGAGTCTCCACAAGCCAGAATCAACTTGAAGGTGCATGGTAATAACCAGAACCCAAGTGCTTCTAGGTCAGGCATGGGCTAACTTTGCCCCTCCAAGTGTTTTGGATTTAATCACCCACAATTCCTAACAACCTACCAGCTGTTAGAAATTATGGGAGTTGTGGTCCAAAACACCTGGAGGGCCAAAGTTTGCCTATTTCTGTTCTAAGTGGATAATACAGAATTATGCAATAGAGCAGGAAGCAATGAAATAGAATCTGTGAAAGTATAAAATCAGCTTTAACAAGCTCTTCTACAATCTAAAATTAAAACTATATGAGCTTTGCTGTCCTTTTACAGCTGACTTCCTCAAAAAAAAGATTGGCCAATCGTAGTTTTACAGTATGCTAGTAAACCTCGTCTCATTTTAAATATTATTTTACTTTTCAGAAATGTTTTATTTGCTCGCCTCACCAGGTGCTACGCTGCTTCTGAGTATGAATGCCCAATGTGGAACACATCTCACCATGCTAAAATAGTGAATGTGGCTCTTAATGAGACATGCCACATTATCACGGGGTGTCTGCTCCCTTACACTACTTGAGAAATTACACTGTTTAACTTACACCACCTGACATCCGCCGTGAAATAGCAACCAATAGTGAAAGGACCAAGGCAGTGACATCTCCAGCCCTTCCCCTGTTTGGGTATCAGCCAGCACGTCAATGACTTAAATCAAGAAATAGTTTTCTAAGATCTACTGAGACACTCGCTGGAACACATCAGCAAGCAGGAGTAGAAAAAAGTAGCAGGCTAAAACAATCAATGGCTGATACCATATGAGAGACTCCCTCCTGGGCACACAGAGGACTGGATGACTTGGAAGGCGCTGAACAGACTGCTCTGGCACAACGAGATGCAGAGCCAACCTTAAGAAATGGGGCTACAAAATGGAACCCACAACATGCGAGTGTGGAGAAGAGCAAACCACAGACCACCTACTGCAATGCAACCTGAGCCCTGCTAGATGCACAATGGAGGACCTTCTTATAGCAACACCAGAGGCACGCCAAGTGGCCAGCTACTAGTCAAAGGACATTTAATTGAATACCAAGTTTGCAAACTTTGTGTTTTGTTTGTTTGTTTTTTAATGCAATATAACTGTTTGGTTTCCTCCTGACACAATAAATGCATAACCTCACCAGAAAAAGTATTTCTTCAGAAACACAATGTCTAGCACAGATGTAGAGAGCCTGTGGCCATCCAAGAGTTTTGGACCATAATTCCTACAGTCCCTTACTATATAAACCAGTAGTTCCCTACCTGTGGGCCATGGAACACCAGTGGTCCCCATGAACTAAAATATGGTCCATGGCCTCACTGTTACGGCCAACACTGTTTTACTAATAGTGCTGATGCAATGGGGATGTTGAGAGGGGAGAAGTTGACTAGAACATAAGAACATAAGAAGAGCCATGCTGAATTGGACCTCAGCCCATCTAGTCCAGCATTCTGCAATGAGGGAGGGGAAAACCCTGACCTGCTCCCGACCCCCCACAACCAGTACCCAGGGAAATCCTGCCTACCTCAACCAACTCCGAGGTGGCACGAAAGATGTGAGAACAAGCCTCCTGACTGCTGCTTCTCCTCCTCCCTCCTCCTGAGGAAGGGAACTTGTGAGAATGACTTGACCCAGACTTGGATTTGGTTTTAACTGGCATATTTAATCAATTGTTTTAATTAATTGTTCTAATGTTTTAATGTATTTGTTTATTGTTTTATGATGGTGATGGCATCGTTCGGTGCTTGTTGTGAGGCCGCCCTGAGTTTCCCCCCTGGGGGTGAGAAGGGTGGGGTATAAATATAGGAAATAAAGAAAGAAATAAATTCCATGTAACACCTGGAAGCAGGGTTGTCTTGGTGTCTTCATTTTTAGATATTTGGGGTGCTGATTCAGAAAATTGCATTGGTTAGACCACATAAACTCTAGATTATTAAATACAGTTTGATGTGGCCGAGCAGGTGGTGACTATGGGATGGCATATGTTCTGTATCAGAAACTAGACCTGATGTGATCTATCAAATGCAATTTTCTGAATCAGCACCCCAAATAACCAAACTGAATCTAAAGTTGACCAAAAACCGATTCATAACCCTTTTGGTACTAATGTTGGAGAGTGGTCCTTGGTCAAAGTGGTCCCTGGTCAAAAAAAGGTTGGGAAATGTAAGGAGGAAGCAAATATTCCTTTATACTTTAGAAGAAGAAAGAAAAAAGAAAGAAGGAAGGAAGGAAGGAAGACAAAGAAATATGCAGGGCATTACTGACCAACCTGATTCTAAACATAATAAGAGGTGCTATGCTTTTAAAGGTGGTCCTTTGCCACATACAAAACCTGGTGTAGGGTGCAACAAGCTACTAACCTGTAGGATCGTTTGCTTCCAGAAGAGGGAAAGCTACAGAAGAACACAAAAAGTTATCTTTCAGTTGATAGCATACTTACAGATACTAAACAATTAATATTTGTAGAGCAGGGATATAATGAGAAGGTAAAAGATAAGTTAGGCTTTACAGTTAGCTCTCTAGTTGCCATATGATATAGCAAAGGTTACTGTCAACTAAAAGTAAAAGTATCTTATAAATGAGCTGCTGAAACAAGAAAAAGGCTCAGGTTCTGTATCAAAAACAAATATGGCATGAATTGTTTACTCTTGACATGAATTGTGGCCAGCTCCAAAGCCCTGTTGATTGGCAACTCTGGCTTTCAAGGCTAGGAAGAGGAACCAGGATACAACTCAACCACTTGTGGCATATAAACTCAGATGTGGACAGCAGGTCAAGTTTGAAAATGTTACTTTCGAGAACAAAACTCTCAGAAGTCTCCAGACATTATTATCATGGCTCTGTGGAGGCAAGTGTTCTGGGAGCTGTATCTGAAGTAATGTTTGAAGCTCTGCCCCTTCTACACTGCCATATAAAATCCAGATTATCTGTTTTGAACTGGACTATATAGCAGTGTAGATTTATATAATCCAGTTCAAAGAAAATAACGTAAAGTATCTGCTTTAATCTGGATTATATGGCAATGTAGAAAGGGCCTTTGAAATTCAAATGACCATGAACTCTGGTCATCTCAAATCTCCCAGCAGTTTTTACTGGTATCACTCTGAAAAATGGCTTCAAGAAAAGGCCCTGAAACCAAAAGTGAAGATGATCAAGAGCCTTACCAGCCAACAAGAGAAGCAGGATCTCTGTGATAGTAGACTTCATCTTGGCATGAACTGTGTGAGACCTGGGTCAATGAAAAGGAAAGAAAAGTTGGTGAGGAAGGATGGAGGGAAAAACCAAGGATTAGGGTATTTGCTCCATTTGAATGTAGTAGTTCCTCCAGAACTACTATAAAAAAAGGAAAATGGATGCAAGTCCTCTGTAGACCCACCTATCGGCCTCCACAGAGCACATATTACCACTAGGTTGGCCAATAACACAATTAGTAAACTGAATTTCAATATCTCCTTGCATTTCCCACAGTCCCAGGTTTCATCCAACGGAAAGGTATGAGGTGGCCAGCCAATTTTGCCTGTCACCTCTAGTTGGGTCGACACTGCCATATAACCCAGTATCAGAATCCAGATTATCTGCTGTCAACTAGATTATATGAGTCTACACTGCCATATAATCCAGTTCAACCAGATAATTCAGGATCAGAAACTGGATTCCATGGAAATGCAGGTCCAGCAGAGAACTGTTGCTATTCAGAAGCAAGAGCATGGAAGTGGCCAGTCATGGAAACCCACTGCTTAACTCTTTCAGCCTCAGAATAAGGCAAAGGCAACCACTCTGAACAAATCATGCCAAGAAAATCCCACAATAAGTCAGATAACAGTGAGTAGATAAGGTGCTGTAAATCAGAAATGACGTGAAGGCAACAAAATGGACAGGTAGTCTAACCCAGTACATGACAGTACTCTATCAAAACAGGGTTCTTCTACTTCTATTTTATTTTAAGGTTCACTTTTTATGTTTTAATTTTATTGCTTTTTAAAAATTATGTGCTGTTTCAAGTGGAGGAGTGGTATAATAAATAATAAATATCTCAAAATCTATCAATTGGTATATCGACTAATTCAGGCAATATTACCATCAATATACTGGCCTGGCCACTTTTGATGGGAGCAGCAGTACAAAAGCTTCTGGCTAAGGTACTCCACTCCTGGTTTAGACTATTTTAACTGATTCTTAAACATTATTTAGTTGAAATCTCACTTGTCTCTTAAAACAGAGTCAAGGAGACATATCTGAAAGGAGTCTCAGTAGTTTTGTTGCAACAGAAGAACTTGGCCACATCTTTGGAAAGTACTACTCTTGTTTGCTTCCCTTCTTCATCCTCGCACTTTACTACTGCTCTGTACCCAAAGTTATGTTCCATCTTATATTGCCCTCTATCCCTAATATTTCCATTTGACTTACACACTTTATCCATCACCCTATCCTCACAATTGATTTGCACCAGTCTACCCAGCCATTATAACAGCATACAAGAGCAACCATCAAACCAACAACCAATGAACCTGCAATAATAATCAATTTCTGGGTAGGGGTTACCCGGAAATTGACAATTATTACAGGTTCATTGGTTGTTGGTATTGATGGTTGCTCTTATATGCTGTTATAATGCTATTGTTTTATTCTGTTTTATGCTGTTGTCTATGTATTTTAACGTGTTATTTTAACTATGTTCGATCAGGCTCGTCCCCATGTAAGCCGCCCTGAGTTCCTTCGGGGAGATGGAGGCGGGATACAAAAACAAAGTTATATTATTATTACTACTATTATTATTATTTGAAACACAAGATGAGTCCACAGCAAACAAGATCACTCAGCTGGCTGTTGTATTGGATCATATGTCGGACACTTCCCAAGTGCCTAGGACTGTGTGATGTATCGGCGAATAATGTGTGCAGATCCCAGTAAGGTGCCCTTTGGCAGCTGGCAGATGGTAATTTTGTCAGCTCCAATTGTGTTTAAGTGCAGGCCAGGGTCTTTACGCACTGCATCCACTGTGCAAATCACCTTTACTGGCTTGTGCCAGAGTCTTTGCAGTTCGATCTTCAAATCCTCATATTATTATTATTATTTACATAGGAAATAGATCCTCTGCTTTTCAAAGATAATCAGGAAATCCATTTCTCAGAGCATGTTTGTGAAAAGATGGATGCAAAGCGTATGTGTGTTTTTAAAATATATCCTACCTCACTTTCCAGAGGAAATTGATGCAACTAACATATGGCATTATATATTATTAATTAGAGTAAGAAAATGAGAATGTTAACACAACAGATCAGGAACAATGACTATGGCAGTGTGAAAACTGGATCTGTAATGTTGTACAGCAGGAAAAAATGTCAGCAGGTATTAGCTCATTGTGTGATACTTGCTTAAATTTCTTTCTTCACAACCTCTAAAGCAGTGGTTCCCAATCTATGGTCCGTTGACCACTAGTGGTCTGCAAGAATGAAAATGTAGCCCGCGGTCTCACCATTACTACACTGTTGCCTCAAAACCACATGGAAATGAGAGCAACTAGTCTTGCAAAACCCTCTTATAGTGCCGAGGCAACATGTATGTTGGGAAGGCAGAGGATGGCTACTAGGCTTGTTTGATTTTTTTTAAAAAGTCAATTCCAATTTTCACACGCAAAAAAGTTCAAAACCTTTCAAAATTTCTGAGACTTCCGAATCCTTTGTTAATGGTTTCAAAGTGTTATTTCCTGTTTCATCCACACTGGTTTAAACTGACGTGGGAGAAAAAGGAAAGGAAAGAAAAGGAATCCATCCACACAGGTTTAAAGTGATGTGGATCCATCCCATCCACACTGGCTTAAACTGACATGGATCCATCCCATTCACAATGGTCTAAATTGACACAGGAGAGAAAGGAAAGGAACCCATCCACACTGGTTTAAACTGATGTTTTTCTTGCTGTTTTTCTCCCTTCCCTTCTCCTCTTTCTTTATCTCTCTTCCTTTCCCCTTTCCTTTTCTCCTCCAAATCCCAGACAGTTCAGGAAAACATTGGGGGGGGGGGTTACTATGTTCTCCGGGTATGTTGTTCTCTTGCAAAGCGATGGCGTGGTACTTTTCCCACCCAAGTAGCTTGCCCTAGACCCTCTGCCTTCGCGTCCCCAGATCGCAATGAGCCCACGAGGCACGTGCGGCTCTTTTTAAAGAGCAATGGCTGCCGTGCCGAAACCCCGCCCCTCCCGAGGTGGTTTCCCCTCATTGGCTGGAGGCAAGCATCCCAGCATGCAAGCAGCTGTTTGCCTCCAAATGCCGATTCATTTCCGACTCACTTTCTGGATCGGAAAAAAGATGGCAACAGTGTCTTTGAAATGGCAAGGATAGTTTCGGGTTCCCAAATTGCTTTGAAATCGCTTCAAAAAGGGATTTATTCTGATTTTAATCCAAATAATGAAGATTCTGAATGAACCTACCCATGCCTAATGGCTACTCAAGAATGATTACTATGACTTCATCAGCTCAAGATTATTAAATATGTTTTTCTGTGGGCAAGCAAATAGCAATTACTGGATGGCATATATTTGGTATCAGAAACTCGAACTGATGTAGTCTATCCAATGCAATTTTCTGAATCAGCACCCCAAATAACCAAACCAAATCTAAAGTTGACCAAAAACTGATTTGTAACCCTTTTGGTACTCATGTTCCTCTCCTTTGGTGCCCCCTTGTCACAGGGGAGAGGCTTGCGTACCCTAATGAAGTTGTGAGCTATGCTGGCGGTAGCATAATAGCCACCGGTAGGGCCTCCCATGTCAGGCAGGTCACATCTCGAAAGGTCTGACAAAGAGCATCAATGGGCAGGATGGACTCTCTAGCCCTTTGGCAACCGTCCTAAGAGAAGGAAAGCTCTGATTTCAAACCCGGGCAGATGGTGCTCGTCTAACCCTGTAAGGTCAACCATCTAGAGAAGGAAAGTCAACCCAAACCTATGCCCTGAGGACCTTGCTGCCACCGTCCCAAACTTTTGGTAGGCCCCGGCAGACAAACCTTTGGTTTAAAGGGTGAGGCCAGTTCTGTGCACGCAGAAAAATCCATTGCACAGGCTTGAAGGACACATCCAACCTCCTTAGTCATCAACACACTTGTAGAAAGCGTGGGATGAGTCCTTCCTAAGAATCTTCATTCGTGAAGTAATGCCAGAGAGAGAGAGAGAGAGAGAGAGAGAGAGAGAGAGAGAGAGAGAGAGAGAGAGAGAAAGAAAGAAAGAAAGAAATGTTGGTCCCTGGTCTAAGTGGTTCCTGGCCAAAAAAGGTTGATTTAAAGGTACAAGAATGATCTCCAGTCTGAAAAAAAAACTAGCCAGGAAAATAGTTGGCCAAAGACTTTTGACTAGGTTATGTTTATATCAACCATTGAGAACAACTGAATGAGTATCTACCGTATTGGCAAGGCACACCATTGGGTAGCTTATATCAATGTTTTTCAACCTTTTTTGAGCCGCGGCACATTTTTTACATTTACAAAATCCTGGGGCACACCACCAACCAAAATGACACAAAATGACACTCCGACACAGTAATGCATATAGTTAATATGTATATACACAGTACATATATGCATATACACACACAACACATATAGCCTACACAGAAAGGGAGAATAGTGGGAGTTGTAGGCCAAAACACCTGGAGGGAGGGTCCAAGTTGGCCCATGCCTGCCTTAAGTGAGCAAACCCTGTTAGTTTTCGGCCCTTGCTTAAAGGTGCCTTAACTCTGTGTCCCGAATGCCCCTTGACCCGCCTTGGCTGAGTGCGAGGGAATCACAGGAGTGGTAGTTTGACCCCATCCTGAGCCTCCCCAAACTACAAATCCTGGGATTCCCCAGCCTTGAGCCCTGGAAAACCAGGGGTACCTCACTGCATGAATGCTACGGTGTATATCTGCCCCCAGGCAGCCGGGGGACCCAGGGAAGTCCCATCCCAGGATCTTCTCTCTCTCTGCGCGGCTCTTTCCACCTGATGCAGTCCCCGCCTTTCGGCTCAAACCCTTCCGAGGCCGAGGAAGGAGCGGAGGGGAGGAGGAAGCCCAAGAAGCCAAGTGGCGAGTCTGGCGGCACAAGGCTTCCCAAAAGGAGGCTGTGTTTGCGGGACTCAGGCAAGGGATCGAGCCAGCTAGGGCTTCCCGGTAGAACAGGAGGGCCCTCTCTCTCTTCTATCTCAAATTTCCCACAACACACCTGATGATCGCTCATGGCACACTGGTTGGGAAACACTGGCTTACATGATGGAGAGAATCCTACGCTGGTAGACACTAGTACACCATCACACTGTCATGATCCACATGATAGAAAGAATTGAAGCAAAGCTTCAGAGAGTGATAACTTTGTGAGAAGCTAAACATTGGGGGAGGTGGGGGCTTTGGGGGGTTTTTTAAAGGGAAAGGATGAAAGATAACAAAGGGAGTTAAGAGCCAAGAGCAAAATTGGTTCTTACCTACATGGCATTCAGAACACTCAAGATTACTCTCAACCAATCAGAAACAAAGCCTGGAAGGAAGGCTACATTCCAAGGAGAAGGAACAAAGGAACATTCTGTAACAACCTTGTAGCCCTTGGGGATGCCTAGAAGGGCCAAAAACTAGATGCCAGAGATAGAGATCAGAGATTAAGAGGCATTTCCCCCCCATTAAGTGAATTTCTCTGGTGTTCATAGCTTAACATGCCAATCAAGCAATCTAAAATGTCAAAAGCTTGTGGGTAAGGGAGAGCGGGAAGAGATAAAGCATAAATATAAGCAAAATTAGAGTTAATTTCATTAGACAAAGATATCTAGACTGTTTTTTTTTAATTCCATGAGCCTTTTACCAGTCAGGAAAAAATGACCAACCCCTTCTTAGAATGTAGTGGCAGATAGTTTTATGACACCCAACCTCAACATGGCTTTAAATTAAATGTTAGAATGATTTAAATTATGTTTTACAACTTTCTCACTATTTTCAAAACTTCATGCCAAGTAGTGAAACTATTAAAATTAGAATTCGATGATGCAAAAAGATGGGAAAGAATTGCGAAGTCAATACATGGGTGGAACCATGGAAAATACAAGGAAGCCCACTATCTTCAACATTAGAATGCTCGGGGGGGGGGGTGGCAAACTAACTCCCATGGAACAAAATAATCAGACTCCCAACGGAATATTAGATAATACAAAAGATCAGATATATGGAAAAGTGATAATAACTTTAAATAAAAATGGTATAGGGCTCCTGGTGGCGCAGCAGGTTAAACCGCTGAGCTGCTGAACATGCTGAATGAAAGGTTGGTGATTCAAATCTGAGGAGCAAGGTGAGCTCCCAGTGTTAGCCCCAGCTTCTGCCAACCTAGCAGTTCGAAAACATGCAAATGTGAGAAGATCAATAGGTACTGCTTCTGCGGGAAGGTAGTGGCGTGCCAGGCAGTCATGCTGGCCACATGACCTTGGAAGTGTCTATGGACAACACAGGCTCTTCAGCTTAGAAATGGAGATGAGCATCATGTCCCAGACTTGGACACAACTAGACTTAATGTCAGGGAAAATATTTACCTTTACCTTTAAAAATGGTATAACAAAGATACCATAATTCAGATGGACAACAAAAGACTGGGAAGAGTTAAGAGACAAACGTGGGTCAAGTTATTGGTTGTTATGGCATGGACAGTTGCCAAAGATCACAGAATGGAAGAAGAAGGAAAGTCTCGAGATAGATTTAGGTCAAATATTACAATGGAAAACAGAAAAGGAAAGGAATTGTGAGGTTCATATATAAGAAACTAATAGATAACCAATATAATTTGAAACCCACCCTGTTAGAAGAATGGAAAGAGGAAATAAAATGTAATCAGGAGGACTTAGTACTGTGGATAAATTCAATTCAAAAACATAAACATTTAAAGATCAAATAAATACAATGGAAAATATTGACAAAATGGTATAGCACGCCCACCCAACAAATAACCCATATTACAAAAAGAACATCTAAAAACTGTTGGCATGAATGTGGAGCAACTGGATCATTTATCCATATGTGATATAATTCTTGTGCCAAGGTACAAGAATTATATAGAAAGGGAGAAATGGTGGGGGGGAAGGTTGGATAAGAAACATTTTAAACCTAAAACTGGAAGGAAAGGGGGACAATAAAGATTGGGCCAAGATGATTGACCGTATGTTAGCTACAATTGCCATGGGATGGGAAAAAATATATAAAAAATTGGATACACAAATATTGTACGAATACTTAGCAGACTATAAGCTTCAAGATTACATCATGAATAGCTAAAGGTTTTCCCCTGACATTAAGTCTAGTCGTGTCTGACTCTGGGGATTGGTGCTCATCTCTATTTCTAAGTCAAAGAGCCAGCGTTGTCCATAGACACCTCCAAGGTCATGTGGCCGGCATGGCTGCATGGAGTGCTGTTACCTTCCCACCGGAATGGTACCTATCGATCTACACACATTTGCATGTTTTCTAACTGCTAGGTTGGCAGAAGCTGGGGCTGACAGCAGGAGGTAACGCCAGTCCCCAGATTCGAACCTGAGACCGTTCAGTCATCATAAATAGGAAAAATAAATATACCAATGGATACCCCGGGGGGAAATGGGAAGGGAAATGGGGAAAGCCAAGACAAAGGGCAACAGTAAAAATAAGAAATAGAACCAGGGTCGCTTACGAATTCAACAAACACAATGGATGATAAAAGAAATGTATGACTGTTCCTGGAGGGAGGGAGTGAATTGAGAGGGAGAGGAGAAGGGGAAAATAGTGGCAAATGGATGGATACTGTTGCAAACCAACTGCTTGCTTGATCCCT
This sequence comes from Anolis apletophallus, assembly GCA_030556195.1. Taxonomy (NCBI): domain Eukaryota; kingdom Metazoa; phylum Chordata; class Lepidosauria; order Squamata; family Anolidae; genus Anolis; species Anolis apletophallus. The sequence goes on along the minus strand of JARBWK010000011.1, from coordinate 26,660,579 downwards.
TTTTCACCCAAACACCAAACAGAACTATAATAAATGTTGTTAAGAAAAGAGTATCTAATATAAAAACAATTTCAAAATAGTGTTCCAAAATAAGCAGACTAAACATTCACTAAAGCAGTGTTTTTCAACCTTTTTTTAGCCATGGCACATTTTTTACATTTACAAAATCCTGGGGCACACCACCAACCAAAATGACACAAAATGACACTCTAACACAGTAATACATGTAGTTAATATATTTTTAAATGTATTTATACACTCAGTGTGAAACCTGGGCCTGTTTTGATGCACACAACATAGATATCCTGACAGGAATGGCAGAAAGACACACATGAAGGTCTTGCTCAACAGCTGTCAGTCTCTTGCAATAATGGAATTGAACCAAACTTGGCATATTGAACTCTCATTACCAACAGAAAGTACTGAAAGGATTTGCTTGGAAATTGACCTTGTGTTTGGAAGTTGTAGTTCACGTACACCCAGAGAGCACTGTGGACTCAAACAATGTTATGTTATGTTGCTGTTTGTTTTCTATCCAGAATCACAATGTTGGAAGGAAGCTCACCACTTTAAGGTCCCTAAAACAGGCATGGGAAAACTTTGGCCCTCTGGGTACTTTGGACTTCAACTCCCACCATTCCTAACAGCCTGAGGCCCTTTCCTGCTTAAGTGGCTGAAGAGGAAAAAGGAAAAGGGCCTGAGGCTGCTAGGAATGGTGGGAGTTGGAGTCCAAAACACCTGGAAGGTCCAAGTTTGCCCATGCCAGCTTTCGACAGAGACCTCTTCCTCCCCTTTTCCCTTCGTGCCCTTTCTTCCCCCTCCTGCCAAACACTTTTTCTTCTCCACTCGAGCTCCCTTCTTCCCAACCTCGCTCTGCCTCGCTTTGCTCTGGGGCGAGTCTGCGCAGTAGTGCCCGCACGGGTCATGTTTCCTCCCTCCCCCCTCTCCTCCTGAACATGCTCACACTGCCCCCTCGGATCAAAATGGCGGCAGAAGCGGCAGCGTGAGCAAAGCGAGGCAAAGCGAGCAGAGCAAGGCTGGGAAGAAGGGAGCCTGAGTGGAGAAGAAAAAGTAAGTGTTCGGCAGGAGGGGGAAGAAAGGGTAATGGAGGTTCCAATTTCCCACGGCACACTACTATGCCGCGGCACACCAGTTGGGAAACACTGCACTAAAGTACCAGCAAAACCCAGTATGCAAAAGCAATTTCACAGTTACATCCATTAGCTAGATTTCCAGGATGTTAAAAAAAATGCCATGACCATCTCTGCATATTAATTCCAGAAAACACCGAAGGCAAAAGCATGAAACTGTAAACCAAGGGTTATTGCATTTAAACTAAAATTATATCAAAAATCTTCAAAACATGAACATGACCATAATCCAAAGGCTGTGATACTTTTTTCGTGTCAGGGTTGACTTGAGAAACTGCAAGTTGCTTCTGGTGTGAGAAAACTGGCTGTCTGCAAGGACGTTGCAATTTGTCAAGTCACTCACGAAAAAATGTATATATACTCAAGTATAAGCTGACCCAAATATAAGCCAAAAGGGGCTTTTTCAGCCTAAAAACTGTACTGAAAACTCAGCTTATACTTGAGTATATACGGTACTTAATAGAAGTTTGAGATGAACTAGAGGCTTTTCAAGTCTTTCCACGAAATGTGATTTCAGCTCTGTAATGGTCTGTGCTGGTGAAACAATAGGTAGCAATGGGTATTAGCCAGCTTGAGTGAGTTCCCAGAAGAAGGACATAGGTGAGGCATTGGGCAATTTCTGTGACCTTTGGTTTGGCACGATTGTTAGGTGTGCATAAGCATTGTTAGGGGATTATGCTACCGCCTGAAGGGATGATGAGGTTTTTCTATGTTCTCCCCTATTGAGTACTTGTGAAACTTTTATGTCCAGGCTAAAAGTCATCTCTGGAGGTTAGCACGAATTAAATTTCTGAGTGAAAGATTGCCTTTGACTTGGCTATCGAAACCTTTCCATGGCTGCAGGCTTGAGTTTCCTGGGTTTTCAATAACAACATTATCATGAAACTTCAAAAGCTTCAGAAAAATAATATACATAGAACATATGTTTTATTAACTAACCAAGAATTGCATGCAGAAATGATATCACAGCAAATCTGATGCAAGTAACAAATGTTTTGTTAGTGGAATGGTCAGGGCTGAGAGCAACACTGCAAAGAAATCTGGATGTCACTACAACCTTTTTGCGCCCAAACGCATGGAGAGCCAAGGCCATAATCTGATTGGCAAGGCGTAATACAATTACTTTCTTGGAAATCTTAAATTACTCACCCATTATGACAGCATTATTGTGAAAGGGAAACAAGTTCCGGCAAGCTCAAGGAATCTGCTTGGTCCCAAGCCAGCTTTTATGAAAGGTTTTTAGCCTAAACTTTTGAAGCAATTCGCTTAAGAGGCCAAGAATTCTATTATAACTATATGTTAAAGAGAAACAGAAAATGCAGAAATATGAAACCATGGTGGAAGTTGCTGTTAAGAGATATGATAATGGCTGTTGGCTTATCTGTAAGGCAAAGCTACAAGACCGCCAGTATGATGTAATGGTTGAGAGTTTTCAGCTAGGACTAAAGGTGTTTCCACACAGCCATAAGGAAGAATATGTGCATAACGTATGCAAATCACTTTGAACTGTTTGAAGGAAAGGTGGTTTTGAATTGAACTCATAATAGTAGTGCCGCCGAAGCAGTATTGCAACTTGTTTGGCATTGAACTTACGGGACTTATTTTTACCCCTCACTTGGTCTATAGGTGGTGATCCACTATTTCCCATGATTTACTCTGCTCCTCAACATAGGGCCCTACCAAACAGACCCTATATTCCAGGATCTGATCCCAGGTTTTCTGCTTTAAACTGGATTATATGAGACCGCACTGCCAGATAATCTGGGTAAACAGAAAACCTGCAATCACTTCCTGGGATATAGGGCCTGTCTGGAAGGGGCTTAATTTACTCTCCCTACAACAGTGGTTCTCAACCTTCCCAATGCCGCGACCCCTTAATACAATTCCTCATGGTATGGTGACCCCAAATCATAACATTATTTTATATTATTATTCATAACTGTAATTTTGCTACTGTTATGAATCTTAATGTAAATATCTGATATGCAGGATGAATTTGCATTCACTGGACCAAATTTGGCACAAATCCCCAATATGTCCAAATTTGAATACTGGTGCGGTTGCGGGAGGGGGTTGATTTTGCCATTTGGGAGCTGTAGTCGCTGGGATTTATAGTTCATCTACAATCAAAGAAAATTCTGAACTCCACCAACAATGGAATTGAACCAAACTTGGCACACAGAACTCCCATAACCAACAGAAAATACTGGAAGGGTCTGGTGGGCATTGAACTTGAGTTTGGGAGTTGTAGTTCACCTACATCCAGAGAGCACTGTGGACTCAAACAATGATGGATCTAGACCAAACTCAATATGCCCAAATGTGAACACTGGTGGAGTTTGGGAAAACTGACCTTGATATTTGGAAATTGTAGTTGCTGGGATTTATAGTTCGCTTACAATCAAAGAGCATTCTGAACCCCTCCAATGATAGAATAGGGCCAAACTTCCCACACCTAACCCCTATGACCAACAGAAAATACTGTTTTCTGATGGTATTTGGCGACCCCTCCGACGCCCCCTTGCGACCCCCAGGTTGTGAATTGTGAGTCCCTGCCCTACAGGGAGATAATCAGACACAGAACCAGCACCCCGTTGCTCTCCTAACAAAGGACATTCTGGTTTCCCTTTCTAATATATTCTTCTTCCAGGCTAATACTTAATGTGGATTCTGCTTGCTCACCTGCATTATTCTGTCAACTCAAAACTGCTAGTGACACAACTTAAGGTTCAATGGAAGATAAAACAAAATCCCAAAAGATATATTAAACACCAAGGTGGGGGCAGGGTAGCTTGCTCAGAGTGAGTGTATATTGTGCTACCTCTAACTTTTGGCCTCAAAAGAAATGTAAATCAACAAGAGAAAAGCAAACACAATTAAATTATTCATAGCTTTATTACATTTTAAACTTTTCATGATGTGATTCTTTTCTCACTGCATTTGATTTACCCTTTCTAAGCTTCCTTGAATCCTGGATCAGAAAAAAAGGAAGTTGATAAATAAATATAACAAGAATAGTAACTCCTTTTCCCATCTAGACAGAACCTTTATCCCTGGGATGGAGACTGAGGCCCTTCTACACTGCCATATAATGCAGTTTGAACTACTTTAGATAGCCAGCGTAGACTCGTATAATGCAGATTGAACTGCATTAAACTGGGTTATATGAGTTGACACTGCCAGATAATCCAGTTCAATCTGTATTATAATGGCAGTGTAGATGGGACCTGAGTGGCAGTACAAAATGTGATAGACTGCAGTTCCTATTACCCCTAGTCAGTATAGTTCAGTGGTTCCCAACTTGAGGTCCATAGGCCACCAGTGGTCCACAAGAACTAAAATAGGCCAGCGGCTTCAGTTACTACAAAGTTGCAACAAGAGAAACTGGTCTCACAAACCAATCTTATAATGCCAAGGCTTATTCAATATGGTTTTCTATGGGCGAGCAGCTGGCAACTACTGGATGGCATATGTTATGTATCAGAAACTACAGCTGATGTGGTCTATCCAATGCAATTTTTTGAATCAACACCCCAAATAACCAAACTGAATCTAAAGTTGACCAAAAACCAATTTGTAATTCTTTTGGTACTAATGTTGGAGAGTGCTCCCTGGTCAAAGTGGTCCCTTGTCAAAAAAGGTTGGGAACCACTAGTATAGTTAATGGTCAGGGATGATGGGAGCTGCAGGCCAACCACTTCCATAGAACCTCTAGTTGTTCATTCCTGCTTAATTCTAAATGTCATTGGTGTTGGAATAATTTATTAATACAACACTAGAATAGTTGGGCAACAACAGAATACTTCCCAACAAAGGATTCCCCCAGACAGGAAGCAGCCATGCTTTGAAACTGCAAGGTCATTCAATGCTAATCAAGGAGGCCAATTGCAACATTCACACTTGCCTCCAACAGACAAGAGTTCTTTCTCCCACCCTGGACATTCCACAAATATGTAAACCTCACTTTCCCTAGCTTACAACAGACCTCACAACCTCTGAGGATGCCTGCCATAGACGTGGGTGAAATGTCAGGAGAGAATGCTTCTGAGACATGGCCATACAGCCTGCAAAAACTCACAGCAACAGATTTTTTAGGTGCTTCTAATTTCAGAAACCTGTCTCGAAAATGATCCACCTTTGCTGAGGGACCCTGGAATCCCATGATAACCAAATTTAGCAGAAACATTAACCACTAGCACCAAAAGAATGAACATCTACCACCCAAAGGTGTAGACGTCAACTCAAATGTAACTTTCTTTGACCTGTTTTCACCTCACTGGTTCTGTTTTGTTTAACATCTGGCCCAGAAGAAGGATTAGGGAGAACTCAAAAGCATCGGTTTACAATGACTGTGAGATTGTTCTTTTGCAAATTGATGCTTTAAATCGGTGTTTCTCAACCTTCCTAATGCCGTGTCCCCTTAATGCAGTTCCTTGTGTTGTGGTGACCCCCGTCCATCACATTATTTTCATTGCTATACTTTGTAACTGTCATTTTGCTACAGTTATGAATCATAATGTAAATATCCGATATGCAGGATGTATTTTCATTTACTGGACTAAATTTGGCACAAATCCCCAATATGCCCAAATTTGAATACTGGTGGGGTTGGGAGTTGTCATTTGGGAGTTGTAGTTGCTGGAGTTTATAGTTCACCTGCAATCAAAGAGCATTCTGAACTCTACCAAAGAGGGAATTGAACCAAACTTGGCACACAGAACTCTCATGATCAAGACAAAATACTGGAAAGGTTTGATGGACATTGACCTTGAGTTTTGGAGTTGTAGTTCACCTACATCCAGAGAGCACTGTGGACTCAAACAATGATAGATCTGGACCAAACGTGGCACAAATATTCAATGGTGGAGTTTGGGGAAATAGACCTTGACATTTGGGAGTTGTAGTTGCTGGGATTTATAGTTCACCTGCAATCAAAGAGCATTCTGAACCCCGCTAACGATAGAATTGGGCCAAACTTCCCACTCAGAACTCCCATGATCAACAGAAAATACTGTGTTTTCTGATGGTTTTTGGCAACCCCTCTGACACTCCCTCGTGACCCCTCCCAGGGGTCTTGACCCCCAGGTTGAGAAACGCTGGCTTAAATAGTGCCCAAAGGAAGTTACTTCCTCATTTGGCAATTTGGGGCTAGAGAGTATGCATTATTCAGAAGAAAGAAACACATATGCAGAGAGAGAGAGAGAGAGAGAGAGAGAGAGAGAGAGAGAGAGAGAGAGAGAGAGAGAGAGAAAATTAGCTATCTTGGTTTTTGGGGAGAGGGGGAAACAAGGTTCCAACATGACACAAGAGTGCAGATTTTCTTTTGTGTGTAAAATAAGAAGGGAAAGGAGCCATTTACAGGCTTAAGAAGTGATGTTGCATTCTCACTGATTTCCTCAACAAAAGGTTGTTTCCATCTCCTGTAAGAAACAAATTCTGCATAGAGAGAAATAAAAACAGCCCAGCTGTATCTAATCCAGAGTGGCAGCTCCATAATGATTACCACAGAAACCTGAAACTTATCCCCAGTTCCCGGGGAAATGACTCCTATTAGTCTCTCGGCTCTCGCCACAGGTAAAACAATTATTTACATTTGGACAAAGGGATCAGGGTGGCTTGGTTTACCCACGTAAAAGATAGGAGCCTTGCGCTGGTTTCTGAATCGTTTGCTGAACACCAAGCACACTGGCAAAGGGAATGTGTAAACGGGGCCAAAGTCTCGAAGCAAAGTCTGAAGACCCTCCAACAGACAGTGTGTCTTCCTGTCTACATTGAAAATTTAAATCCTCTTTGCTGGACGTTGCCCCCAACTGTGGAATTTTGCTGTTTTGGGAAGACTCTAGGACAGTGGTTGCTTCTCATTCCCTATCCCAGAGCTCCTTTAGGAAATTTGCCTACAAAATCAGTTTTGAACAAGTCCAGGTTTGTAGTGTGAATGTGTTGATCAAAAGCCCAATCCTAAACATGCCTACTAACAACTAAGGGTTACTTCTGAGTAAGTGGGAGGAAGATTTAGCAGCCAAAGTGAAGCACAATATATTTCCATTCCATTTAACCAGATGTGGCAATGGGTAACATTTGCTACATTTTGGAACACCATTCTAGTTTTTGGGAGGAGGAGGAGGCAGGTCTTTCGGCCCACATAGAATTGTCCACTCAGTCATCTTGCTTTACCTAATTGTAGGAGGGACCTGTTTCTTTGCACTTTCCCTTATAGTTTCCAACTCTGGGATAGCCATGTTGCTTATCATCAGTTACTAAATATTGATATTACATGTATGTTCACATTCCAAACAACAGTATTCCATATCTTGGAGCTTTATTGGGGGGGGGGGTTCCATTATCCATCTGCACTCAGTCATTTTCATTAGCTGTTATGACCATCTCATGGTAAAGGTAGTCCCATTCCAAAAGAAGTCTACATTGTATTGTCGAAGGCTTTCGTGACCAGAATCACTGGGTTGTTGTGTGTTTTCCAGGCTGTATGGCCATGTTCCATAAGCATTCTCTCCTGACATTTCACCTGCAACTATGGCAGGCATCCTCAGAGGTTGTGAGGTGTGTTGCAAACTAGGCAAGTTTGGTTTATATATCTGTGAAATATCTAAATCCGAATATATATATATATTCCACAGATATATAAACCCAATTTTCCTAGTTTCCAACAGACCTCACATATGCCTAACATAGATGCAGGAGAAACATCAGGAGAGAATGCTTCTGGAACATGGCCAATACAGCACAGAAAACATACAAAAACCTGAAGTGTACATCCTTTGTAACAACATTTGTGACATTCATATATGTGCTTTAGTTCAAGTAACAAATGAGCTACCGTGGTGTAATATTAAAAACTATTTACTGTGACTTGGCAAATTTTGGTTCGTCTCTATCAAGCAATAAAAAAGTATTTTTTCCAGACATGGTAACCAATGAGTAGCATTCAGACACCCCAGTCTTACCATTATTTGACTTAAATTTGGTGATCTTTTTTAAAGTACAGAATTGAGTATCTCTTCTGAAAAACTTCAGAATTGTCCATATAGGTAACTGGGATAGTAACATCTTCGCTTTCTGATGGTTGGATATACACAAACTTCACTTCGTGCATACAGTTATAGAAATATTGCATAGCTTTAGGCTATGCCTAAAAGATAAATATTAAACATAAATGTATTCTGTGTTTAGATTTGAAGTGCCTGCTCCAAGGTGCCTCATTATGTACATGCAAATTACAGATATTTTGAAATCCAAAACACTTCTCATCCCCAGCAATAGATTCAAATTACAGGAGAGGAGATTCTACCTGAACATTAGGAAGAACTTCCTGACTGTAAGAGCTGTTCAGCAGTGGAACTCTCCGCCTCGGAGTGCCAAGCTTCTTTCTTGGAAGCTTTTAAACAGAGGCTGAGTGGCCACGTGTCAAGGGTACTTTGGCTTTTCCTTTATGGCAGGGAGTTGGATTAGATGGCCTATGTCAAGTTCAAGTTCACTTTATTACAGTCAATGACCAGTTCAACGGCCTATGTGTTCTCTTCCAACTCTAAGATTCTATGATTCTGTGATTTTGGAAAAGGTTGTCTGGGTTATCCAGTGGAAGGCCAAAACTAGCACCAAGGACTGGATCTATGAAGCAGCCAGTTTCCTAATCCGGAGCTGTGCCAACCCCAAATCCAACACAACACAGGTCATGTTCCTTAAGTATGCAAAGCAGGCCAGTTTTTTTCCTAACCCCTTTGGGAAAAACAGGACAAGTCTGAAGACGTTAGAACCAACATATTTGGCAAGCAACAGAGTTGCAATACTTTCCAGATACTGTGTTTCTCTGAGAGAGGCCCACTTCTAAATAGTCACCCAAAGTTCATCCCCTAAAGATGAACAAGGAGTCATTATTTGGAATAATAAAACAATAATACATTTATTATTATTTTATGCTTTTTAAATTCACACCCTTATGTTTATTGTGCTTTAATTTGTGTCCCGTGTATTTTAATATGTGCCAGAAGATGTGTTTTTATGGAATATATGTTAGTATTTTGATGTATTTTAACTATGTTGGACCCCTCCTCAAACTGTAAGGAGAGGTGGGTAATAATAATAATAATAATAGATACATAACAAGATTAGTACACAGCAAACAAGTTCACTATGCTGCCTTTTGTATTGGATCACACATCGGACACTTCCCAAGTGTCTAGGACTGTGTGATGTATTGGTGTGTGCAGATCTAAGAAGAGTGGCCTTTTGCAGCTTACAGGTGATAATTTTGTCAGTGCCGATTGTTTTTAAGTGCAGGCCAAGGTCTTTAGGCACTATACCCAGTGTGCCGGTCATCACTGGGACCTCTTTTACTGACTTGTGCCAGAGTCTTTGCAGTTTTATCTTTAAATCCTCATATTGTGTAAGCTTTTCCTTATTATTATTATTATTAGTAGTAGTAGTAGTAGTAGTAGTATTTTGACACTGAGTTCCTAAAATATCAGAGAGAGACAAATACTCAAGCAACCCTATATATGGGTCTACACTTAGTTGTCAACTTCTATGAAAAAGAAACGCATCACCTCTTGAATGTTCCTTTACTATTTTATGGGATAAAGAACAGACAAGCCCCAATGATCACCTCAAGAAGACTTCAAGCAAAGAGTGCCTGTAGTCTTTGCTTTGAATAAGTATTGGGACCTCACTCCCTTCCCCTGTGAAAGCCCTTTTCCACTCACCTCCTCCGAAGACAACTCAAGGCAGGCAGAAAGGCACTGAAATGGGTCCTCCTTTGGCTCCAGAGCTGCTTCTCCACTGCCGGCGCCTCCTCGGCCACACCTGGCCAGGTATGCAGGAACAGGTTTGGCTGCCGCAGGGCAGGGCAGGGCCATGAGGCCTGGTGCTTTTTTGCATTTAACGTTTTGCATAAGAGCAATTGCCTCCTCCCCAGGCGAGAAGAGACTCTTGGCTCCTTTCGTGTTGGGGAAAAGAGAGCCACATCATTCTCCTTCTCTCCCTCCTTCTCCTTCAAAAAGAGAGAGAGCTTTTAAACAACCCTGCCTTTCATAGGAGCCTAGGTGTTTTTGAGGTTGATTTTCTGTCTGTGAAAGCAGGCTCATTTGACACATAGCCCTGATGTGCTGCAAGGCCCAGCACCAGATATAGACATACTAAGAACCCTTGGTTTCATAATACCTCCCATGAGCCCTTAAATGGTGTGGCTGGCTAGCCCTGAAGACCTTTTTTGTACTATAGCTCCCCAAATCCCGTACCATTGATTGCACAGTCCAAAAATGACAACAATGTGTTGTCAAAGGCTTTAATGGCTGGAATCACTAGGTTGCTGTGAGTTTTCTGAGCTGTATGGCCATGTTCCAGAAGCATTCTCTCCTGACATCTCACCCACATCTATGGCAGGCATCCTCAGGGGTTGTGAGGTCTGTTATAATCTAGGCAAGTGAGGCTTATATATATCTGTGGACAGGCATGTAGCCAGGGGGGGGGGCTTCAGCCCCCCCAAATTCTCAGGGTGGTCCTGAAAAAAGGCCTTACTGGTACATTATTTAAACTGTTATGTTTATTCATATCATGATCTGATCACCATGCTCATTATATCCAACCTTAATGGGGTTATTGGGATAAATATACAAAAGGTTTGCTATGGTAGACCCTCTTAAACCCAGTCTCATCCCCCCCCCCGAACCAAACTCAGCCCTCCCCCCCGAATCAAAATACTGGCTACGGCCCTGTCTGTGGAATGTCCAGGATGTCTATTTGAGACAAGTGTGAATGTTGCAATTGGCCCCCTTGATTAGCATTTAATGGCCTTGAAGCTTCCAAGCCTGGCTGCTTCCTCCCTGGGGGGAATCCTTTATTGGGAACTGGTCCTCATTGTTTCCTGTCTGGAATTCCCCTGATTTTTGAGTGTTGTTCTTTATTTAGTGTCCTGATTTTATAGTTTTTTTAATACTGGTAGCCAGATTTTATTCATTTTCATGATTTCCTCCTTTCTGTTGAAATTGTCCACATGCTTGCGGATTTCAATGGCTTCTCTGTGTAGTCTGACATGGAAGTTGTTAGAGTGGTCCAGCATTTCTGTGTTCTCAAATAATATGATGTATCCTAGATTGGTTCATCAGCCCGGAAAACTCAACAACAACAATCTTGATGTCTTGATTTTTAGGCCTGTTCCTGTGATTATTTGGTGCGGTGTTTTAGAAAATTGCATTACATAGAGCGCATCTGCTAGAGCAGGGGTGCTCACACTTTTTCAGCATGAGAGCTACTTATAAAACAACCAAGTCAAAATGATCTACCTACCCACTACTCAGAGAGCCATAAAAGCAAATTATTTGGAAATTTATTTCAGTGAGAGCCATATAATATATTTTAAGACTGAATTCAACTAAATGTGAGTATAATAAGCCCCTAAATTTATTCATAATAATAATGATGATAATATTCATTCAGCCTCTGCTGCTGCTGCTGCTACTACTACTATTACTAATAATAATAACAACAACAACTGTCTTTTTATTACTGTGTGTGAGCTGCCACGAGCTACTGGGAGTGGCGGCCGATAAATGCGAATAATAAATAAATAAATAAATAAATAAACAACAGAAACAATAGGGTCCTAGAGTAGAAGGAGACCTCCAAGGATCATCCAGTCCAACCTCCTTCTGCCATAAGGGAAAAACACAATCAAAGCATTCCTCACAGATGGCCATTCAGCCTCTGATAATAATAATAATAACAACAACAATGGGTTCCTAGAATAGGAGGAGACCTCCAAGGGCCATTTATCACCATCATCATCATCATCAGTTTCTCAGTTGTTAATCGCCCTCCATTAAAATGCTCCAGGCAATTTACATAAAACAATTGCATTAAAAATACACAATACCAAATAGACTGCATTAAACATTAAAAGCTCTGCTAAAAAACCAGGTCTTGAGTGCCTGAGCAAAGGGTCGCAAGTCACGCATGGCCCTCAAGTGGGGAGGTAAGGAGTTCCACAAGACAGGGGCAGAGATAGAGAAGGCCCAACCTCCTTCTGCACCTGGGCGGCGGTGGGAGCCTGCGGGGCGGGACTGAGCCTTCCTCCCGCCTTGCCTGCGATCTACCAGGACGCCCTACGCGATCTACCAGTAGATCGCGATCTACCAGTAGATCGCGATCTACCTAATGAGCACCCCTGTGCTAGAGTTTCGTAGTTATGATTATCGCTATTTTTATGAGTGAGCAGACGATGACTGATAGATAGCATAAGTATCTCAAAACTTAGAGCTGATGGAGGAAAACTGTTACCATTTTTGGAATCAGCAGGTCAAATGTGTGTTGTCTGGTTTCTGGGGGGGAGGGTTGGCTTTTTTGTTTTGTTTGTTTGTTTGTTTTTGTTTTGATATGGATAAAGCTTTATGGGAGGTCTTCTGGAGACCAGAGTTCAATTCCCTGCTCATATGTAGAAACCCACTGAATGATCTTCAGCGAATCATACAATCTTAGCTCCAGAAAACTCTGTGGTAGGGTTTGCCTTAGCGTCACCATACGCCAGAAAAGACTTGAAGGCACACAGCAACAACGAGGCAGAATCACCCAGGCCCTTTCTCTAAACCAGTGGTTCCCAGACTTTGGTCCTCCCAAAGTTTTGGACTTCAGCTTCTTCAACCTGTTGTGATTGGCTGCGCTGGTGGAAACATCTGGAACTGAAGTGCAAAAGAGCTGGAGGATCAGCAGTCGGGAATCCCTGCCTCAAGCTATACCTAAAGGGCTCAGGAGATCACTTGAAATGTGTAATCTCAAATGGTTTATGCAGGTATTTAGAGATTACTCATAATCGGAGGCCCTCCGCTACAGTATATCTTATTTATCTAATATTTCAATCTGGCATGGCTAGGGCTCCTTTTGCACTAAGATGGTTTTCCCCCACTTTTGCAATTCATGGCAGCCTTTTATTTTCCTCTGCTGAACAATGGAGGTCTAGCCAGCCTACCTTAATCCCATCAAACTAGCCTAAGGTCTTTCACTGGGTGGAAGATGTTGTCAGATCACTACTGTTGAAGCAAAATGCAGCCCCCAACTCGGTCAGATTCTGTAGATGGAATGGATGATGGGATGCCATTTTATTTTTGTTTTTTTCTGGAAATAATGCCACAGTTATCTCCCACAATCCTGAAACCAAAAAAAGCTCCCTCTTCTCTTATCATGTCAAATTAGTAAATGTAATCCCTTTTTTCCCTTGCCAGCTAAATTTTGTCAAGTCTTTATTCCAATTTTTGAAAGTCTGCTGCTTCCTTAAAATGGGTATTGTTTGGAACTCACAAGTTTTTGATCTTGCTAGCTCAATGTGCAATCTATTTTAGCCATTCACAATATTATGCAAGCCATTCTTGCCAAACCAATGAAATCTTTTGCCTTTCATGGAATTTTTGCTCCCTCTACCCCCCCCCCTTTTTGTAAATTGCAGAATTAATTGAGAGTCCAGGCACCAAGAACCTACAAGACATCAACACTTCTGACTGAAATCAGGTAAGAAGTCTTACACTTTTCTAAACAATATTTTGTAGGCTCCAGTTAGGGCTAAAATTAGAGTTCCAGGAAGGACTCGGTCATCAGAGATGGGATGGTGCTCTCCGTGTTTTGGACTTTAGCTTCCAGAACTCCCAGGTAACATGCCCAGTAGTAAAACATTATAGCAGTTGTAGTCCCATATACGCATAGATTTATGACTGCAAGTGCTTAACTGCTGCAATTAATGGTGCCCTTTTGCCTCTTCTAAATCAGGCTCAAAGAATGGGGAAGAACTAGGGAAAGATATTTGTATTAAAAGACTATGACATCTTATTGGCTACTCAGGTGTGGGTGGGCTCCTTGGCCAGCTCTTAGGCTTGGTAGACATCTGCATTGTGAGCATTGTAGGTAATTGTATGTGTTTGCCTGCATCCCTATCAAGCATTCTTGGCAGCTGCAAATCATAAAACTTCCCATGTAGAAACAAGGCCTTGGCACAACCTGTCACTATGAGATTACCAAACCGGTTGTTAGGCAGTTTCAGAGATCCAGATTGGACAGGAGGGGTTGAAACAGGATGCTGCAAAGACCAGCAAGAGGCAGTCTGGGGATTTTTTCCCCCTGTCTTTTGTGGGCTAGGGAATAGCCTTAGGGAAGGGTTTGGCTTTTGTGCTGTTTGCAGAAATTACTCTTTCTGAATGCAGCTACGAAAGAAATTCTTAATCCCATCATTCCAAATCCCAGAACTGAGTTTAACCAAAGGCCCCGGGGCTACATTTGTCCTTCCAGGCATCTCAACCTTGTCTATCCTAATGCCCTCCAGATGTTTCCTACAATAAATCTGAGAATGTTTCTTGAAACTCCCACAATCCCCAAATATAATAGCTGTGGAATTCTGTTGTACTTTAAAAACTAAATTTTCTCAGTCCATTAGGACTGATATGAATGCCATCTGAAATGCTGAGATAAAATACTTTATATTGGAATATCAAATGTAGAGAGAATACCATAAATAGCTGGTGCCAACATACTTCTGCCTTCAAGCTTCCCTTCAAGCTGGGCTGGAAATTTTTGGGAACAAGAGGATGCTTGGCCAGATAGGGGTTTTTTGGCCTATTCTCCATCCCCATGTCCAGAAAAATAAACAAACTAAGTACAGATCTTTTAAATATGCATAACTGTATTTGAAATGGAGAGTATAATCACTTGGCATTACTTCGCGAACAAAGATTCTTAGGAAGGACTCATCCCACACTTTTTACAAGTGCGTTGATGACTAAAAAGGCCAATCTGAGGTAAGCAAGTTCGGTTGCAGAAAGCACAGCAGAAAGTCTCCTTGGGTGATGTTGTTTCCAAGTTGCGGTTCTTTCTGCATTGTTGTTTCTTGTCGAGACCCATTCGGCGTGTCTTCTCGAAAGAGGCCGCGGCATTGTGGATAGTGCGTCTCCATGCCTCCTGATGTGAGGCCAGGGTGGACCATTGTTGGTGATCAATCTGGCTGAGCCTGAGATGTTGTTTCAGGGAGTCCTTATATCTCTTTTTGGGGACGCCTCTCTTGCGCTGACCCGTGGCGAGTTCACCATAGAGTAGTATCTTTGGGAGGTGGTGGTCCTCCATCCTAGAGACGTGCCCTGCCCAGCACAGCTGTGTTCTCAATAGAATGGCCTCAATGCTGGTGATCCCTGCTTGCTCAAGGACAGCAACATTAGTCACATAGTCGGTCCAGTGTATATTTAGGATTGTGTGAAGACAGCGCTGATGAAAGCGTTCGAGGAGTCATATGTGTTGGCGATAGGTGACCCATGTTTCCCAAATCCCAGCAACTACAACTCCCAAATGTCAAGGTCTATTTTCCCCAAATTCCACCAGTGTTCACATTTAGGCATATTGAGTATTCGTGCCAAGTTTGGACCCAATCTATCATTGTTTGAGTCCACAGTGCTCTCTGGATGTAGATGATCTACAACTCCAAAAGTCAAGGTCAATGCTTAAGGTCAATTTTCTATTGGTCATGGAAGTTCTGTGTGCCAAGTTTGGTTCAATTCTATGGTTGGTGTTCAGAATGCTATTTGATTATAGGTTCACTATAAATCCCAGCAACTACAACTCCTCAATGGCAAAATCAATGCCCCACAACCCCAACAATATTCAAATTTGAGCATATCAGGTATTTATGTCAAATTTGGTCCAGTGAATGAAAATATCAAATATTTATATTACGATTAATAACAGTAGCAAAATTGCAGTTATGAAGTAGCAACGAAAATAATTTTATGGTTGGGGGTCACCATAACATGAGGAACTGCATTAAGTGGTTGTGGCATTAGGAAGATTGAGAAACACTGTCTTAGAGTATTGTCTCAGAACCTGGGAGAGCTGAATTTTATTTGTTGTTATTGTTCAGCATCCACATCTTTAGCTGACAAGTTTCTACTTGCCCTCATATTCAATGACAACGGTTTCCAATACAGATTACAATTTCCAGAATTCCTGGATATTGGCCTTGCTGTCTGGGCAGATTAAGTCCAACCATATCAGGGGACTCAAAATTGGAGCTGCTTTTCTAAAAACACAATGTTATGTAGGAGGGGGATGCATGTAGTCGGAAGCACAGGAACAGACTCAACTCTCATTACAAGTTCACAGTGTGGTAAATTTGAACAACATTTGAACAATATTTTAAAAAGAACTTCTGTGTACTGAAGGTTCAGAAATAGGAGTGTGATGGGACAAAAGGCCCACTATGTCACCACAGTCACAGCTGCACAAAGATCTCCTCTGCGCAAAAGGGGAACACTGCAGGATTCATGGTTCTGGGACACGCCATTCCCACTCCCTTCTCCCAGGGCAGTGGCTGCTTTTTTGGATCACAGTCTTTTCTTCTTGATAGTCTGTTTATAGGTCAGCATTTTGAGAGCAGGGGTGGAGGAACCAAGCCCAGAATGTACAGTACCTGATGTGCATACAAATCAGCCCCTTGGCAGAGGGACAACAAGGGGAGGTGCGTGGAGGGATGGGAGCAGCGAGCATCTTAAGTGCTTTGTCCTGGCAACAGCTTGTCAAAAGTGCTCAGATCTCTGAGTATCTGTAGGGAACATAAGCATTACTTCCCAATTAGCCTGGAAGCAAGCAGAGGATGCTTTGGTGGGGAGGCTGGGCTTGGAAGGTGCTAACTAATACACATATCCTTTTGTCTGCACTGATTTAATTCATACAGTGCCTCTTACCTTGAGTCTCTTGCTCTGGTGGCTTCTATTTGAGCCTTACTGAGTTATCAAACCCATTAGACATCAGGAGACATATTATTTGAGAGCACACAAATGCTGGACCACTCTGACAGCCATCATGTCAGACTACACAGAGAAGCCATTGAAATCTACAAGCATGTGGACAATTTCAACAAAAAGGAGGAAAACATGAAAATGAATAAAATCTGGTTATCAATATTTTTTAAAAAACACCAGATTCAAGACAGTAAATAAAGAACACACCCAGAAGCGGGAATTCCAGACAGCAAACAATCAAGTGCCAGTTAACACCTCCAAAACAAAGGATGCCTCCGGGCACAACTAGGCAACCTCTATGCAGATACCCTCTAAGGTTGGGCATTCGGGATAAACCTTGACCCGTTTCATGTCCCGCACATTGTTTTTCATTTTAGGGTGTTCAAAGATCAATTTTCTATCAACTCAATATGGCATGTAGCCGGGGGGGGGGGGGCATGTAGCCCCGAAATTCTCAAGGTGGTCCACAAGAAGGCCTTACTAGCACATTTAAACTGTTATGTGTATTCATATCATGATCTGATCACTATGCTCAATATATCCCATATGCATGGGGGTATTGGGATAATGATACAAAAGGTTTGCTAAGGTAGATCCTCTCTCACTCAGACTCAGCCCCCCATCAACACCCCCCAATCAAAATTCTGGCTAAAGCCCCTGGGGCTTCCCAGGCTCCCCTTCCCATCGTTTTAGGCATTTAAGCTGTTTTACTCTAGAGAAGAGGCGCTCAGCTGCACACTTGCAGGAGCCATCTTACCTGTTTCTGTTCTAGAGGAGAGGTGCTTGGCTGCAGGTAGACATGCACGCTTTCTGGTCCTACACACCACTCACATACTCCCTTTCCAAGGCAAGTAAGCAAGTTCTCATTCTTACTCTAGAGGAGGCACTCGACTGCAGGCAGTCACGTATGCTTTCTGGGCCTGCATGCCACACAAAAATTCTTTCTGAGGCAAGGAGGCATGGAGCACCACATGCTCACAAAAAGCAGGCAAGGAGCCGGGATTGGCTCTCGCTTGCTTTGGCGCCAAGCTGATTTTTGTACCAAGAGGCCTTCCCGTTTCGTGCTCCCGAAGGTAACGAAAGTAATGAAAGAACAGAAGTACTAAAGGAAAACAGTTCAGTTCACAACTCTGGTTGACTGCAAGGCTACTCAGTGCTAATCAAGCTTGCTAATTGCAACATTCACACTGATTCAAACAGACAAGGGTTCTTTCTCCCACCCATTCAACACACATTTATTTATTTATTTAAAACTTTTCTATACCGATATTCTCAGCCTCCGCAGAGGGACTCAGGCCGGTTAACAGCAAGGATTCAATGCCAAATTACAATTTAAAACATCATAAAAACAATAAAAGATTAAAATACAAGTAGATTAAAATACATAAAAATACACATAAACCAGATCACCAAGATAAAAAACAGGTCCAATTTCAGTCCGCATACATAATCGATAACGTAGTCTATTATTAAACTCAGCCATTTTTCCGGGAATGCTTCTTTCCAGATCCAGGATTTCAATACCTTCCTGAAGGTCAGGAGTGAGGGGGGCAGACCTGATCTCAGTTGGGAGGGAGTTTCACAGCTGAAAGGCCACCACAGAAAAGGCCCTGTCTCTCATCCCCACCAGCCGCGATTGTGAATGTGGTGGGACCGAGAGCAGGGCCCCTCCAGAAGATCTTAACTGCCTTGATGGTTTGGAGAGAATATGTTCGGACAGGTATATACAATCCATGCCTCATTTCCAATAGACCTCTGAACCAACCTCTGAGGATGCTTCACACAGATGCAGGTGCAACGTTAGGAGAGAATGCTACTGGAACATAGCCATACAGCCCAAAAACCTCACAGCAACGAACTAATCCCCCTTGTCCATTTGGGGCAGTATCAGCCTGAAGTGAGTTTGGGTGAAATGCTCTCTGTACTGCCACTTGAGTGGGCCCAATTTCTTGTCACTGGCAGCACTATTACCAAAATCAAGAGAAAAGTGGGAGCCATTGTTGCGGTTCCTTTTTTTCTCACTCTCAGCACTTTCTAGAAAGCCATTGAACAGACAGGAACAGGATCTGACAAATTGGGACTCCTATGCTCAGGAATGCCCCCTTTTGGAATATGGGCCTTGGTCAATGGCAAGTGGTATTGTCATTACCCGAGGAAGCAATACAGAAGCTAACTGCAGTTGCCGTGAGATCTCAATATAAAACAATTTATTAATTTTAAAAAAATATTATGTTGTGTTACATTCTTTGTTTCCTTCTTTGAACTTGGAGTACTTGGCTCCCTGCCCCTTCAACAAATGCAGGTCAGGTCAGGTGAAGGAATAACCTTCCTTAGGCTGCAACCTCTTAATACAGTTCCTCATGTTATGAAGACCCCCAACCATAACATTATTTTCATTTCTACTTCCTAACTGTCATTTTGCTACAGTTATGAATCATAATGTAAATATCTGATATGCAGGATGTATTTTCATTCACTGGACCAAATTTGGCACAAATACCCGATACGCCCAAATTTGAATACTGGTGGGGTTGGAGGGATTGATCTTGTCATTTGGGAGTTGTAGTTGTTGGGATTTATAATTCAACTACAATCAAAGAGCATTCTGAACTCCACCAACAATGGAACTGAACCCAACTTGGCATATTGAACTCCCATAATCAATAGAAAAAGTGTTTGGTGGGCATTGACCTTGAGTTTTGGAGTTGTAGTTCACCCACATCTAGAGAACACTGTGGACTCAAAGAATGCTTGTTGGGGTTGTGGCGCATTGATTTTGTCATTTTGGAGTTGTAGTTGCTGGGATTTATAGTTAACCTACAATCAAATAGATTTCTGAACATCAACCATGGAATTGAATCAAACTTGGCACACAGAACTTCCATGACCAATAGAAAATTGACCTTAAGCATTGACCTTGAGTTTTGGAGTTGTAGATCACATACATCCAGAGAGCACTGTGGACTCAAACCATGATAGATTGGGTCCAAACTTGGCACAAATACTCAATTTGCCCAAATGTGAATACTGGTGAAGTTTGGGGGAAATAGACCTTGACATTTGGGAGTTGTAGTTTCTGGGATTTATAGTTCACCTACAATCAAAGAGCATTCTGAACTCCACCAACGATGGAACTGAACCAATCTTGGCATATTGAACTCCCATAATCAATAGAAAAAGTGTTTAGTGGGCATTGACCTTGAGTTCTGGAGTTGTAGTTCACCCACATCTAGAGAGCACTGTGGACTCAAACAATGATAGATTTGGCTTAAACTTGGCACGAATACTCAATCTGCCCAAATGCGAACACTGGTGAAGTTTGGAGGAAATAGACCTTGACACTTGGGAGTTGTAGATGCTGGGATTTATAGTTCATCTACAATAAAAGAGCATTCTGAATCCCACCAGCAATAGAATTGGGCCAAACTTCACACACAGAACCCCCATGACCAACGGAAAATACTGGAGACATGTGGGAGGAATCAACTGTGATTTAGGGGAGATGTCTTTCAAACCATTTGAAACCCCTGGCATTAGTGAGAAATACATGCACCATTTGAAACCCATGCAGTTTTGCTACACTGTCAGCATTGCAGCTTGTCTCAGTCTAACATGAACCACTGCTTCACACTGGCACTATAAACCCCTCCCCTCCCCATCTATTCTGGAGTCTGCTCCAATGACATTATTTTGCTGGGTGGACATCTGTACCAAGATTCATGTCTCGATCCATATTATGCAACATGAACAGTACAAACTGTACTTCTCCTGCAGGGTGTGGTGTTTTTTTTAAAGGGACATCAGTGTCGTGCTTCCGATGCAGATCTAGATCTATTTAATTACTTGTTGGTAAGTGTGCTTAAATGTTTGCCTGGGGCTCTGCAAAAACCCTCCTTGAACCAGAGAAGGCTGAAGAAAGGGAATGCCCTGCCACCAAAGGGCCACAGAGCTTGGTATTATTTGCATAGCCCCAGTTGTTGAGTGGGAGGAGTAAGAAACACTGTCTTGAGGGTGCAGTTAGAATAAATCAAGTTTGACACCGCTTTAACTGCCATGGCTCAATGCTATGGCATCCTGAGAACTGCAGTTTGGTGAAGCACCAGCACTATTTGACAGAGAAGGCTAAAAAGCTTGTAAAACTTGTTTTGATGCTGCCATAGCATTGAGCCACGACACTTAAAGTGGTGTCAAGTGTAGACATACCCTTGGGGTGTCGTGTGCATTTAAACTATTCTTGATAACTGACCTCACTTTCCTGCCCAAGCTATGCAAACTAAAAATTATCCTATGCTTGTGTTTAGAGTTATACAAGTTGGTTTCATGATTTTAGACTTTCCCCCGTCAACAACCTTCCCCCCAAAGAATGCTGCTTCAAACCCACTTGGAATGTTGTGAAGTGCTCAAGTGTGGCAAGGAATCATTAAAGACAATCACTTACTATATATACTTGAGTATAAGCAGACCCGAATATTTATTTATTTTATTTTATTTGTTAGATTTATTGGCGGCCACTCCCAGCCGGCTTACATCAAGCACCACAATAAAACAACAAATCTACAACAGCAATAAAACCATAAGGATAAAACAATTCCTAAGAGATAACACAAGTCCTAGGGGATAGAATATAAGCCAAGGCACCAAATTTTACCACAAAAAATTGGGAAAGAGTATTGATTTGAGTATAAGTCGAGGTGAGAAATGCAGCAGCTACTGGTAAAATTCAAAATAAAAATAGATACCAATATAATTACATTCATTGAGGCATCAGTAGATTAAATGTTTTTGAATATTTATATAAAACTGTAATTTAACATAGGACTGTCCAATTCTGGTTAAACCATTATTCTAACCTTCTTCAATGTAAATATGGTTACGTACCCTTCCAAAAATAATAAAGAAAGTGAAATAATAAATGTAATAGAAATAATAATAACAGAGTAAAATAATGGAAATGTAATAATGGTAATAAAATAATAAATGTAATAACAACAATAATAAATATAAAATTAATAATGATAATGATAATAATAGCAGCAGCAACAACAACAAAAGAGTAAAATAATAAATAACCTTGACTCGAGTATAAGTCGAGCGGGGCTTTTTCAGCCTAAGAAAGGGCTGAAAAACTTGGCTTATACTCAAGTATATATGATAGTTTATTTCCTAGAATCATAGTATTAGAAGAGACCACAAGGGCCATCTAGTCCAACCCCCTGCCTTGTATTAGCACAATCAAAGCATGCCCAACAAAAGGCCTTAAAAGCTTCTTGGAGTTCAAAAGCCACACTCGGAAGCAGAGAGTGCCATCACTTTTAAGGTCAGGCAGATTCAAGTGGATATGACTTTCCTATAATTTGAACCCACTGCTCTGGGTCCTTGTCTCCAGGGCAGCAGAAATGAAGCTTGCTCCTTCTTCCTTATGACATCCTTTCAAATATTTACACACCCTCTGTCAAAGTAGTGCAACGGAAGATCTAGCAGGCTTGTCCTCAATAGCCTGCATGAACAAGAATACTATGAAGGGTCCCACAATTTTCTGGCAAATGGTTAGGCTGGAGACAAAGCTACTAATGATAAGGTATCTGCCAAAATACCCCCAAAAGCATTTGATCCCATATGATTTTGGACAGTAAGCAGGGTCAGTCCTGGTTAATACTTTAATGGGAAGCTCCGAACAAATCTCAGGTGCTATAGGGTATATTTCAGAGGAAGGAACTGACAAAACCACCTCTAAGTGAGCATTTCTTCCCTAGGAAAATTTTGAAATTCATGGGGTTGCCATAAGTTGATAGGTGACTTGAAGGCAATGCACACATATGCTTTAAAAGTAGAAAGTTTGAGAGGTTCGAGTCTGGATGGCTTAACCCATTAGGTGTCGTAGTTAGTGTTATAACTTGGAGCGGCCTCATGTAAGCCACTCCGAGTCCCTGCTGGGGAGATGGTGGCAGGGTATAAATAAAGATTATTAGTACTAGTACTAGTATTATTATTATATGAGACTCAAGAACTCCAGGAGTTTCCCATGTCTTAATAAGTCTTGGGGCGCTTCCAGACAGCAGCAAATTGCGGGTTTTAATTAGGGACAAAAAAAAATCCTGAGACCTGAGAAGAGGTCCGCGTACAGACCTGTTGGTCTTGGGATTTGTGCCTCCATCATCCACACTTGCTGCTTCATTGCAGGATTTAGGGACTCCTAAGATGGCCACCGTGGGACATCTGTTGTTTTTTTTATTAAAAAAACTCAAGATGCAATTATGCAAATCATTGTATAAGTTCTGTTCTTAGGTTATATAAGCTGCAGAGCCATCTGTGTAGACAGGATTTTGTTATTTGGTTATACGTGTCTGTTCCTGATTGCACGTATTGTGAAAAGATATACTAGGGGGCCACAACTTTGTCCTGGCCAGAGAAAATGTGCTGTCCACACATTTCATAAAGTTTCTAGCACACAAACAAAGTTTTTGTATTCTACTTAAGTGTCACCTTCTTTGTAGGAACAGACCAATCAGGAACAAATATCTAAAACCCAGGAACATCCCAGATAAAAAGATCCTGTGGTTTCCAAGTGCAGGGACATACAGACATTCAAATATGCCAAATTTTCAGCTCAGAAGTGGGGTATTCCCGTACCTGAAAATCTCATGCTTTCCCCATTTGTAGCTATTGCTTCTGCGTTTACAGGGAATGGCATCTGAACACCCTCCTGTTTTCTGCGAAAGCTCCTGGGATAAAGGTACTGTCTTGACAGGTCTTTAGTATGGTGATTTGGGGCCAGCTCTTCACCCACCTCTCTGCCATATGGGTTTGTGTATCTGCAGGGAACTGGCGAGCCATTCGAGTAAAGAATATATTACAGAATATAACTGTAACTAATGAATGAATGCAGAACCAATGTGGTAGCATGAGTCAGCTTAGTATAGAAGGTTTGGGTATTGTACTTGAACTCCAAGAGACCAGAATTGGTATCCCTACTCAACCATGGTGACATTGCGCAAGCCATACTGCCTTGATCTCAGAAGAAGGTAAGAGCAAACTTCTTTGGACCAAATCTTACCACGAAAAGCCTGTTGTTTGAAGGCACTCAACAAGAACAACTTCAATTTCCTCAGGAGTAACATCCATTACAGAACAGGGTTAGGGAGAGTTATAGGCTGAAGGGTCGAGACATGAAGGAAGTTCAAATTTTGCTCTTTTTTGTCATTTAAAGCCCCCAGTGCTGGAGGAAGT
Organism: Anolis apletophallus; assembly: GCA_030556195.1. Classification (NCBI taxonomy): domain Eukaryota; kingdom Metazoa; phylum Chordata; class Lepidosauria; order Squamata; family Anolidae; genus Anolis; species Anolis apletophallus. The sequence goes on along the minus strand of JARBWK010000011.1, from coordinate 26,636,425 downwards.
GGCACTGTCAGGCCAATGCTCACTGTCAGGCAACTCTCTGGAGCAGAAGTCCCATTTGGCAGAAAGAACAGGAAGGCCCTCGTGCAGGCTTGGCTTATGCTATTTTAGGGGGGGAAATCCAAGTAATACCCACTGCCATAGAAAGAAGTGGTGTCCCCTGAAACCATTCAGTCCAGAGCCTAAAATTATCAAGCCTCATCACTGGCTGGAGCTTTGTGGGCAGAGGGGGCCTTGTGCTGGCCTCCAAGATGGGTCCTTTGCTCTAACCCTGAACGCTTCCCTCCTCTCATCCATTTCCGCCGACTTAAACTCAGCAGTGACCCCAGCCCTTCTGAGAATGACTCTGGGCCCCTGCTCGGCTGCTTGTGGCACAGACGGGACATTGTTTGGAAGCTCGATGGAAAACAAGCATCCCATTCAACGATGCGAGAATAGCGGCACTGCAGAGCGGGCAGGGGGCTTGGCCTTTTGTTCCAGCTCCAGATGAGACATCGAGAACCAATGACAAAACCCAGATACAAGATGGGGGAGTCTCTGGATCACTGGAGTGCCTCCCCAACCCCCAAGACAAAGCCAGGCTTGCTTGGCTTGGCTTTGGGATGCAGCCACTGTCCCTAAATAGAGCCACATTGTCTGGGTGGCTTTCAAGGATGAGAGAAAAGGAAGGGATGGTGAGCTGTCTGTTTTGCAAAGGGGGACTGAACTCCTGGCTGGAATAGAGGGAACAAGGGAGGCAAGATTGCCCAAAATATATCTTTAAAAATGGGGGAACACAGAGACTAATGGTGTCCCTGAATCATGGGCTGCCTGTAGAGAGGAAGGGATGAAGAGGGCTCTTTTTTTGCCCAAGGGAGAATGGAGTGATTCAACGCTTGTTTTCTTGAGCCAGCACACAGCTGTGTGTGGTTGAGTAATAGCAACAGCCTGCAAAGCACCCTGGCAATGTTCCTATCTGTACCTTTGCACAAATGTCAGCGAGAGTTCAGCAGAGTGACAATGGTCAAAGTCAAGGTAAAGATGTGGATAGTGAACTTTTGTGGTGTAGTGATGAGCTCTGAAGTTGGGAGAGTAAGGCTGAATCCCTGCTTGGTTATGGACACCCAGTGGTTGACCTTGGGCAAGTCACATTCTCAGCCTCAGAAGCAGGTGAAGACAAACCCTCTTTGAACATATCTAGCCAAGAAAAACTTTTCATAAGCTTGTCATAAGTCAGGAATCACTTGGGACTTCATCACATTGAGATCCTTGATGCGAGAAACAGCCTGTGGGTGGGGCGACTTGTAAAGCAGAGGGGTGAATCTGTCACCCAGTGCCTCACATTGCCTGCATCACCCACTTGCCCATCATGTGTTGTCCCCATGATTCTCTACCTGAACACAGGTAGTCTCCCATGTTCAGGCTTATCCCCCCTACCACACTTCCTTGACACATCGAGAACCAATGACAAAACCCAGAAACAAGATGAGGGAGCACAGAGCCCTGCCAGAAGTAGATGTGCATCATGGGATGAGATCCAGCAGGTTCTGTGCCGGCTGCGTCCAAGTGTCAAGGATGGGGAATTTCTCCAATGTGATGAGGTCCTTGAAGGCAAAGGTTAACAACAATTGTGTGCATACAGACCAGGGACAGGATTAGTTTCCAAGCCTGTCCTCTCCTTAAGTAATTGTAATAATGTGCTAGCCTCTCACCTTGGCACAAAAGGGTAATGTAGTCTTGGTTTTACAATTGTATTTAGTGGAAAGTGCAGCATCAGGAAGGAAGCCCAGTGAAAGTCATCAGAGGGGAAACTTTCCAGATACTTCTGAGGATGTAAACCTTAGGGAACCATGAGGATCAAGAAAGATGGAGAAGAAAACTAAAAGACAGCATGACTGGTAAGGCCAGACTCAGGCTAGATCTACACTGCCATATATCCCAGGACTTGATCCCAGATTATTTGCTTTGAACTGGAACTACATTACCAGATAATCTGGGAAAATTGAGGATCTGATCCTGCAATATAGGGCAATGTAGATCCAGCCTTGATTCAAAGCAGATAATGTGGATTATCTGCTTTGATAGTCTGGAATAAATGGCAGGGCAGAACTCAAATCCATGGAACAGCTGCAGTCACAAGAGGCTAGGTACTGTTAGGCCCCACCTACATTGCCATATAAAATTTAGATTATTTGCTTTGAACTGGATTATAGAGCACTGAGGCCCCTTCTAAATTATCATATAAAATGCATATCTCCTTTGAACTGTATTATATGGCAGTGCAGACTCATATAATGTGATGTCACGCCCAAGCCTTTGGGAAAACTATAATGTCTGGCTTTACTTGGGGGCTATCTGTATACCTTCTGTTAAGATTAAGACCCTTTAGCACACAGAGGCACTTCAGGCAAGGTGAAAAGATAACCCAAATGTGTTTACTGAAACAAGATGAATAAAGGGTTAACTCTACCTGGGACTATCATAAGGTAACTTAAAACAATACATTACAAAAGGAGAATTTGCTGGTTGCAGTCATCTCTCTTTGACAGTCTCTGGTGCAAAGCAATGGCTATAAACTGTCTTAATCTTCTTTCTTGTGAAGCTTAAGCTGGTCAAAAGCTTCTGTTGTCACTGGGATCGGTGGTATAAAAATACAGCTAAATACTTGTTTTGGATTGCTTGGGCCTAGGATACCAGACAATGCCCCCAAGCCTCTAGTAGTGAGTGTAGAAAAGGAGGAGTCCAGCAAGAGAGCTCTATACAGGCAAATGGAATAGTCCAATTAACACTGGCCTCTAGGGATTTTTTAAGCTCCAGCCAAAACGAATACAAAGGAAGGTATCTACACTATTGGGAAAGCCTATAAACAGGGGAAACTAAAGCAGAGTAGAGGAAATAGCAGAACCAAGACTTCACATATAATTCAGTTCAAAACAGATGATCTGGATCGAGAAATATAGATGGCAATATAGATCCAATCCTAGTTAGGGGTGTTAGAGAAATTATATTTCTTTGAATCTCTAGGTGGATAAGATTCAGATTTATTTCTGGGAATGCTTGTAGAGGGTTACTTTCATGTAAGACATGCCTTTCGTAGCTACTGTAATTCCTTGTTTAGAATACAGTATTCCTTTTTAAAAACCCTCAATTTCTTGCACTCTCCTATCATGTGTCTTTTGCATAGGGGGATCTTTCCTCTGCCCAGTAATCTCCCATTGGGTTATTAGTCAGAGGGATTTAATTCAACTGGTGGTGGAAGCTAAAATATATAGTCTCGTGAAGTCTCAGGGCCCATCTATGCTGAAAATGTTGAAGATACTGTCTTTCTTGTACGGTAGTTCTACCTTCAAATAACTTCATTTTGCACCACACCCTCCTTTGTTTTGTTTTGTTTTTTAAAAAAAACCTTGCTAAATAACAAACAAGCATTTGATGTAAAGGGACATTGCATAATGAAGGAAAGTACCTCAGGGCATGTCAAGAGTACTTGTCCTTCACCATACATTTAAAAGGAAGGAAATCTGGCTTTCTTCCAGGACAGATGATAAATCAGCCCTGCATGTCAACCTCCCTACCTGTTCAAGAGCTGCCAGACTACCTGTCCCTTCCTTGAAGAGAGAACATAGTCTGTCTTCTTTGAGGCACTAAATAAAATGTGTTGTCAAAGGCTTTTATGACCGGGTTGGTTCAGAGGTCTGTTGGAAATGAGGCACGTGGAGTGTGTATATCTGTGAAATGTCCAGGGTGGGAGAAAGAACCTTTGTCTGTATGGAGCGAATGTGAATGTTGTAATTAGCCAGCTTGATTAGCATTGAGTAGCCTTGCAGCTGCAGAGCCTGGCTGTTGCTGCCTGGGGGCGTCCTTTGTTTAGATGTTAACTGGCACTTGATTGTTTGCTGTCTGGAATTCCCCTGTTTCTGACTGATGTTCATTATTTACTGTCTGTTGTAGGCCTGGGCAATCATGGCTCTAAATCAGACCTGGGCAATTGCCGGCCCTCCAGGTGTTTTGGACTTCAAATCCCAGGAATCCTAACAGCTGGTAAACTGGCTAGGATTTCTGGGAGTTGAAATCCAAAACACCTGGTGGGCCGGCAATTGCCCAGGTCTGCTCTAAATGGTTTTTAAGTACTTACAAAACTAAAGTTCTGGTGGTGAAGACTAGGTGGCGCTGGTGCTTTGCTTCTACAGTGTTGCTAAAGTTCTGGTGGTGAACATTTCAGAACTCCAACAAAACTTTCAAAACTTCGTTAATATTTCATTATTGGCGATATTTAAGACAGAACCAATTAGGAACTGCCATTTATAAGAAAATTTTGAAAGTTTTGTTAGAGTTCTGAAATGTTCACCACCAGAACTTTAGCAACACTGTAGAAGCAAAGCACCAGCGCCACCTAGTTTTCATGTTCTTGTTTTGTATTTCTGCTCAAGTTTTGCTCATTGTTTTGGATCTAAATATTTTATGGCCTTGCCTTGCATTCTTGCCCAAGTTTTGCTTATGGACTTAAGCTGCCTTTGTTTTGGGACTATTTTTGGACTATTTTACCCCTTGAATTCACAAGAGACAATTGATTACCAATTATTTGGATTATACACCTGATTACCTTATTTCTGGGGATATATATATATATATATATATATATATATATATATATTATATATATATCCAGAAATATCTATCTCAGATTGGCCCTTTTAGTCATCAATGCACTTGTAGAAAGCTTGGGATGAGTCCTTCCTGAATCTTCGTTCGCGAAGAAAAGCCAAGAATATATATATATATGTGTGTGTGTGTATATAAATATATAGTGTGTGTGTTTTTACAATAAGCTGTTTGCTTCTATCTTGGTCTCCTGTGTGGTGCTGTGGTCATAGGTGATCGTGCCGGCCACATGACCTTGGAGGCGTCTATGGACAACGGCAGCTCTTAGGCTTAGAAATTGAGATGAGCACAACTAGACTTAATGTCAAGAGGAAACCTTTACCTTTATCTTTATTTATTCATTTACGGTATTTGTATCCCGTAGCTTCTCACCCCAGAAGGGGGACTCAACATGGCTTACAATCGCAACACTACAGGCTGCAACAATAAATCGAAACAATAAATAAATAAAACACCACAATACATAATAAAATCAATACAACCATAAAATCAGCATCAGTATAAACATTAAAACCAACATATTAAAAATCCAACAATACCAATAATTTAGCCATCAAACGGAGCACATTGTCAATCTAGTCAAGTCCAAAGTGTCAATCCAGTCAATTCCAAAAGTATAATCTATGTCTACTGCCCGAAGGCCTGGTCCCAGAACCACAACTTTAGCTTTTTTCTCAAAGCCAGGAGAGATGGAGTCAATCTTATTTCGTTTGGGAGTGCGTTCCACAGGCGAGGGGCCACCGCCGAGAAGGCCCTATCTCTTTATGGCCATGTTTCAGAAGCATTCTCTCCTGACGCTTTACCAACATCTATGGGGCAAAACGTCAGGAGAGATTGCTTCTGGAACATGGCCATGCAGCCCAGAACATTCACAGCAACCCATTGATTCCGGCCATGAAAGCCTTTGACAACACAGTTGTATTTTTGGGTTTGGGCCCAGCACTCTTTAACAGAGAAAACAACATATTTTGTAAAGCTGCAGCAACCATGATTCCAGAGCACTGAACCTTGGCAATTAAAGAGGCACCAAACTGTATTAATTGTACAACTTAGATGCAGCCTGGAAATTTCCGGAGATCAAGTTATTAAGCCTTCTTCAATTTTCTTCCCCAAAAAGGGACAAAAAAGAGGATCTGGGCTAATATCTCAGTCACCAGCTGTGGTCAAGATATCTGCCTGTCTAGATTGCTCTTGGAATGACAAAACAAGCCTGCAGAGTAAACAAAGCTTCATCTGCCCAAAAAACTGTCTCTGCCCCCTTCTTTTCTTCTACAGGCGAAAACAAGGCGCCCTGCAGGCATTTGGCATGGTTGGGAAGGCCCCGAACAAGCGCTTTCTGCCTCACAATCGTAAATCATGTTAACCACCCTCTCTCTGCTTCTTTTCCTTCTTCTTTCAGGAGAGGAATCCTTTTCTCCTCCTTCTCCTCTGCTCCTGGGAACCGGTCCAGGCACAATTACACAACACTGCAAGCAACCTGGGAGGGGGCGCGGCGCTGCCCTCTAGTGGCCAGCACTGGAAGCAGCTAACAGCACTTGCAATTCCAAAGAAAGTGTCTCAGGAGTCTCCCAGTTAAAAGAAGGACCTGTGATCAGGATTGTAGAAGAAACAGAAGATATCTATCTATTAGGCATGAGAAAAAAGTAACGGAAATTAAAAGAAGTCGTAAGTGATTCGTATGTAATGGGACTTTTGAGCTTTTACGGATCGCAAGGCCAATCCCGGAAGTGGACTTTCTTTTTCGAACCCCTGGGCCCAAAATTTCGTGAGAATTCTAAATAGTTCGGAAGGCCCCTATTACCCCCTCCAAAATCCAAAATCCCAGACATTACTCACAGTCAGATGGGGCCTTTCCATGCTCGAGGCCTACTTTAACTGAAAGGCCTTCCTCCAGGAAGAGAAAAACCAGCCAGAACCATAGAGAGATCGAAACCGGAAGTCCTAGGGCGGCTGGAGGACTCAGGAAAAAAGCACTTTAAACTGCAGGGAAAGGAGCCTGGAAAGGGCTGCCGTGCGGATGGCCCCTTCCCCGCTAAGAAATAACCCGACCCAGGCTTGGGTCGGCTTATATCTTAGCGAGGAAAGGGCTGCCGTGCGGGCGGCCCCTTCCCCGCTAAGAAATAACCCGACCCAGGCTTGGGTCGGCTTATATCTTAGCAGGAAAGGGGCCGTGCGGGCGGCCCCTTTCCTGCTAAGATATAACCCGACCCAGGCCAGTTGGACAGCCCTGTTCTAGTTTACCAAGAGCACGTTCCTCATACCCTCCAGGTCACTATCACCCTTACTACATTCTTACTATTAGAATTTATTATTTAATTCTAATAAATGCTCTGGAGAAGCAAGCCTTGACTATTTTATTTAATAATAATACTACTACTACTACTAATAATAATATATTAATGCTTTATATCTCCCTGCAAGGAAACCAAGGGAAATGTTGCCCCTTGATTTGCCTGTGCTTAAAACAGTGTCAGTCCTGTTTCCCTGCTTCTCAGACTTTAGAACCAATTTAGAATTTCGTTAGTAATTACCTTACATTTTAGAACTTTTTGGAAACAATTTTGTAAGTCTTTCTATTACTAATCAAAAAAATCCCCCATTTGATTTTAGAATCGCCATTTTAGGGTTCTAAACCATGCCTACTCTCTATATCTATGAGCACACAGGGTATGATACTTAGTCAATTGTCCATAGTCTTTAGGTATTGCTGGACCACTCTGACAACTATCATGTCAGACTATGCAGAGAAGCCTTCGAAATCCACAAGCATGTCGACAATTTCAGCAGAAAGGAGGAAACCATGAAATGAACAAACTCTGGCTGGTTTCTGCTATGGAGGGGCCTCACGTTCCCAAATTACATTTCCCAGAATTCTGTGCTTTCTCAGTCTCTTTCCCAGTGAACTCTGCTTTCTCCCAGCTGCTTCCTTCTCCTAATTTTGAGTGGCCATTTATTAATATTTATGGGCCTGGTTACTGTTTCAGCCGTTTATTTCATGTTTTCGTTCTGTTTGTATCATTTGAATGGCACAAAACAGTTCACCCCCCTACAGTGTGAAAATAATAATGAAATGAAAAGGAAAGTAGCAATGGTAACCATGTGGTTACCTGCTTTTCGGGCCACATGACATGGTCCAGGGAGTATTTCCGGGTTGAATTGTGAGTTTTTCAGGCTGTATGGCCATGTTCTAGAAGAGGGGTCGGGAACCTTTTTGACTCAGAGTGCCATAAAAGCTAAATATTTGGAAATGTATTTCAGTGAGAGCCATATAATATATCTATTATATAAAGGGGTTCCCGTCATGGAACGACCGTCCCAAACAGAGAAACCTTACAACACAGAAACACCAAACTTGCCAACAGAAATAGGCCTCAAGCAAGGTAGGTTTGTAGCAAAAAACTTTTCCCCCCCCCAAAACCGAAAAGGCCCCCAAAACAACGAGTTAAAAAAACTACATTTCCCAGCATCCTCCGGGGCTGCCAACGACTATCCCAGCCTCTACATTCTGGCATGATTGGCTGCCAATAAGGGCAGATTTGCATAACTCCTGTACTGGCCAGCCAACATGAACATTCCGACCCATAATAAACTGTCAGAGGAGGATAAGGCAAAGGGCTGAGGCACAAACACAAACACCCAATTCACTTCCCACAGAAAATTTACACCCCTACAAATCACAGACCACGCCCAAAATTGACAGTAAGGCTTCATTAACTTAATTTCCCTGACTAGGCCTCACTTAATGGAATGCTGTTTACGCTCTGAATTGACAGTAAGGCTTCATTAACTTGATTCTCCCGACTACGCCTCAGCTCATTGGACATTGTGTATGGCCTGAACTGACAGTAAGGCTTCATTAACTTGCTGTTCCTGACTAGGCCTCAGCTCATGGGACATTGTGTATGGCCTGAATTTACAGTAACCTACCTTGGCACACAGAGCCCCTATGACCCACGCTACATTCTACTACAGTTTGGAAGAGGGTGGACCATGGATTATGGGACTTGAGGTACCTCCATGGATAATGGGATTTGTACTACTTCAAAACCCATCATTCCCCACAGACCACTGTGGCCCAGAACCAAGACCGATAAAGACCAAACTTGGCACACAATGCTCCACATGACCCACACTCCATCCGACTGCAGTTCAGAGGAGGACACACCATGGATAATGGGATTTCATATACCTCCACTCACTTCCAAAGTACCCCACCCACACAAGCATCAACCTCTACATCAACACAGCAGACGGAAAGACGAAAAACATTGTATATCCACAAGCTATGCAGAACGCCAGCAACACCACACAACAACTCCACAGGACTCCAACATCCCACCCACCAGAACAACCCACAACGACACAGCCATGGCCCCACCAAGACCATAACTAACAACAATTCCAACTCTTACATACTCAGACTTTCTCGCATCTCCTAAATAGGGCACAGCAACGCGTGCCGGGTACAGCTAGTATAATATATTTTAAGACTGAAGTCAACTAAATGTGAGTATATACAGTACGTACATACTATGAGAAAAGGATTCCTCCGGCAGAATGATGGGACACTTCAGACCTGGCTCTGCAAAAGGCATGCTCAGGACTCTGGAAAGGAAGAGAAGACAGAAGAAAGGGGGAAAGAAAGAAAGAAAGAGGAAATAAAGGAGGGAGGGGGAGAGGAAGAAAGAAAAGAAGAACAAACTATGGAAAAGGAAGAAAAGAAAAGCAGGGGAGAGTCAAGGTAGGGAAAAGAAAGAAAGAAATGGGAAGGGATGAAAGGAAAGGGTGGGAAAAAGAAAGGAAAGGGAGTGAGTAAAAGTAAGATAATGAAGGGAAATAATAAAAGAAAGAAGGGGGAGAGAGGGAAGTGAAAAGAAAGGAAGGAGAAGGAAAGGAAGACTTTGGGGGGGAATAGAAGAGAGAGGGAGAATGGAGGAAAAAAGGAAGGAGAGAAGGAGAAGGAAAGGGTGAAGGGGGAAAAAGAATGGAAGGAAGAGGAAGGAAGGAAGAGAGAGGGATAATGGAGGAAAGGAAGGGGAGTGGGAGGGAAAAGGAAGGAGAGAAGGTGAAGGGGGAGAAAGAAAGGAAGGAAGAGGGAGAATGGAGGAAAGAAGGAAGGGGAGAGAGGGAGGGAAAAGGAGAGAAGGAAAGGGTGAAGGGAAGGAAGGAAGGAAGAGGAAGGAAGGAAGAGGGAGAATGGAGGAAAGAAGGAAGGGGAGAGAGGGAGGGGAAAGGAAGGAGAGAAGGAAAGGGTGAAGGGGGAGAAAGGAAAGAAGGAAGATGAAGGAAGGAAGAGCCAGGCTGCTCTGGAGAGCCAGATGCAATCATGAAAAGAGCCACACCTGGCTCTCAAGCCATAGGTTCCTGACCCCTGTTCTAGAAGCATTCTCTCCTAATGTTTTGCCTGCATCTATGGCAGGCATCCTCAGAGATTGTGGGGTTTGTTGGAAACTGTTGGGTGTCGTCCTGGACTCCACAAGTCTTCAGTCCCAAATGAGTAGTTGGACTAAGAAAGCAGTATTAGAATAAGGGATTCCTTTCTCTATTCCTATCCCTAGAAGGGGCTTTCTGTCTACTCCTCTCTTCCTGTTTGCTATCTTCTCTAAACTTGAAGTTGTAGAAATGTCATCGCTTTACTGCCATTTTGATTGGGTCTTTTGGTCAACCTCCATCTTCTCTCTCTTCGGTCTTTTGTTTCCTTCTGTGAAGATGCATTTAGCCGTTCTCCAGACAAGATGTAGGTAAGTGCATATTATTCTGATATCCTTACCTTTGCCTTCCTTCGAATTTTAGAAATATAGTTAGCTCCAACAACTTTCTTATCCAGACTGCATTTGTTTTGCTTCAATAAATACTTTTGAACTTATATTTTTGGCTCTGCAATCCTATGAAGTGTGCTTCTGGCACTCTGCTGTATTTTTGGTGTAATCACTCCAAGAGAAAGTTACTTTTTAGTCTAACCACTCATAGATTCCCAACATAAACTAGGAAAATTGGGTTTATATATCTGTGGAATATCCAGGCTGGGAGAAAGGACTCTTTGTCTGTTTGAGGAAGGTGTGAATGTTTCAATTTCCGTGTTGATTTACCTCTGAGCCCAGTTGGGCCAGTCAGAAAAGAAGAACATAGTGACATGGGCACACATTACACAGGGTATTGGGGCGAACTCCGCCAAAGTGCCCATTGTGTGGTGCATTTCTGTTGTTGCTGGAGCTCACTCCTGTGCTTGCCTTGCCGATAGCTGGCCACTGATTTTTGCCTTAGCTTGGCTGCTTGTGCCTGGCTGCTGGCATCTTTTTGATTTATTTATTTTTATTTCATTATTTTTATTTTTATTTAAAGGGATTGGGAGTTTTGAACAGGTGAGGGTGGGTTGCGCTGGGCATTGCCCCTCCACGCCGGCATGTGTGCACGGGGGCTTTCGGGAGAAGAGCATCTCTTTGCTCGCTGCTCAGATTCCTTCTTTCCTTTCCTTTTAAAATATTTTAAAATCTTTGGATGTCTCACAGAGCCTTAGTTGAGGTCATCCTAATTTTGTTTTCTCCTCCCTTCCTCTCCTATCCCTAAAAAGCCTTGTGAAAGGTATTAATTATACCAGACTGATTGAGAACTGGCAAATAGAGGGAGAAAACACTGAGGCAGTGACAGACTTTGTATTTCTAGGCACGCAGATGACTGCAGACACAGGCTACAGCCAGGAAATCAGGAGACATTTACTTCTTGGGAGGAGAGCAATGACCAATCTCGAAAAAATAGTGAAGAGTAGAGACATCACACTGGCAACTAAGATCTGCATAGTTAAAGCAATGGTATTCCCCAAAGTAACCTGTGGATGTGAGAGCTGGACCATAGGGAAGGGCTGAGCTAAGGAAGATAGATGCTTTTGAACTGTGGTGTTGGAGGAAAGTTCTGAGAGTGCTTTGAACCACAAGAAGATCCAACCAGTTCCTACTCCAGGAAATAAAGCCCAACTGCTCACTGGAGGGAAGGATATTAGAGGCAAAGATGAAGTACTTTGGCCGCATAATGAAAAGACAGGAAAGCTTAGAGAAGACAATGATGCTAGAGAAAATGGAAGGAAAAAGGAATTGGGGCTGACCAAGGGCAAGATGGATAGATGGTATTCTTGACTGGCTTGACTTTGAAGGAGCTGGGGTGGCCATGGTTGACAGGGAGCTCTTACGTGGGCTGGTCCATGAGGTCACAAAGAGTTGGAAATGACTGAACGAATAAACAAAAACAATAGCAATTCAACCAAAAAGGAAAGCCCTCCGAAACTAGTTTCTTTACCTCCCCCTCTAGTACTATATCAGCCTTCCTTACTTCTACTTCTGATATATTTCTCTCTGTGGGTATTCTATCACCTGCATTAATTTTTTTTGAATACTTAGCCTTCGGCTGAATAATTTCTCCAACTTTAAAACCACTATCTCTCTATCAAACCTTCAATCTCTCTCTATCTCTATACCTGGCTTGCCTCGTTTTGCCCTCTAAATCATTGCATTTCCAGGAATAGTTAAATCATATCTGTAATACATTTAAAGAAAAACAGCCATAGGGTTGGGGAAATGTGTAGTGTCATCTTCAAAGGAGTTTGAGCAGGCTTTGTCAAACTTCTGGAGCCACACTACATGGATCTTGCATCTTCTGTGGGTCTCACCTACAGTCCCTTGGAAAAACCCTCCCTCTCTCCCTCTCTATCTATCTGGTGCCTGGGTCAGTTCTGCTGTCTTCACTCTGCATTTCCAAAAACAGCAGAATTAGTGGGGGAAAGGGGGAATGTTTTAAATATTTCCTTTCTAGAAAGAAAAAAAATCCCTTAAAATTGGGGGATGACCCAAACTTTTTTAAAGTTGGTGGGCTAAAAGTGGTAGATATGCCCTCCATGTGAGGTGATTTTCACCGCCTCTAGCCTTAAAACCGAGGGGAAGGGGAGCCTGGGAATCCCTCACATTGCTGCCAATGGTCTGAAAATTTTTGTTCTTTTGGACGCGGAATGAAAATGCCCATTCAGATAGGCGCCCACTTTCAGAAGCAGCGCTCAAAAACAAAATTGGGGCCATACAAATGAAACAAACAGAAAATGATAGTGATTCTATACCATGCACAAGACTATAATCTATAAATATAATAAAAGTGAATGTTTGTATGTATGCGTGCGGAGGGCAGAAGGATATGTGGTAGCTTTCTGATTGGTTGCCACTGTGGGATTATTTGCATAACGCTTCTGATTGGCCAGCACCACCAACATTCCAACACTAAAGTGGCAGAGGGGGTAAGGAAAAGGCCTGAGGCAGTCAGGCATGGTGGGAGTTTAAGGCCAAAACACTTTGCAGCCCGTATCAATGACAGAACAAGACCAAACTTGGCACACAGAACCCCCAAGACCCACTCTACATTCTGGTGCAGTTTGAGGGAGGATGGAACATGGATGACGGGACTTGCAGTACTTTAACTCACTTCCTTAGAGCACTGTGGCCCACACCAATGACGGATCAGGACCAAACTTGGCACACAGAGGCCAACTGGCCCACTTTACAACCTGGTGCAGATTAGGGCAGGATGGCCAACAAATGATGGGATCTGCAGTACCTTCACCTGATTCACTTCCCACAGAACACTAGCCCCTACAAATGACAGACCAGGCCCAAACTTGCCACACAGAGTACTCATGACACACTCTACATCCTTCTGCAGTTCTAAGGGGGATGGACTATGGATGATGGGACTTGCAGTACCTTCAGTAATTTCATGACACCACTGCAACTCCAAATAATGATGGATCAAGGCCAAACTTGCCACACAGAGCCCCCATGACCCACTCTACATCCTGGTGCAGTTAAGAAGAGGACAGACCACAGATGATGGGACTTGCAGTAAATTCATGATACCACTGCAACTCCCAATAATGATGGATCACAGCCAAACTTGGCAGACAGAGCCTCCATGACCCACTCTACATCCTGGTGCTGTTTGGAGGAGGGTGGACCATGTACGATGGGACTCACAGTGCCTTCACTAACTTTCTAACACCACTGCGAGCCACATAAATAACTGCTAAAGACCAACTAATACGTTTCTCAAATAACCCGGGCACTGCCGGGTCCCCAAGCTAGGGCACTGCCGGGTCCCCAAGCTAGTTAATTAATAAAGAGGAATGACGGCCTTTTTGGCTCTGCTTTGCTTGCTTATGCTCAAAATAAAACTGACTTTGGGAGGCTTCTGAGGTTTACAAAATTCAAACAAAGTATTGAGTAAGTTTAGATTCTTAAGTTTGTGGCTTGGGCCACACCCACATGTTGGATATTGCTTTGTAAGTATGAATTTAACAAATTGGATCTGACTCTTGAGGACTAACGATAATTTTGCACAGTCCTATAGTTGCTTTGAATAGATAGGAAAGGGTTAACACCTCTGTGGTGTTCGTTTTGCTGTCTGTGTTCCTGTTCGGAAGGTTTTACCTCACTTTCTGACCCTATGATAATTGGATTTTGAAAATTTTGGCTTGTTTTAGAAACCAGGACTGGTGATAAAACTTCAGTAGTGACACCTTTTTTTCCCCATGAATTCTCTTCCAGGAGTAAATTTACCTTCCTAGGTATAGATTTCTCTTACTTTCTCTTGTCTCACCCCTGTTCTTAACTGAGTCATTTGTAAGTCGGATATTTGCAACTTGGGGACTTCCTGTAAGTAACAACAGCTTTGGACTCTTGTGGAATATTGGCCTCCTATTTTTTACCAACACTCTAGGACAGCATTTCTCAACCTGGGGGTCAGGACCCCTGGTGGGTCTTTAGGGGTTGTCAAACGGGCCGCCCCAGACCATCAGAAAACACAGTATTTTCTGTTGGTTGTGGGGATTCTGTGTGGGAAATTTGGCCTGATTCTATCATTGGCGGAGTTCAGAATGCTCTTTGATTGTAGGTGAACTATTAACCCCAGCAACTACAATTCCCAAATGTCGTCTATTTCCCTCAAACTCCACCAGTGTTCACATTTGGGCATATCGAATATTCGAACCAAATTTGGTCCAGATCTATCATTGTTTGAGTCCACAGTGCTCTCTGGATGTAGATGAACTACAACTCCAAAACTCAAGGTCAATGCCCACCAAACTCTCCCAGTATTTTCTGTTGGTCATGGGAGCTCTGTATGCCCAGATTGGTTCAATTCCATCATTGGCGGAGTTCAGAATGCTCTGATTGTATGTGAACTATACATTCCAGCAACTACAACTCCCAAATTACAAAATCAATCCCTCCACCAACCCCACCAATATTCAAATTTGGGCGTATTGGATATTTGTACCAAATTTGGCCCAGTGAATGAAAATACACCCTGCATATCAGATATTTACAATTCATAAAAGTAACAAAATGAAAGTTATGGAAATAGCAATGACAATAATTGTATGGTTGAGCGTCACCACAACACGAGGAACTGTATTAAGGGGTCAAGGTATTAGGAAGGCTGAGAACCACTGCTCTAGGAAACAGAAATTACATCCTAGTCTTGCCATTTCTATTTATTAGCATTGTATCTTTCTTTTTTTGTACAGGATCCCTTTCACAGAGGGCGGGGGACTATAGAGAGGTCCACTAGATGGCACTTGGAACCATACTTTCTACCAATGTTTCATGAGCATTTTGGATCAATTGTAATGGTTTTTAAAAGGCAAGTAAGTTGCCTGGCAAATTCAGAGAGTTACAGTGGGCCTCTAGGGGTTTTGGACTTCAACCAGCTGCTAGGAACTATGGGAGCTGAAGTCCAAAACACCTGGAGGCCCAAAGAATCACATTTCTAAGCTGTGACATACGAGCTTGATTTGGGTTTGTTTGTTTGGTAGTATGTTTGGCAAGTTTGCAATACGTATTCTATTCCATGGACAGGAATACTGGGTTGTTAAAACTCACAATTGTGTCCTTGCAGAACAGCCAAATAACACCATGTGAATTACCTGTATTCCGACTATGGGAAGTAATTGTAGTAGAAATAGTGGGTTTCTGAATGCACACAAAGTGCCTTTTGAGAGCAAATACGGTATATAGTCATAATTTCTCCAACTATTTCTGACACACAAGTGGATTTAAATGCATAACTATCAACCTCACTGTTGGGTTGTAGGTTTTTCGGGCTATATGGACATGTTCTAGAAGCATTCCCTCCTGATGTTTTGCCTGCATCTATGGCAAGCATCCTCAGAGGTTGTGAGGTCTGTTGGACCTAGGAAAATTGGGTTTATATATCTGTGGAAGGTCCAGGGTGGGAGAAAGAACTCTTATCTGTTGGAGCTAGGTGTGAATGTTTCAACTGGCCACCTTGATTAGCATTTGATGACCTGGTAGTTTTTTTGGTGTGGCTTGTTACTGCCTGGGAAGAGCCTTTGTTGAGAGGTGATTAGCTGTTCCTGTTTGTTTCTTGTCTGGAGTTCCCCTGTGTTTGAGTGTTGTTTTGCTGTTACAATTTTAGAGGTTTTTTTAAAAAAATACTGGTAGACAGATTTTGTTCATTTTCATGTTTTTCACATAAAGGGGCAGCTAATCACCCCTCAACAAAAGATTCCCCCAGGTACTAACAAGCCTCACCAAAAACTGCCAGGCCATCAAATGCTAATCAACATGGCCAGTTGAGACATTCACACCTAGCGCCAACAGACAAGAGTTCTTTTTCCCACCCTGGACAACCTCTGAGGATGCTTGCCATAGATGCAGGTGAAACGTCAGAAGAGAATGCTTCTAGAACATGGCCATATAGCCCAAGAAACCTATAACAACCCAGTGATTCCAGCCATGAAAGCCTTCGACAATATATTGAACCTCAGTATTACATGCAAGCCTTTCTTGGCACCTCTTGATTACTCCACGATATGAGAGACACAAAAAAGGAGAATGCCAGAATTAATTTTTATTGTTTTGCTACACTACAATTAATCTGTGATTGCATTAGGCTTCCTGATTCTAGTGGGCTGCAAAGAGGACTGTTCAAAATCCCATCTGGCTCTTTTAGGACATTGTCAATGTCCACTTGAAGTTGAGTTCTTCTGAGTTGATTTGTTCTGAAGGAGGAAAAAAAGATCATATTTGCATTAGAAGAAAAAGCTAGCCAGTTCAAGAAGATTTTCAGAGATTACACTGATGCCCTTCCAGTGCCACCCACTCCTGCCATTTTATTTTGAGCTTGTCGTATGCCCATGATGGTGAACCTATGACATGGGTTTCAGCACTGACATGCGATCACATAGAGGGAAGTATGGGGCCACATGCCGAGAAGGATGCTTCATCCTCAGCTCCTGCACGACCAGGTGCAGTAGCCGAGGATGAAACATTTGCTGTAGTATTATGTAGAGCAGGGGTGCCCACACTTTTTCAGCATGCGAGTTACTTATATTAAAACCAAGTCAGAAAGAACTACCTACCTCCTCAAGGCTGGGAAGGGGAGGGGGCGGACTGGGGCTTGGCCACAGGGGAGCGGAGCCAGGCCACGCCAAGCACCGCCCCTCCCCTCTGGCTTTGGAGCTTTCAGCAGCTTCTCCAGGCTTGAGGATGGCAATGCCAAGCCAGTGGTGGCATAGCTAGCACAAGGCTGGCTTGGCACTGCCCTCCACAAACCTGGAGCAGCTGCTGGGAGTGCCGAAGCCGGGGAGGGGGCGGAGCTTGGTGTAGCCTGGCTCCGCCCCCTCTGAGAAGCACCCCATCCGGCTGGGATCGACCTCCTTTGGTCCCGGGATTGACTGGTCGATCGCGATCGACTTCCTGGGCAGCCCTGATGTAGACACTCACTGCTGGAGGTCTATAGGCCTAAACAACAGTAGTAGCAGTAGCTGACCCTTTCAACAGACATGGACCAAGATGTATGGCATTATTGTGTTCCCTCGCTACTTCGCGGTTCACTTTTAATGGATTTGCTGTTTTGCGGATTTCAAAAAATATTAATTTAAAATATATATCATGGTATTTTGGCTGTTTTGTGTGTTTTTGCCACC
Source organism: Anolis apletophallus (assembly GCA_030556195.1). Lineage (NCBI taxonomy): Eukaryota > Metazoa > Chordata > Lepidosauria > Squamata > Anolidae > Anolis > Anolis apletophallus. The sequence goes on along the minus strand of JARBWK010000011.1, from coordinate 26,618,805 downwards.
GCCACTCTCCGAGACGCTTTTCCTCCTCAGTCCTCCCTCCCTCCAGCCTTGAAGGCCCTTTCCTTCACTTTATTTTCAGTTTATAAAGACGTAAAATAGTGTATAACTACTAAGATAATGTATAAATATTTTTTTAAAAATAGAGCGTTTTTCTCTTATTGAGGCTTTTCACGGTTTTTCTCTTATTGCAGGCAGTTCTGGAATGTAACCCCCGCAATAAGTGAGGGAACACTGTATAGAAAAAAATGGCAGATCGTTTTGCGTTCTATGTACTGAAATGTTATTAAGCAGAATTTGGAATATCAATAAACATCTTGAAATGAATTATTACCAGCTCTTGAGAAAAAGTAAGGATGAAATGAAGGAATACATTTCTGGACAGCTACACCTTTCTAAGAGCCAACCTAATTTCATCCTTCAATATGTTTTTTTCTCTCGAAGTGACACCCCACTCAAGTTATGCTCGGGTTTTTTTTTTTGTGCATTGTGACACCAAGCTCAAAAGGTTGCCCATTACTGTCCTAAGCCAAGCAAAGAAACTGCAACTGCTGGATCAAAAAGCAATGTATGCATGTATAGCAGGCTTTACTTGGGACTTAGGTGGGTTGAGAGGCAATAAATATACCCTTTCAATAATTAAACAAACAAATATCGAAAGAGAGTTGCTGGCATTGGCTCAGTTGAAAAGCCTTTGACAAAGAGGTGCCTTTTTGCAAAGCCTTTGTAAAAATGGCAGATAAAAACATATCATGAAAAATGGACAAAATTGATCGAAATTGTTATTTAAAAGAAACTGAAATCATCCCCCAAAAAAAGACACAATTAAAATAGTGTGAACAGCCAACTAGAGTTTAAAGGCCATTTGAAATAATGCAAACTTGGCTGCCTGTTGGTACCTCCAAAGCAGTGGTTCCCGACCTGTGCTCCATAGACCACTAATGGTCCCCAAGAACTAAAATATGGTCTACGGCCTCACCGTTACTATACCATTGCAACGAGAGTGACTGGTCTCGTGAAACCCTCTGATAGTGCCAAGGCAATAGGGATGTCAGGAGAGAAGAGGCTGACTAGCCATGAAAGGTGCTACAGCAAGCCTACTGACTGCTGCTTCTCCTCCTCCTTTCTCCCTCCCTCCCCTTGAGCAGAGCCATTCCATGTGGCACCTGAAAGCGGGGGCGCCTTGGTATCTTTGTTTCTAGGCCTGTTCCTGGGGTTATTTGGGGTGCTAATTCAGAAAATTACATTAGATAGTCCACATCAGCTCTAGATGATTAAATATGACTTTCTGTGGGCAAGCAGATGGCAAATACTGGATGGCATATGTTCTGTATCGGAAGCTAGAGCTGATGTGGTCTATCCAATGCAATTTTCTGAATCAGCACCCCAAATAACCAAACCAAATCTAAAGTTGACCAAAAGTAATTCATAGCCCTTTTGGTAGTAATGTTGACAAGTGGTCTCTGGTCAAAGTGTTCCCTGGTTTAAAAAAGGTAAAGAACCACTGCCCCAAAGGATTAGAGTCAATGTGACTTCCTTTGGAAGGGATCAGTGATGTAAATTCTTGATTATATCAACTTTGCATTCATATTTATTTATTTATTTATTTATTTATTTATTTGTGGTTTTCTCTCACTGATGGTGAAAACATTATTTTATTCTCCCCATACGCAACCATCTTGGAGTTCCAGAATATTTTTCTGTGTAGGAAAATATGTGGTTTACACACAGAGACACGGACACACACACAGAGAGACACACACACTTTCTCCACAGATGACAGAATTTCCTGTGCAAGATGCACAGTTTCTTCTTAGAAAAAAGGTGTATGTGTTTGTGCAGCAAAATCCACTGGAATATTTCAGGATGTTCAAATATGAGGGGAAACACTACAAAAACCTATTTCTCCTCTATGTTTTGATTGGGAAGAAGTACCAATTGGGAGATCATCTGCTTATGTGACATTCCCTAAAAATATGATGTGGTATTTTCCTGAAAAAAAGAAGGAAAGACCCAGTCTCTCTTATCATGGCAAGAATATTGTGGACATGAGGAAGACTTTGGTCACAGGCTTGCAAGAAAAGGCACCTGACACCCATTCTAGAGGTCTTGCTTGGATATACTTACCACTCACAATCTTCATCATCATCATCATAATCATCATCATCATCTTGGGGATCCTCGGGTTCTTCCACCATGAAGGAATCATCAGTTTCTTCCTCTACAGGGGCTGGTGGCTCTTCTATGGTGGTCTGTGGCTTTTCTTCGGGAGCTGGGGGCTTCTCTATGGGGATATGTGGCTCTTCCTTGGGAGTCTGTGGCTCTTTTTCAGGGGCTGGGGGCTCTTTCATGGAGGTCTGTGGCTCTTCCATAGGGGCCTGTGGCTCTTCAGGGGCTGGGGGCTCCTCTATGGAGGTCTGTGGCTGTTCCTCTACAGAGTCCTCTGGCTCGGGCTCAGGCTCGGGCTCAGGCTCGGGCTCGGGCTCAGGCACTACAACGGGTATTAATTTCTTAAGCTCTTCAGAAACTCCAGTCGCTTCGAATTTATCCAACCGGAATGCCCAGCGTCCTGGTTCTCCCACATTGCTAGTCTTAGTAATGTTGAGAATATATTGAGAGCGGGAAGTAGGCATATTATAGTAGTTACGATAATCGCCTTTGTCAAGTCCAGCCTAAAATAAAAGCATCATCAGCCATCTTTGTGCAATATTTAGCCATATTCTTTATCTTTAAAGTACAAACTTTATCTATTACCATTAACCATCCTAGGATATGAATCTTCCTCATGTCAAGGAAGGAGTCCAAAGACCTAAATACAAAAATGACTAGGCTCCTGAACTACTGCAGGAGACAACCAGTGAAAGGGCCACTCTGTTATAGGCTGCCATATATGGACAATGCTCAGGAGAGGTCTTTGTCTCAGCAGACTGATTTTCAGATAGTCATAAAAACAGCACCTCAGCAACATATAACATCATAGTAAAGCAAAAAAAAACATGACTAGAATCACATGTGCAATCATTCCATTTCTGCAATGTTTTGCAGACAGATTCCAACAGATTACTGATGGAATGGAGCAAACGTCATGTTATAGGACCATTCACAATCATGTGCAAAAAATCTCAGAAATTGAGTAGATCTCAATGTGATAAGGTCCTTAGTCAGAACGCATGCCTAGGTAGGTAACTATGTTGCCCTAGCATTGAAAGTCTTGTGGGATACATAAAATGACATGGTGAGCCAGACTCAGCCCACATACCTTGCTTTTGATACGTGTGACTTAGTCCCCTTCCACACAGCTGTATAAAATCCACGTTGAACTGGATTATATGGCAGTGTGGACTCAGATAACCCAGTTCAAAGCAGATATTGTGGATGATCTGCCTTGATATTCTGGATTATATGGCTGTGTGGAAGGGCCCTTAGAGATATGTGTTTGGAACGTATTCATTTCATGGTTGTGGCAATAGAGAATCCATGGGGATTGGCAGTCCTCTGCTTCTGCCTTACCAATCATCAGCTGCTGCAAATGAGGGAGGTCTATTGTGTGGATCAAGCTTATGTTTACATCCTCTGCCATGAGCAATCTCCATTGTAGGGAGGAATTGTGAAGGGGTTCTACTTCTAACAGTCACACCAAAGATCACCAGTGGGAGGAAATGCTGCTACACTACAACTCCCATTATGCATAACCATAAGATATTCTGGCAAGGAGTTCACACCCACCAGCATCTGGAAGCAAAGTGATTTAATTCAATTAGTTTCAATATTGAGTTGGTTCCTGGGATCTGAGTAGTATTGGACTCAAAATCCTACCATCAGCATAGCCAAAAGATAAGGAATTATTGTATAACAACATATAGAAATAAATAGATTCCTTGCCTCTACTCTGAGTTCCCTGCTTATCACATATCTAGTCTGATCTCAAACACAGTCGAGTTTTGGCTTTTTTGCTTTTGACCACTGTTAGAATAACTGGTTTTTACTCTGCTGGCTTGTGTTTGACTCCAAATAAAGTAATGGTTTAAGAACCATAATTAATTACATGATTATATTAACCATAAGTAATTATATTAATTAATAGTTAATACATTATAATTTATTGATAGAGCTCGTGTTCTACTTGCAAAAGTTGCCAAATTCAGTCCATAGAGTTTGATTTCAGGGTGCATCAAGGCTGACTGAAAAGTCCCAGATTTTACTCCTGTTTTTTCCAGTGTTCTACTGGCTTAAAATAAATCAACCCAGAGAACTAGCACAAAAATTATCTGATCTTACCAGGAGCTGACAGACAATAATCTTAGATAAAGAAAACACCTATGGCTCTTTAAATAAAGTCAATATGAACAAGAACAGTATCAGGGATTTTCTAATCCTTTCATAATTCTAGATACTGCACACCCTAAAGTTGAATCCTTTGTGTTTTAGCCATCAGTTTTCTGTTATGCTTCATTGATCTGACTCCAATTAAAAGCTAAGAATGCAAAGTACCTCTTTCTGAGACCCTGGACAGTCTCTGTCAGCCAGCGGTTAAACACATCAATTAAGTCTTGTATACCAATGCTCAAACTACATCACACTGGCTCTCAGACATTACTCTGCTATATTCCTAAATTGGAATAAGAGCATTTTATTGGTTCTGCCATTAGCTGTGTGTGGGGTGTGTGTGTGTGACAACATCTCCTCAGAACAAACAATCCTTAACAGTCCAATCTTGTCATACATACCTGTGCTGCGGATCCGTTCAGACCTGTCCTGGGATCTCCGCCACTTGCTGTACCAGTGGTCCACTGTATGTCGGCATAGTTGAGCATACAATAGGTCTGGTCAGCGCTCCTTGCTAAGACACACTGGAAAGTATTTGTCTGTTGCAAAGACATACAGAATGAGTTAAGTCACAGCACAGGATGGACTTCATTGTGCTATTGCGCTGTTCATCCGCTGATCTTAAGATCTGGGCAAGTTAGTAAGGTAAAGGTTTTCTCCTGACATTAAGTCCAGTCGTGTCTGACTCTGAGGGTTGGTGCTCATCTCCATTTCTAAGCCAAAGAGCATTGTGGTGGCATGACTTCATGGAGCACCATTACTTCCCTGCCGGAAGCGGTACCTATTGATCTATTCACTTTTGCATGTTTTAGAACTGCTAGGTTGGCAGAAGCTGGGGGTGTTCATACTGCTCCCTGGATTCAAACCTGCAACTTTCAGTAAGCAAGTTCAGCTGCACAGTGGTTTAACCCAGTGCATCACCGGGGGCTCCGGAACAAGTTAGTAGAGGGAGCATTTGTCCCGCTCTTTTGCTACAGCAATTTACTTGCTCTTACAGTATCCTCATTTATTTGACTTCTTGATATTAGAGCTGATAAAGTGATTAATAATGATATGGCAGGCAATGTTTAATACTGGAGTGGGCAAATTGATCTACTAAGATAATGGACAAATATAACTTAACATGTCCTTATTGCCCAGGACACGATTAAATTGGTAAAACTGTGCCTTAAAACAATACTACTTAAGAGTTTTAGTTTGTATCCTTTGTAGCTTACCTTATCGGAAGCACTTCCATAATAGGGCACCTTAATCCAGCTGATAATGATTACAAAAAGGGCCTCGAAAAAAGAACCAGGAAAATACTGATTGATGTTCTTGTTTGCAAGACTTAAGATTGCTGGGTCTTTTGTCTCCCGATAGTAGACATCTCCCGTTCGCTCATTGTTGACATCTGCCCAGAATACAGCAATCATAGGCTTTCCATTTCTCAGAGGGATACCTTTGGGGGTATATTCAGGGACAGGCTCGTCAAAGGAAACCATGCCATTGTTGTTAGCCTGTGATAACACAGAAAGCCCCAAAGCATGCATTATTAAAATGGGCAGAAAAGGAAAATGCTGTTAAACCAGTTGGTCATCCTAAGAATTACTTACTTCTAGGTATCTCAGAAGTTCAATTTGTGCAAAACCCTTTTTAAGCCAGTCAAAATGTTATTAATGTTAATTTTTCCTTGGGAGCCTGCATAGTACAGTGGTTTGGTTTGTCCGATCTTTTAATTTATTTATGCAATGTTTCAAAACTATTTGTGCATTATCTTGGCAATCCCGGTGGGTTGACAACTGAGGCATAAGTAGGGAATTGTGTGGTTTCCAGGCTGTATGGCCATGTTCGAGAAGCATTTTCTCCTGTTTCGCCTTCATCTGTGGCTGTCACAGATGCAGACGAAACGTCGGGATAAAATGTTGCTAGAACATGGCCATACATGGAAACCACACAACACCGCAGTGAAACCACACAACACCCCAGTGATTTCGGCCATGAAAGTATTCAACAATAAATAAGTACATTAAATGGAAAATGATGGTTCTGTAATATGTCTCTGTGGGTTTAATATTAGTGGGTCATAGAAACCTAGTAATTATCAAGGCCTTCCATATTTTCAAATGTTGCTCCTAGTCCATTTCCAGTGTCCCCCTGAGTATTTGTTTAATTTCCAAATGGGACATAGTGAAGCTAAAGGGCAATGCTACAATCCCCAATGCTTTACTAATCACATGAGATGAAGTCCTTAGTAAAATATGCCCTTCCTTTGGAGACAGCTAATATCAGCAATTTCTATAAGCTGAAAATTGGCATATTTCATGAAATGCCTTTTCTATGCCAGAGGGATGTGGTAAGTGTGTGCTCCTCTAGATGCTATTTGACTCCATCTCCCAGCAGTCCTAGTCAGCATGGACAAAGGTTAAGTATGCTGGATGTTGCAGTTCAAAAACAGGGAAATCCTGATTCTTACCTCTGCCATAAGATAGTAGCATAATTTTAACAACCCGCACCTCCCAAATAGGATAATTTTTATCATTATGCCCTTTTTGTGTCGTTCTCTATGACAAAAGAAACCATACGCACATAATAGCTGTCATAGTCCGTGTTAAAGAACCTGATAGGCTGTGAAGCAGTAAGTTTTGGTGATGTCCCATCATCTTCTTTGGGGTTTCTCTGATCTCCTTCAGCTTCCCCATAGGGATACAAAACATCTCCTGCAGAGAAGTACAGACAGATAGCTCATGTACAATGTCAATGCCAACACAGGCATATAAGGAAGGGGATTATTTTTTTTGCAACCTGATGATGACGCCTCATCAGAAACTTCCATAATGAGGCAGGAGAACCTGACTGTCCAATTGGGCCGAACTTGGTTCAGCCTTGCAGGATGGTCACTAGACATTTGCATGAAATTTGTTTTTCCCATTTAATTAGTTCCTTTCATTTTTGAGCTGGAGCACGAAACCAGAACACCCTTTGCACAGCAACAAAAGAAAGCGGGAGCTGGTACCGTTTCCTTGCCTGATTTTCATGAACACAGTTTAATATATTTTATTCATCATCCAGCAAGCAAAAAGTAAACCCTCGTTTACTCTCTGCTTCCAGGAGATCATCACTCTTCCCAGGCATGTAGCCGGGGGGGGGGGCTTCAGCCCCGAAATTCTCAGGGTGGTCCGTGAAAAGGCCTTACTGGTACATTATTTAAACTGTTATGTTTATTCATATCATGATCTGATCACCATGCTTATTATATCCCACATTAATGGGGTTATTGGGATAACAATACAAAACGTTTGCTAGGGTAGACCCTCTTCCACCCAGTCTCAGCCCCCGAACCAAACTCAGCCCCCGAATCAAAATCCTGGCTACGGCCCTGACTCTTCCTTATCACTTCTTTTTATGTGGCCATTATTTCCAGATCTGTTCTCCTTTATCCTCCTTTTGAAACTTAAGCTGCACTTTTTCTTTAGTAAACAACACATTTATTATTTCCGTTTTACTCTGAGCTGCAGTTTCTACACATAAGTCCATCCCTTCAGGGCCTCCATTAATGCAATAATGATGTTGTCGAGGCTCAGACCTAGAGATATGAACTTCTTCTTTAGTTCCTGCATAATATTTGTACAATTGAAAACTGTATTTTTAAAAGATTGTACTTTATTTCACACACTCACTCACACACGTAATTGTTTTGAAAATTGAGTTTGAGCCAGATTACCAGTCCGAACGTATCTCCTGCTATGAACCATCATGAAGCTTAAGATCATCATGGGAGGCCCTGCTCTTGATCCCACCACCTTCGCAAACGCGGTTGGTGGGGACGAGAGACAGGGCCTTTTCAGCAGTGCCCCCCCCCCGCGCGCCTGTGGAACTCCCTCCCTAAGGACATCAGGTTGGCCACCTCCCTCCTGTCCTTCAGAAGACAGCTGAAGACCTGGCTCTGGAACCAAGCATTTGACTAGAGGGGAAGAGCAATATGAAAGAAAAACTTTTTGACATTCCGATATTGGGCTCTCCCAGCTTGGCTTTGGTGTATTGGTACACTAATTTAATGTTAATTAATTAAAACATTATCCAGATACTGTTGAATCTGGATAACGTTTTAAATGGATTTTATTGTTTTAATTGTAATTTTATTCATATATATGTGGATTGCATCACTGGATGCTCATGTAAGGCCACCCTGAGTCCCCTTGTGAGGAGAAGGGCGGGATAGAAATGTACGTAATAAATAAATAATAAATTATCTGTAAGTGGGAAGCCTCCTTAAAATGCCTTGGAGAGTATGTGCATGACTCCTTCTCCTGCTGCCTTGTGTCATTGCTGCTGCTGCCTCAGTCTCCCATGCCAGCCATAGCAGTTCCAAGAGCTGAGGAGAGGGTAAGAGGCGTGAAGGTGTAAGAAGAGGGCAGCTGGAGAAGGCGCCTTCCTTGCATGAGAGACAGCAGAAGGAGGAGGAAGGCGCCCAGCGCAGCAGCAGCAGCAGCAGGAAGCAAACCAAACCATGCCATTGCCAAAAACGATGGGAAGGGGAGAGGCACTCCTGCCCCCCCATTGCTGCCAGTTAAAAAAGAAGTGAAATAGTGGGGCTGGACACTGGGCTGTGTGTGTGTGATGTGTGCAGCATCATTTAGCAGGAATGAAGGAGGCTTTGGAGGCTTCTAAACAGAGGCTGGATGGCCATCTGTCAAGGGTGCTTTGAATGCAATTTTCCTGCTTCTTGTAAATGGGTTGGACTGGATGAACCACAAGGTCTTCTATGTTTCTATCACATGGTACTGAATCAGCATCGAATAACTCAGGTACCTAGAAATATAGAGAAGTCAGTTGGAAAACAGCCACACACCCATCACCCATAGTTGTATGCATTAATATTTTACCATTAGGCAAATCATCAGTCGTTTGGGAAGGCAGAGCCGATCCTGTAACAAAGAGAAGGAAAAGAAGAGGTAGGTAAGCCTCATGCCATATCTGTGCCTATTTCAAAAATTGCCAGGTACTTTCTGGATGAAGTCTTAAATACTGTAGTAGTAGCCATAGCCACATAGGCATGGGGGTTTAGCTGCTGAGAAGAGCCAAATCAGACTTCTGCCCTTGCAAAAATTTGGGGAACTGCCCCCTGCAGCCCCCCATTATTGGGCATTACAGTGAGGTCCAGACAACCAGTCATACCTAGAACTATTCTATTTGTTGTATTCTCATTCCCTTCTTCCCTTGACCTTTTGTTGATTGCCTAAAACCTTACTTCTGAATGATCAGCTGTAATTTTCAGTTACTGCAAAGTTAGAAGTTTGGACATTTGAAGGTAGAAATTCATTCTTATTTAGGGGGCAGTGCTCAACCCTCCCCCCACCTCCCATAGCCTTGCCTTGTAATTAATCAGGCAGATTGCTTACTCATATATATGTATGTGTTTAAAAGAGTCACATTCAAGCAAAGGGAGATATGCAAATAATCAGAGAAAGTGAGGAATGTTAATGGAAGCTCACATGCTTTCCTCTAATGCCGCGACCCTTTAATACAGTTCCTCATGTTGTGGTGATCCCCAACCATAACATTATTTTCGTTGCTACTTCATAACTGCAATTTTGCTGCTGTTATGAATTGTAATGTAAATATCTGATATGCAGGATGAATTTTCATTCACCGGACCACATTTGGCACAAATACCCGATACACCCAAATTTGAATACTGGTGGATGTGATGGCACGGCAAATGCCCCAGCATAAAGGATCTTGAGTTTGTAAAGTTTTGCTTTGCTAAGATGTGTTTTGCAGCTTACACAGTTTGTTAAAGGTGAGGTTGCATTGATTGGTCCCTAGTACCTGTCAATCATCATTTACAGATCCCAGTTGAGTTTGTATCACCCCCTTTCCCAGGGATCTGGGAGAAAATGCCATTTTTGTATTCATTCAACCACCAGGATTTCTCCATAGAGGATGTGACTGAAGGTTTGACAGGCCAGGTCTTGGTCAGGCTATCTTCCAACACCAGGCTGACTTTCCTTGGGACTCATACAGAAAGCCCAGCATATCAAAAGGTTGGGTAGCTTTGAGAAGTCTCAAGCACCTTCAAACCAGTCAGTTGGCATCCAGAGGAAGGTTTTATGCCTTCAGTATAGGCCTTCTGGTTGGGGTTTCAAGTGTCCTTACCTCGAAGACATAGAGAAGGAGAGGACTTGGAGAGCCATCCAGCTAAAGCTTCCTGGACTAAAGCTACAGAGAGACTGTAATATAAGATCTTTCCTTTATCCCTTTGGGGAACTAAGCAAAGTGCCTGAGTGAAGTTAACTCATGTTATGAACAATAAAGCATGTTTGGATTAACTAGAGTGTCCAGCTTGGTCCTTGGGAGCCCCAAGCCTCAAAAGGAAGGCAAGAAGCAATCCCCCATTATAGAGACCACGTCCATGCCCTTTACTGAGTATTTGCAGGCCAGGTGCAATGGCACAATGGGGTTCGTGGGGATTGATTTTGTCATTTGAGAGTTGTTGCTGGGATTTATAGTTAACCTACAATCAGAGCATTCTGAACTCCACCAACAATGAAATTGAACTAAATTTGGCACACAGTACTCCCATGACCACCAGAAAATACTGGAAGGGTTTGGTGGGCATTGACTTTGGGTTTTGGAGTTGTAGAGTTCACCTACATCCAGAGAGCACTGGATATAAACAATGATGGCTCTGGACCAAACTTGGCACAAATACTTAATATGCCCAAATGTGAACACTGGAGGAGTTAGGGGAAAATAGACCTTGACATTTGGAAGTTGTAGTTGCTGGGATTTATAGTTCACCTGCAATCAAACTCCACCACATTTGGACATATTCAGTATTTGTGCCAAGTTTGGTCCAGATCCATCATTGTTTGAGTCCACAGTGCTCTCTGGATGTAGATGAACGACAACTCCAAACTCAAGGTCAATGCCCACCAAACCATTCCAGTATTTTCTGTGGTCATGGGAGTTCTGTGTGCCAAGTTTGGCTCAATTCCATCATTGGTGGAGTTCAGCATGCTTGTTGATTGTAGGAGAACTATAAATTCCAGCAATTACAACTCTCAAATGACAAAAGCAATCCCCCTAGACCCACCAATATTCAAATTTATGCATATTGGGTATTTGTGCCAATTTGGTCCCGTGAATGAAAATACACCCTGTATACCAGATATTTACATTACAATTCATTAGAAGTAGAAAATTTAAAGTTATGCAATAGCAATGAAAATAATGTTATTGTTGGGGGTCACCACAACATGAGGAACTGTATTAAGAGGTTGTGGCATTAGGAAGGTTGAGAAACACTGCTCTAGGTGGTTAGAATGATCCGTTTAGCCCAATTATTACAGTTACAGTGTAGCCGGGGGGGCTTCAGTACAGGTTTGGTACATTATTTAAACTGTTATGCTTATTCATATCATGATTTAATGGGATAACAATACAAAAGGTTGCTAGGGTAGAAAGTCTTCGAACCAAAAGCACTACGGCCCTGAGTGTAGGTACTGTAGTTTGAAAGCACTCCCCATATCTGTAGTTTACAGATTTAAAAGGCCAACATTTTTTATACATAGGAGTAATTTAGAATGCTGCCTAAACCCATATATTCTTGTTTGACCCCCACTTCAGTAATATCTCAAATTATCAGGTTTGTGGAAGCTTGTGTGACCTGTTTCTACTCTGTGGCCAAGAGATCCTACTCTGTTCAGTTATTCATTTTCACTGAGGCCTGATCTATACTGCCCTATAATCCAGATCAATTAATGCAGTTAATCCGCATTCTGAAACTGGTTTATAGGGCAGTGTAGATCCAGCCAGCGTCAACAGCTTCACATTTCTCTCTCATTTTAACTTACCCAGGAGAAGTAGCAGGACAGTCAAGCAAATCTTCATGTTGGCTTCCCCTTTGAAAGTAAGCAAGCAAGGAGGAGAAGGAACTTAAAATTGAATCAAGGGATTAGTGTAGGATTATATTTATATGTTCATTGTTTGTTGTCTATTTCTGTATTCATTCTTATCTAATTCAGGATCGAGTGGATACTTGCCTGATTTCATACAAAATTTAGCAGAACCTGGAACAATGGTCAAGTAATTGAAAAGTTGCCTTTTGAACTCCAACATCCAGAACTCCAAACTACATCCCAGTTGTCTAGGGGGGGGGGTGTCTATGAATGGTATTCCCCCACCCCTTCAAAAAGTATTTCCAACTTCCAAACTTTGGCTCAATTTCCATAGTAAGGTAAGGGGGAAAAGCCTTCCCCTGACATTAAGTTTAGTCGTGTCCGACTCTGGGGAGTGGAGCTCATTTCAATTTCTAAACTAAAGAGCCAGCATTGTCCAAAGACACCTCCAAGGTCATGTGGCTGGCATGACTGCATGGAGTGCCGTTACATTCCTGCAGAAACTGTACCTATTGATCTACTCACATTTGCATGTTTTCGAACTGCTAGGTTGGCAGAAGCTGGGGCTAACAGCGGGAGCTCACCCTGCTCCCCGGATTCGAACTGCCAGCCTTTCAGTCAGCAAGTTCAGTGGCTCAGTGGTGTAACTATAGTACATTTTTACTTTTAGGTAAAAGCAATTTGTCCTTTCCTAGAAGCCCAATGAGTTAGAGTAAAAGGGAGGGAGGATGAAGGGAGGAGGGAAGGAAGGAAGGAAGGAAGGAAGGAAGGAAGGAAGGAAGGAAGGAAGGAAGGAAGGAAGGAAGGAAGGAAGGAAAGAAAGATTATTAGAAAGAGAGACAGGAGTGGAAGGAGGAGAAAACAGGGTGACAGAAAGATGATGATTCCCACTGATTTTTCTCTTTCACTTCAGTTTGTCGCTGTCTTGCTCACCTCTCGGGTCCTCCTGTCTTCCAAGTCTTTATTCCATGGGCTTCAACTACCTGAAAGTCTGCTGCTTATATAGACAAGCTCCCCAATCTGACCCTGCCCAGCCTGCCTGTTGAAGTCATGACCCATCTTCTGCCCTGTTCTTCCCCTTCCTCCATGAAACAAATCTGGCCATATGCCCTGAGGAATCATGGCCAACCCAAGGATGAGAAGGAAGTTCTAAATCCATTCTTAATCCAACTGCATATACCTGATTCAGAAGGCAAACTGAGGCTTTATTCAAAACCTCTCCCACCCCAAAAGACAGGGGCTAGAGGAGAAAAGGGAACAGAAGGATAAACTGTAAAAGTTTGCATGAAGTTCCTGTTGTTTGCTGATGTTCAAATAGGGCAATGCATTTTGAGATGGTTCCTTTAGCCCAGTGGTTCCCAACCTGTGGTCCATGGGCCACCAGTGGTTTGCAAGAACGAAAATATGGTCCACAGCCTCACCATTACTACACTATTGACTCAAAACTACTTGGCAACGTGAGCAACTGGTCTCACGAAACCCTCTTATAGTGGTGAGGCAATGGGGATATTGGGAGGGGAGTCACCCTCCAATTATATCTAAATATAAATGCATAACTACTACAAATCACTAAAGATAATAACAGTCTGTAATGGAACACGCTAATAGATGAAATATCAGTACCAAAGAAGAAATCTACTTTTGCGAATATGCTGTGGAAGTAGCTCACAGTATATATAATAATCCCACGGAGTAAAGGGGGGAGGCCGTGGCAGCAATCACGCCGCGCTGCCCTGGTATGTAACCTAATGGTGTTGAAACATATTTGCTGTTGCGTGTGCAAGAGTGACACACCTCGCACCAAGAACAAAATGCAGACACCATTGGTTGGATTAAAATGGCCACAACTCATTTATTGAAAACAGGAACAAAGGGTTGGTGGCCACACATGGGTCCTGGATCAGGGACGAACAGTCCCCACGAATATCCAAGGCGTCTTCAAATCTGGGGTGCGAGCGGCCCAATGCCTGTCCACTGAAACTCAGCACCCCAGGGGCCTGGGCATTATCCCCCGTACAACCAAGGGGCGATAAGCCAGCCTGATCCAGGGGCCATGCCACACGCCACACGCAGCACAAAGAACATAACAAAACTTTAAACCATGAACATAAAGTGCAGAGAAACAAAAGTGCAGAGAAACAAAAGGCATCAACAAGCAATGCAATAAGTAGGGAGGGTGGGAGGAAAAATAAGACTGCCTCCGCACGTGGCGAGGCAGTCCCCGGGCAGCCTTAAGTAAGCTGCCCGGGCAGAAGTGGCTGGCCAGCGTGGGTGGCGGGAAAGCTTCCCGCCATCCCAGGGGCTTCTGGGGGGAAGAAGCCCCTCAGGCAAAGAAGGTGGCACGAGGGCAATGCTGCCCAGCAACCCGCTTGGCCGGTAAGTCGGCCAAGCCCATTATAATTGTAGCATTTTTTTAATACTGGTAGCCAGATTTTGTTCATTTTCATGGTTTCTTCCTTTCTGTTGAAATTGTCCACATGCTTGTGGATTTCAATGGCTTCTCTGTGTAGTCTGACATGGTAATTGTTAGAGTGGTCAAGCATTTCTGTGTTCTCAAATAATATGCTATGTCCAGGTTTGTTAATCAGGTGCTCTGCTATGACTGACAATATATTTCACCTTGTACCACTGCAACCTTCTTCAATGCATTAGCATGAATGTCTGTGAGAGTCCCTATCAGTTTCACTCCATAGTACTGCCACTACCGAAGAGCTGCATGCCTCCTCAGAAAAGGTCTACATGGTTTGGTAAAGCTTATCAATATCAATTCTACTGTCAGCATAGCATCTAAATTCATGGGAGCATGCAGTCTCATCAGCCCGGAAAGTTAGCACCAAGGCTAGGGTTCTAAAAAATTAAAATGCTGAGCATCAGTGATCCAACACACATACACTGGGCCATCCCAAAATGGTAAGCTGCCTAGAGAAGCTAACTGTCCTGCATGCTGAATCTTATTCTAATATTAATGATGTTCTACCAAAGCTGATGGCAAAAAGGTACACATGGGACCCCATTCTCCTTTGTTTCCTACTGTCTTTCCCCATCTTCTGGGGTGGCCAGACATCCTACGCCCTTTCCCCATCTTCAGCCTGTCTTTCTCCATTTTAAGCCATTTGGAGTCAGGTAAGACCATGTGATGTGAAGGCCTCCATGGGACTCCCGTGGGGCTCTGTTTCCGCAGCACATGGAAATGGAGCACTAAAGCCATCTGATGAGGTCCATGGTTGTGATATCCTTATTGCTTTGGGTCTCCACCAGTGCCAAGGCTGAACAACAGAAAAGAGGGGTATCACAAAATGCACATTGCCCAAAACTACAGCTGACCCAATAAATTGAAATTTTACTTAGCTGCTGTACAGTTCTTTATCCTGCCTCTATGAAATCCAATGCATTTTCCTGATGTGCCAAAATGATCATACAACCTGTCTCTCTGCCATATAATTAGAGCATGTTGATACTAGGGCTGTGCTTTTGAGGAAAACCTTGACCTGTTTCGTTCCCAGCTTTCAGTGGGGGCCCAAATCTGGTTATGGGAGCCTCCCAAAATTGGGAGGGCAGAAATCTTTTTTCGCTCTGGGGTTCCAAAAGATCCATTTTCTATTGACCCATAATGGGGCGGGCACACTCTCCTTCCTGTGATTTTAGGCATTTATACTGTTTTACTCTAGAGGAGAGGTGCTCAGCTGAAGGCAGGTGTGTGCTTTAAGGAGGCTTCTTACCTGTTTCTTACTCTAGAGAATACACTCAGCTAGAGGCAGGTGTGCAGGCTTTCTGGGCCTGCTGCATGCCACCTGCACTTTGGAAGGCAAGGACCCATCAGGCAAGTTCTCTTACTCTAGAGGAGGCGCTTGGCTGCAGACAGTCATGCACACTTTCAGGGCTTGCACACTATACGTACTTTCCAAGGCAAGAAAGCAAGTCCCAAAGGTAACGAAAATAATGAAAGAACAGATGAAACAAAGACAAACAATTCTGCGCACAACCCTAGTTGATACTACTCTCCTGGGTCCATCAAGTAGAATCCTAGAATTTGTTGTTTCATAAGGTGCTTAGAATTCATTGCCAGAAAGCTCTAAAGCAGTCTTCAGAGGAACTGATTAGATAATTTTAAGTACTTTTCTTCCCGAATTTCAAGAATTCCAGGAACAAAAAGATAGTTTGATAACCAAAGTATCCAAACTAAACTGCAAATGAAGGACAGAAGGAGAGACTCAACAGTAGCTGCCATTTTTGGCGTTTGGGTTTCATGGACAACTTGCTTAGGTTATCCCTCGTAACCTGATACGTAGGTGACTGTGGAGCCCTATTCTTGATCCGCATGTTCTCCCGCACTGAGGACATCGATTTCCAGGTGGAACGTGGTCCCAGTCAGGGTTGGCTTGATGCACCTTCCTCTTGGTATATTTCTCCCTTTCGCCCTCCATTCGTGCCTCTTTGAAATCTGCAGCACTGCTGGTCACAGCTATCCTCCAGTTAGAGTGCTCAAGGGCCAGGGCTTCCCGGTTCTTGCTGTCTCTGTCACAGTTTTTAAAGTTGGCTTTAAGACTATCTTTAAATCTCTTTTCCTGTCCACCAACATTATGTTTCCTGTTCTTGAGTTGGGAGTAGAGTAACTGCTTTGGGAGACAGTGATCGGTTATACAGACAATGTGGCTAGTCCCGTGGAGTTGATGGTGTAGGAACATCGCTTCAATGCTGGTAGTCCTTGTTTCTTCAAGCACACTGACTTTTTTCCACCTGTTTTCCCAAGAGATTTGCAGGATTCTTCAGAGGCAATGCTGATGGAATCATTTCAGTAGTTAAATGTGACGTCTGTAGATAGCCCATGTTTCGCAGGTGTATAGCAGGGTTGGGAGGACAATAACCTTATAAACAAGCACCTTGGTCTCCTCACAGATGTCCCGGTCCTCAAACACTCTCAGCTTCAATCGGAAAAATGCTGCACTCACAGAGCTCAGGTTATATTTCAGTGTCAATGTTGACTTTCATGGAGAGATGGTTATCAAGGGCACGGAAATGGTCAACATTTTCTAATGTTGCACCATTAAGCTGTATTTCTGGCATTGCAAAGGGATTGGCTGGTGACTGTTGGAAGAGCACTTTGGTTTTCTTGATGTTCAATGAGAGGCCGAACTTCTCGTATGCCTCTGCAAATGTGTTTAGAGTGGCTTGCAGTTCTTTTGAATCCGCACAGACTACATTATTGTCAGCATATTGGAGTTCTATATAACAGATGTTGTTGTGATCTTGGTTTTGGCTTTCACTCTGCTGAGGCACGTCTGGTGGAAATGAGAGGCAGGGCCTTTTATGTGGTGGCCCCCTGGCTATGGAATTCCCTTCCAAATGAAATTAGATCTGCCCCCTCCCTCCTGACCTTTAGGAAGCTAGTGAAAATCTGGCTGTGGAACGAGGCTTTTGCAGAATGATGGCGGAGACCGGTAATCGACCAAAGTTATTGACCACAATATATGGACTGAATATACGGACGGAGTTGGACATGATTTTATCTTGGCAAATGGCTTTTATGTAATTTATTCTATATGTATTTGGTAATTTATTGTCGAAGTATGATGTTTTAGATTTTTAGTGTTAGCATTGAATCCTTGCCATCAGCCGGTCTGAGTCCCTCTACGGCAGGGGTGCTCATTATGGTGATCGGGAGCTACTAGTAGATCTTCGGCCCTCTTCCAGGTGATCTTTGGGCCTCACCAGCCGGATGGAGCGCTCCTGCTATGTGCGCGCACGCCCCGCGTGTACGCACGCAGCTTGCCTCCGCCCTTCGAAGGCTCCTCCTCGCTCTCCCGTGCTCCCGTTGCTGGCTCCTCCCGTGGGGCATTGCAGAGAGCAAGTGAATGCTAGGCGGAGCCCTCTGCAATGCCCCACGGGAGGGGCGGCGAGCGGGAGGAGCGGCGTGCGGCTGGCGCGAGTGCAAGGTAGCTCTTCTTCAATTTTTTTTTTAAAGTAGCTCACATGCTTTAAAAGTGTGAGCACCCCTGCTCTACGGAGGTCAAGAAGATTGGGATATTAAAGTTTTAAATAAATAAATAAATAAATAACAACATAGACAACACATGGCCAGAAAGAACTGTGTAGGCTTTTCCTTGCAACCCCCCCAAGGACAATCCTTACTGTAGAATTCTTTTGTTTGTTTTAAACAATGTGTCTGAGGAGTGCACACATTGTTGTAAAGAAGAATGGCAGTTCCCGAAAGCATTTTCTTCTTTAAAACAAGATACAGCCACCTGCTTGATTTACTTTTTAAAATGATGTGTTTTCCTAATCCAGACCTTTTGCCTATGATTCCTGGCAGTTTCAAGAGACAAGGAAATTTATATTAGACCACCAAAACTGTCATCTCTGTTTCGCCGAGCCCTCCATAAATGCAGGGCAGCTTGACATTGCTTCTTCTTCCTCTCTCTCCCTTTCTCTTGCTATTTGAGAGCTTAGTATTAGCTTAATACTAATGACCAACCATCCTTCGTTCCTTTGCCATAGGATAAAGTAAACTAAAAACCAGAGAGCAGAAAATGATTTAAGATCCAGCTTGGTGTTGAGTGAAAAATGTAGACCTAGATTAGCTACAGATCCTCAGTTGGTTTGCTAATGCAAAGAAACTCGGGATTAGGTGAGTGTACAAGGTGCGGCTTCTGTTTGCCTTGGCCATCCCGCTTGTGCTAAAGTCCTAAATGTTTGCAAATCGAGCCTTGGAGGAAGACCAGGATCTTACTGTGCTCTTGGCTTTAGTGTAATAGAATACCACTGAAAGTGGTGGTCTGTGGTGCCAGTCCATGAGCTATCAGTTGCTAGTTTGTGTTAGATTAGAAACTATGCAACTATGATACTAAAATGAAACAAATATGATACACGGGAGAAAAACTGTTCTTTTTGCATGAAATATCATTGAGAAGCACTGGTGCAAAAGAAGGAAAGGGAGTAATTGTTAAAACATTTGCCTAATGAGGAAGCCAGTTAGGTTCTGAAAGCTGTCACGATATATTTCCTGCATTTTTTGGCCAAGGAAGTCATTGCTTTTCTGGATATCAAATTGTGCTGCATTTTACTGCAACACAATACAACTACTCCTGGATATATTTCCAGGAGGAAGAGTGTCTCTAATTTGTCTTGTTGTCAGTCCTGAGCAGCCACTTTATCTTCCTATGGGTCACCTCCGTCCTCTGCTGGCAAATGTCACCAGTATTAGATGGTGTGTTCAATCCCCATGTGATCTGTGTCACACCCTTGTTCTGTGCCAATATGCCTTGGGCGAGGGCAGAAGATGGATCATGTTCAAATCTTAATATGTTTGCTGACCATTACATTTTTTTTCAACTCAAAGTCATGCCATGCACTCATATTTTGATATTGTTTACCCATCCCATGGACATGAGGACATCTACTTTTTTGCATCCTGAGCCTGATCTCTGTCTCCTAATGGGTGATGGGACATAAAGGATAAGACCTGAAAGAAACAGGGCAACCCTGAACTTTGGTAAAGTGTATCCACCTGCATTTCATGGAGTGTTATGAATAAAGCTTTCCCGAACAAGAGGGTCAGCTGCAAGATGGTTGCAAGATGAGAATCAGTAATCCTTTGTTTTGTATCACTCTATTTGGGCCCACTGTAGGGCCCCTTTGCGGCTCAGCGGTTTAAACCGCTGAGCTGCTGAAGTTGCTGACAGAAAGGTTGGCGACTCAGATCTGGGGGGCGGGGTGAGCTCCCACTTTTAGCCCCAGTTTCTGCCAACCAAGCAGAAAAAGATGGTTGTCTCAATACAAAAGTTGACAGGCTGATATGGCAGAGGCTGGTCATAAAGGGTGAGGTTTTGGGGAGTGGGGTGCGCTCCTGCTGTTAGGCCCAGCTTCTGCCAACCTAGCAATTTGAAAGCATGCAAATGTGAGTAGATCAATAGGTACCGCTTCTGCGGGAAGGTAACAGCAATCATGCTGACCACATGAGCTAGGAAGTGTCTACGGACAAGGTCAGCTTTTCAGCTTAGAAATGGAGATGAGCACCACCCCCAAAGTCGGACACAACTGGACTTAATGTCAGGGGAAACCTTTTCCTTTTTATTTGGAGTGAGTTGGTACCTTGTTTTCAGATAGATGGGCTTGTGGTCTCCTCCAACCATGATTTTATGCTCACATAAATTTGCCAGACTGAAATCTGGAGAAGCCTTCTGTGCGAGCCTAAGTTCAGACCGGGGAGCAGAGAACAAAATTCTTTAGTTACTTAAAGAATGCAGCCACTTAGAATGTTTATTTTCACCAACTCCCAAAACCCTTTTTCATATGTTTGTTCTCATACTTTTTTTTAGAATCATAGAGTTGGAAGAGACCTCGTAGGCCATCCAGTCCAACCCCCTGCCAAGAAGCAGGAAAATCACATTCAAAGCACATTCCTTTCCACAAGGACTCCAAGAACTTTTTCACACATACTGCTGTCAAGCCAGGCACCCCCCATTCTATATCTTTACACTTCATTTTTTCTGCCTAAGTGGAGTATCTTGCATTTGTCCATGATGAGCTTCATTTTGCTAGTTTTGGCCAATCATCTCTCTAATCTGTCAAGATCGTTTTGAATTCTTCTCCTGCGTTCTGGAGTATTGATTGTTGTTGTTGTTGTTGTTTATTCATTCAGTCGCTTCCAAATCCTCGTGACCTCATGGACCAGCCCACGCTAGAGCTCCCTGTCGGCCATCACCACCCCCAGCTCCTTCAGAGTCAAGCCAATGACTTCAAGGATACCATCCATCCATCTTGCCCTTGGTCAGCCCCTCTTCCTTTTTCCTTCCATGTTCCCCAGCATCATTGTCTTCTCTAAGCCTTCCTGTCTTCTCATTATGTGGCCAAAGTACTTATCTTTGCCCGTACTATCCTTCCATCCAGTGAGCAGTCGGGCTTTACTTCCTAAAGTATGGACTGGATGGATCTTCTTGCAGTCCAAGGCACTCTCAGAATTTTCCTCCAACACCACAGTTCAAAAGCATCTATCTTCCTTCACTCAGCCTTTCCTACAGTCCAGCTATCGCATCTGTAGGTTACTACGGGAAATACCACTGCTTTTACTATGCGGATCTTGGTTGCCAGTGTGATGTCTCTACTCTGTACTATTTTATCAAGGTTGGTCATTGCTCTCCTCCCAAGAACGAAGCATCTTCTGATTTCTTGGCTGCAGTCTGCGTCTGCAGTAATCTTTGCATCTAGAAATAAAAACTCTGTCATTGCCTCCACATTTTCTCCCTCTGTTTGCCAGTATCAGTCTGGTTGCCAGAATCTTGGTTTTTTTTTTAAAAAAAAAATTAAACTGCAACCCAGCTTTTGACTATCTTTCCCAATTTGGTGTTATCTGAAAACTTGATTATCATGCCTTGTAATCCTTCATCTAAGTTATTGATAAAGATGTGGAACAGAACCAGGCCCAGGACGGAACCCTGCGACACTCCACTCACCACTTCTTTCCAGGATGAAGAGGAAGCATTGGTTAGCTCTTATTGTCCTTATCTGTACCTGTTATCATCATTTTCCTTCTCTGTACCTGTTCCAACGTTCCTAAAACAAAGTGCCTGTAACTGAACTCAGTACTCCGGATGAGGCATGACTTGTACAGAATACAGTAGGAATATTCCTCCCTCACGTTTTCTTTTTCTTTCTTGGGGGGGGGGGGGGATTATGATTCTAGGGAAGGGATATTGTTTGCCTTTTTGGCCACAGCATCAAGCTTCTGGGACAATGTTCAATTGATGATCTGTTCACAGAAGAACCTGCCCTGTTGGCTTCCAACCTGCACAGGTGCCAGCAGGGCACTTTCCTGATTTGGCAGAGAAGACCTTTGCTATATCACCCCCATCCCTACACAGTTTCTCGCGAACAGGATCTTAGCATAGCCAATATTGAGGGGTGCTGGGGATGGCAGTTCAAAAAGACATGCTGTATTTTGCCCTTCAGCATTTCAAAGGATCTCAAATTCTTGCAAAATGCTCTTAATACACTCTCATTTTTTGTACATTTTTAAAGACCATTAAATAAGCAACCTGACTTAAAACATATTATTAGATTACTGCAGTCCAAAAGAGCCTGGAGGAAACCTAATTGGGGAAGGCTATAATGTATATTGTCTGAAGGTAGATTATCTCCTAGGAGCATATTAGGAGAATGTTCTTCAGTCAGATCTTCATCCGCTTTCTTTCCTACCTGCTCCACCCACCCCATAAGTTCTTGGCTTTCATTGCTGCATTAAGATTGCCACGTCAGAATACGCTAGTACAAGTCACAATTGGCAAGTTTCTTCCTTCTGCAAACTGTATAGACCAGAATATTGTTGAAGGCTTTTATGGCAAGGTCAATCAGGGACAGCTAATCACATCCCAACAAAGGATTCCCCCAGGCAGTAACAAGCCAGAACTTGAAACTGCTTGGTCCTTAAATGCTGATCAAGGTGGCCAATTGAAACATTCACAACTACGTCAAACAGACAAGAGTTCTTTCTCCCACCTTGGATATTCCACAGATATATAAACCCCATTTTCCTAGTTTCCAACAGATCTCACAACCTCGGAGGATGCCTGCCATAGGTGCAGGTGAAATGCCAAGAGAGAATGCTTCTGGAACATACAGCCTGGAAAACTCACAACAACCCACTGTATAGACCAGCACTTGCCAGTGAGAAACTTCAGAGCAAATCCGAAGTACCAGAAATTTGGGACAATTTGATTCAGGTTCTGAAATTTAAAAAGTGAGCCCTTTAATACTCATGTAGATTTGGAGAACTGTAACGAATGTTTCTGCAGGCTTGCAGAAGCTTTACAACCAAACGTCCTTATTCTAAAAAATGAATTCAGAATGCAAAACCCATGCCCATGAAGGTGAACTGGGTCACCTTCATGGGAAACCTGGATCCAAACTGAATGCTCCGTACACTAGACTGCCTTGCCCAATACCACTGGTGTAAATGGTTGAATTCCTTTTCTGTTCCACACCTTCCCAGCTTGAGGCGGGAGCGTTAAGGTGCATCGTATTTCTGTGAAAGTTAAAAGTTTTAGAAAGTTTCTAGACAGAAATCCTTCTAAAGTTCCAAATGGATCCATTTGTACTGATTATTGTCCACATATTCAGGGAGAATCAGTGAAAGTAGCAATTGGCTCATGGAGGTGGAAGAACAGTTGCAAGGAGATTATTTTATATTTAAAGGAATGAGGAAATCTTGCCCTCAGCAAAAAGGGTCTTGAGGGCAGTGATGGTAAAGTTTAATTTTTCTGCTCCTTTGTGTCCTCTCCATATTGTATAGACAGTGTGGTGGAGGCCCCATCTACACTGCCATTATAATACAGACTGAACAGCATTATATAACACAGTTTAACAGCATTGAACTGGATGATATGAATGTATACTGACCAAATACTGCAGTTCAATCTCTATTATAATGGCAGTGTAGCTGGAGCCAGAGAAGGAAGACAGCAGGAAAGTAGCAGGGGAATTCCATTCCTAATAACAGAGCCTTAACTTAGATTAGGGCTAACAGTCACATCCATGAATAGTTTTTCAATGCACTTATGAAACAGAGCAATTTAAACTGACTTCGGATAGTGAGATCTGGACTGCGGATGACGAAACCTGGAGTACGGATACTGATTTCCGATAAACCGATACTGGCACTGGCAGTGGGCTACCTGTGAATCCGTGTGCCTGGCAAGATGAATAAGTTAACCCAATGACTAGGCCTCAGTTTATGGGATATTGTGTATTGCCTGCATTGACAATAAAGCTTCCTCAACTTTATTTTCCTGACTAGGCCTCAGTTAGTGGGATACTGTGTATGACCTGAATTGACAGTAAGGCTTCCTCAACTTGATTTTCCTGACTAGGCCTCAGCTCATGGGGTATTTAGTACGGCCTGAATTGACAGTAAGGCTTCCTCAACTTGATTTTCCTGACTAGCCATCAACTCATGGGATACTGTGTATGGCCTAAATTGACAGTAAGGCTTCCTCAACATGATTTTCCTGACCAGGCCTCAGCTCATGGGATATTGTGTATGGCCTGAATTGACAGTAAGGCTTCCTCAACTTGATTTTCCTGACTAGGCCTCAGCTCATGGGATATTGTGTATGGCCTGAATTGACAGTAAGGCTTCCTCAACTTGATTTTCCTGACTAGGCCTCAGCTCATGGGATATTGTGTATGGCCTGAATTGACAGTAAGGCTTCCTCAACGTGATTTTCCTGACTTTCCTGACTAGGCCTCAGCTCATGGGATACTGTGTATGGCCTGAATTGACAGTAAGGCTTCCTCAACTTTGGATGACAGCTTGCAGTAAGCCGCTAAAGCAAAAACAAGCTTTTTTATACAGTCAAATATTTTGTATTTCCCCCTGGAGTCAGCTTTGCTGTGATTGACAGAGCTGTGCCGATGTCACGTCCAGCTGGGGAGGATTCCCTTGAAGATGCGTGACTGCGGTGCCTGCCCTCCAATCACAGACCTTCCCTGCTTATGAAGCAGATTTCTGCTCTCCAATGGCTGACAGGGGGCAGATTGTCAAGGAGAGAAAGGAATGCAGATTTCTGAATGGATTGCTGTTGTCCCAGCCTAGGGAAAGAACAGGAGTGGGGGGGGGGAGTTCAACCTGGTGAGGTTTTTTTTCTGTCCTGCCTATCTGGTTTATCTTATACTCTCCAGGCACGGACCTTTTAACGGTGGTCCTATTTGAAATCACTACATTACTGGGGAGAGGCAGAGAGGGGAGTTTTCAAACCAGAGATTATGAGGACACTACAAAAGGAGCATTGTTGGAACAGAGGTTGGGGAGCTTGAAACTGAAGTGAAACACCAGATGAAACCCATGTTCACAGGGAGGTAGAAAACTGCAATCTGAAGATGATACAGAGTTGGGATGAGACTCCTTCAGAGTTCATTGAGGAGAGCCAGCAATCCTTCAACTTCAATTGCTGGGAGATGGGAGCCTAGCTAGAGAAAGTGTCTGGGAATGTCATCCATATAAATCCCTATACGGTTCCGGCCCTGTTTACCTGTCCGAACATGTTCTCCCCTATGAACCATCAAGGACGTTAAGATCTTCTGGGGAGGCCCTGCTCTCGGTCCTGCCACCTTCGCTAGCTCGTCTGATGGGAACGAGAGACAGGGCCTTTTCCTTGGTGGCCCCTCAGCTATGGAATTCTCTCCTGAGCGAGATTAGATCTGCCCCCTCCCTCCTGTCTTTTAAGAGGCTAGTAAAATCCTGGCTTTGGAAGGAAGCATTCCCAGAATAAGGCCAAGTAGGTTTCTGGGGGATGACAGATTGGACTGAGTTGAATTTGAGTGTATCTGGCGATTTGGTTTTAATGTATTGTATTGTTATGTATTTTATGCTATTTATATGTGTTTTAACTTTGTTTAGTATATGATGTTTTAATATTGTATTAATCTGCATTGAATTTTGCTGTGAGGCCGGTCCGAGTCCCTCTTTGGAGGTGAGAGGGCCAAGATATAAAGGTTTTAAATAAATAATAATAAACCCATGGCAGAAATAAGAGCTGATGTAATAATCTAAACTACGGTAGTACTAAATATCTTGTTGTTGTGGAGCCCCCTCCTGACCAACTTCAACAACAACATGCACCCTGAACATTTCTAGCACTGGGACCTGGGACCAAAGATCTGAAGTTTGACGGATTCTAGCTGGCTTCTTTATATACATACTGTTGAACAATGGGTGATTAAGCATACTGAAAGTATAGAAGAATCTTCTTGGAAATACAGATCCAATGTTTCTCTTCTAATTCAACTTAGTGTTTCCTGAATAAAGATGTATAAAGCTTGAGACCAATCTCACTTGTACTCCTAATGCTTTGAGTCTTCGGTCATGCCTGAAGGATTTGCCTGACTCCTGTCTCTCTTATTCATTAACTTCTTGGATTATTCAGTGGCACATTTTTTAACAAATGGGACTGAACCATTACCAAATTTCCTTATACTTTCAGAAATCGACCATCAGGGACTTGAACTCTCATAGCTATTGCTGATCCTGAGAAAGGCTAAGACCCTTGCTCAGAGGCATAAAACCATGATTTGGGCGTCACATGACTCAAACAATGAATTCAAGTTATATGAAAAGGAAGTCGGACTGAGTATTACAAAGAACTGACTAACAGTAAGTTATGAAGGAGCCTCCGGTGGCGCAGTGGGTTAAACCACTGAGCTGCTAAACATTTTGACTGAAAAGTCACAGGTTTGAATCCAGGGAGCGGCGTGAGCTTCCGCTGTCCGTCCCAGCTTCTGCCAACCTAGCAGTTCGAAAACATGCAAATGTGAGTAGATTAATAGGTACCGCTCCGGCAAGAAGGTAATGTTGCTCCAGGCAGTCATGCTGGCCACATGACCTTGGAGGTGTCTACAGACATTGCCGGCTCTTCGGCTTAGAAATGGAGATGTGCACCAACCCCCAGAGTCAGACACGACTGGACTTAATGGGCAATACAGAGAAAAAGATAGCAAAAGGCTAATCATAAGCAGTAGCAGTCTGTGTTATGTAAACAAACAATGGAGTCTTCTCTAGCAAATGCGACATATATCAATCCGTCATAGGTACAAGGAACATCTTAAGTACAAACATTTCCATGACGGATTGTACTTAAGATGTTCCTTGTACCTATGACAGATTGATATAATATATGTCGCATTATCTAGAGAAGACTCCATTGTTTGTTTACATAACATAGACTGCTACTGCTTATGATTAGCCTTTTGCTATCTTTTTCTCTGTATTGCCCTTTATGTGTGGAACAGCGTTCCCTTTTCTCATTGTTGTACCACAACTGGACTTAATGTCAGAGGAAAACCTTTACCTACCTTTACCTAGGAGATGTGAAAGACTCTGAAATGCTTCTTGCAGTTGAAAATTGGGGAATATGTGGTCAACCAAATCCCAGGCTGCAGCTTCCACCATCCATTACCAATAATAATAATAATAATTTTATTTGTACCCCACCACCATCTCCCCAACAGCGACTCGGGGTGGCTTACATGAGGCCAAGCCCAACAACGCAACAACAAAATAAAATCAAAACATAAGCAACAACGTAATCAATTACATAGAACATAAACTATAGGAATACTACAACCAACATAAAATTAGAATAAAATAAAACCATTCATGACACAGAATAGTGAGCGGGCCGCTTGTACAGATTAAAATAATAAGGATAAAAACAGGGTGAGATAGCAATGGAGCGAATTATTTGAGAGGGAGAAACTCTTCCGAGATGGGGTCGAGAAAAGGACCTTCGTGTAAAAGGGGAGGAGGTGTGCACTAAAAACAAATATTGAGGGTGAATGGTAGTATGAGATTATATGATTAATCTCCAAAAGCGCAGCGGAAGAGCCAGGTTTTAAGATTCTTCTTAAAACTTTCTAAAGTGGAGGCTCGCCTAATCTCACTGGGCAGTGCATTCCATAGTGCATTCCAGGGCTTTCTCAGCGGTGGCCCCTCGGCTTTGGAACGCCCTTCCCAGGGACATTAGATCAGCCCCCTCGCTGTTGGCCTTCCGAAAAAAGGTCAAAACTTGGCTGTTTGAGCAGGCATTTCAAAAGGCAGTGTAACTGGCATAGGATTGGAGCAATTGGATTACGAGATTGCATTATTTTTTAATTAGGAGACTTAATGTTGTTTTTATTATTATGGTTTTAATTTGTTTGCTAATGTTTTTAATTGTTTTAAATGCTATTTGTATGATGTTATTGGCATTCAATTTGTTGCCTTGTGAACTGCCCCGAGTCGCCTTCGGGCCAAGAGGGAGTGGTATACAAATGTGCTAAATAAATAAATAGATGGGGGCCACTGAGGAAAAGGCTCTCTCC